>JAMBLF010000151.1:0-379077 GCA_030578115.1 Leucoptera coffeella | reverse complement strand
GTTCAATCCTAAATGTCTACTCCATTTTCCTTCTCAGTCTTTTAAGCGCTTCAACCATATTTTAAGAATCTTCGAGTTCCATGTATCAAGTTGCATTTATAAACTAGATAGCGATAGATGACACTAATTATTCTGACACCTGTCTCTAATTAATCCTTCATAGGTTCGTGTAACTTGCTAAGAATTTATTACACCTGCTTCATTACATACTATCCTGTTACCGCAGGAGCAAAAGTTATTCGCTCGTCAAGTACGGTGAAATTATACCCTTGGTAAACTGGTAAAACAGTAGACTGGTACTAACACCATCACAAAACAAGGAATATTACCCACTAAATTACCTGTATTTTTTACTCGTTCTGTAGTTCAGAACGCGACCTTGAATTCCAACGTTAATGAATGTGTATAATGAGTGATGACACTACAAGATAACTTTTGTCGTGGCTGTCCATTCATATAATGCTCGTATAAGCAACCTAGATTTCATTATTTATTTTAAAATATCAGTATAATTGCGTAGGAATTTCCGCGTGTGTTAAAAAATCTATTATTAGGTCATTCTTTATGAGTAATAAGATAATCACGGTCACATTTAGATATGGTGACCTAAATACGTTTGAACAGATCCTATAGTATATTATAATCAACCTTAACTTTCAGAGGATAATCTATTATTGTTTGATCAGACTTCGGGATATACAGGGTGGCGCATTCAAAACGGTCAGTATGGGAAAGTCTGGAACTATAAAAGATAGGAAGATTTGTTCTTAGGAACCATGTCACCGATTTTGATAAAAAGAAAAACTGCATTCATACTTTCTTTGAAAAAACAACTGTACCCAGTACGGGAATCGAACCCAGTTACTTTGAAAAAATAAATTGGACCTTTTCAGTTTTTCTTTTTAAATATCAATTGTGTAGGTCTTAAGCTGTAAATGTTTCAATGAAACATGGTGTCGAAAATGAATAAAATGCATTGTTTTGGTTCAATTTAGTTTATCATAGTAGGTTTTCGAAGTGACCACCGTTGTTTTCAATACAATATTCAACACGTTTAGATAACGATCTTACTATTGAATTTTGTATTTTCATGTGGTGAATTTGCGTTACAATTGACTTTATTGCTACTTTTAGGTCTTCAATTGTGTCATAGCTTGTTTTGTAAAATTCATCCTTCACGTAATTCCACAAGAAATTTTCTAATATGGCTTAACACGTCACTTTAAGTGGACTTTTCAATAGATTGTTGGTTTTTGATTACTGTAGATAACAAAACCTCCTTAAAGGATTGATGCAATGCTAATGCCACATGGTATGGTGTATGTAACAAGTAGGGAAGTACAAAACTACAAACAGCCATAGAGACAATTTTAAATGTCTGTTGAATATTGTTACGGTGGATGTAAACTAATATGATAAACTAGAGTATGTCAAAAGAATGCATTTTATTCATTTTCGACATCATGTTTCATAGAGACATTTATAGCTTAGGACCTACACAATCGATAATTAAAAAGAAAAAGTGAAAAGGGTTAATTTATTTTTTCAAAGCAACCGGGTTCGATTCCCGTACTGGATACAGTTGTTTTTTCAAAGAATGTATGAATGCAGTTTTTCTTTTTATCAAAATCGGTGACATGGTTCCTAAGAACAAATCTTCGTATCTCTTATAGTTTCAGACTTTCCCATACTGACCGTTTTGAATGCGCCACCCTGTATATGTATGGATATAAAAAACTTCTGACTGTATCACCGAGGATTAAAATACATATCCGTATAAAACGGTGCTTAATCATATGAGTTTAAGGTCTAATCTTTTTAAAAGATAATGTAGCATGAGTCAAAACTTCACTGTAGGTAATAAAAGATTTCGCAAACTACGCATTTGGTTAGGTCGTCTATTAAATATCTAAAAATAAATCTATTTGTGTCAATCTACGTGAATAGTATTATGTAATTTGTAATTAACAGTTGTTAAAAGTTCTGAGTGAAACTTATTCCGTAAATATTTTAAAAGTAGGTTTGATTCGCCATAAAATAAATCTTGTGGTTTAATATACAAGAAACAAATGTGTCTTAAAAACCGTTTTCCGAAATCGTAAGGAACAATAATAAAATAATGGATAAATTATCTTTCGCACGCAAGGCTAGATAGATAGGTACTTGTTGATACGTATATAGTATGAATCATTTTTCTAATGTCATCAAACCTTTTTAGTAGGCCACGTCAGTCTTCATTCACGGATATTACTGGCCGTTTCGCTCACTCATTTGTTTATGAAACAGTTACATGTTTTTTGGAACGGGTGATTGTATTTACTGTTTGGCGGCATCGTCATCTATAAATTCTGAATAGGTACAAATAGGAGATAATAATTTGAATAACAGAAAGTACCTACTGGAATTGCACATACTAAGTCTTGAAAGAAAATGTTATTTCAGTTTCGGGAATAATGAGGATACATGATCTCTTTCTATTCTTCGTATAACTAGTATTTTAAAGCACTTTATTAAAAGTAAAACGTGCTGCAAGGTCTTTGCAAACATGACAACCTCTACATTTTTGAGAACCGCAAAGGTTATTAGTAACATTAGTTACAGTATGAGTAAGGTTTGTGATTCATTAGTAACCTCAAGCAAGCGTCCTGATAGAGAACTCTTAGTTGCTTAAAAGATCTAAACATACCTACCTATTGGCTAATCTTAAGATTTTACAGCATCTTTTAATATTATTGGTCAAATATTTGAAATCGCATTTACTGTAATCGTACAATTAATTGACATTGTTATATCCGCCATATTGCAATACTATTGTTTGATGACACATAATACAGATTTTTTTATAGCTATGTAAATATTATTCTCTTTGGCAACCTGACCTACACACGTGACTGGTCACGTTTAAGTATTGATTTTATGCCTCACTTCACTAATGGTATGTTTTAAGCTAGGTGTATGACTATATTTGAAATTTAAACAAGAGCCATTTTTTTCCAATTGTCACGTGAAGCATAGGTAAATAGTGGATTTCGAGTATCCAAGTACCTTTATAATGACCTGCTGCTATCATTCGATCAATCTGTATGTTTAACTTAAATGATACTACAGTCGTGATGTTACAAGTATACAATATTATAAGTTTATTCCCATTTTGCCAACAAGTACAAGCTGCTGTCGCCAGGTAGGTCGGTCGGTTGTTTTCATTTAAAATTAACCCTTAGTCTTTGTTTAGGGAGATTATTAGTCAATTATAAATATAAATACCCGTTAAATTAGCTGAACATTAATTTGATATTTCGTTATGTAACAAAAATTAATGGTGTCAAGGTAATAGTTGTGAAAGGCCTTATAAAATTTTGTGTCCGTGTCTACTGGGTGTACAAGTCATAATAATATGCTGTACCTACAGCTCATAATAGTTGGATTTCCCTGACTAGTGTGCAAGGAATGGCTAATATATATCCTTGACCACATTTAGAGTCCGAAAATCATTGACCTGCAGTATGCACAGCTTTAGCCACATACACAACTCAACTTTACTTTCATAACACACACGCACACAATTTTGGTTCATAGGTATGTAGGTAACTTTAAAAAACATATTATAACGATAATATTCTGCGTTATTAAAAGTTGCAAAAATCAAAACATTGGTTAGTGTGTTTGTACGCATGTTTAGAAAACATAATTAGATTGTTTATAGCAAATGGCCTTGCGTTGATTGATCATCTTAATTTCGTTACAAGGTACACAACACACAAGCACTATTAAAACCTAAGTGTCGGACTAGCTTATTTTTTCATGGAAGTTTCCTTATAAGAACCAATGGCGAATTCCACACGTTAGGTGTGGAAACCAACCTAATTCGCAAGTGTAGTAGTTTGCAACCATCTTGCAGCCCACGTAGGTACCTATGGCGTTGAGTCACACAGACCACCAAAACGTAATCTATTAATTTAATGCTGATGCCACATCATAACCGTCGACCGAACTTGTATTGTGTCATATTAGGTGTATTGCTTAGGGCTAAATGTAAATTGTGGCTACATAAATTTTTATTCGTTAAAAAAATTATATTGAATAAGTACTTTAAATATTTTCATTCATGTAGTGGTGGGAGCACGGTTACACATTTGACAATATACGACTATTCAGCCATTAAAGATAAAATTTAACGATATGAGGATTATTACATTCCCATACACACTAATACGTCTGCTAACTTGCCTAAAGAGTGTTGAACTTGATTATTTTGGTTCTACATAGACATTTTTCTAGGTAATTATTATTGTAAAGTAACACACCATGGAAAGGAAAATAAAACACCAACACATCATTACAAATAATTAGTTACCTATTATGTATCTAAACATAATAATGTATATACATAACATACCTATATTATTGTACTATACCTAGTTAGGTTACACCTGCTATACTTCACCAACAATGACAGTGCATCAAATCAAAAGTCAAACTAGAACGCGCCGAAGTAACCATGACGATGACGAGACGCGGCAGCGCATTTACTCACTCACTCCTATTCGCTATTGGTCGGTCCGTGTATAAGTATGTGACGTCACCTACATCACGCCACCTTTCGAAGTCGTTTCAATAGCCAAGTCAGCCACCGTGATTGTCTGTGGGTTGTGAGTCGATGACGACGAACGTACGTACGATACAATCGCTCACAGAAGACAGAATATACCTCGATCGAAACGCAGACAGGCACAGTTACAAATCACGTTCAGTTTGTGTCACACGTAAAGATTGTGCGACTAACGTTATCGTTGTAGAAGTTTCGTAATAAAATTGTGAATTATAATAACTGAAATCGATAATACAACATACTAGATTTCAATAGAAATTCTATATTTATTAATTGTCAGGTGAGTTAATTGTAATAGGCTACTCCTTTTATTTATAACCTTCAGAATTCTTAACCATTTTTTCCTATAATATTTTATTTGTATTAGAAAAACAATTTATTATATATTAATCAATCTTAGCAGTTTTTGACATCTGTTATGTATGAAGACCCCATTAATAAATTAGATTTTATTAAATATAACCTCAAAATTTAACTAAGAGAAAGTGCTTATTGAAATTGATGTTTCTTTTCATACAAACTCCGTAATTCATGTAAAACGTTTTAATAAGTAATTGATCCGTTCTTGAGTTGGTTATTTGATTATTCTCCTGGTGATACCTACAGATACAACTATTTCTGCAATTGTGCCTGATGTGGAGTTGCAAAGTACAACAGTGAAATATAAACCAAAAATAGATACACAGGAAAATACTGTAACTAGTGAGTATTTGTATTTGAAAGTTCACGTATATTCTAACAATTTAACTTTCTGTCAATTGCTAATATTTACAAACACTTTTTGGAATTGTGATTCTTGTTAAGATAACTAAATTATTATTTTCATTTATAAAATTTTAATGAGTGGGTAATCTTTAGTTTTCCTACCTACATATCAGTCAAGTATACAATTCCGAAATGTGGGTTTATTAAAAGTTGCTTGGGTGGTATCATTATTAGAACTAAAATTAAATCATTTGGACATATATTTGTATAAGCTTAAACAGTATTAATGAAGTACATATTTATGAGAGTATATAATTATTTACTTTAACATAGTTAATATTAATATCATAGTTATAAAATCTGTGTGTCTTGTCTTCATTTGGGATATGCTGTATTGCAGGGCATGCCATTCAGCTAGCGTTACTGACTGTCAAATGCTATGAAAGTAAGGCCCCACACATATGGTGAATCTGAACAGAGAGGGTCTAAACCTTCTCTTGAAGTTGGGCAAAGACTTTATCCAAAGCGAGCTGGAAGAGGGCCAAGAAGAAAACGCTTCAACAACTAATCCTACGGAGAAACTAGAAGATCTTAACCCAATGAAAGCATTTTGGGAAAGTGATAAAAATAAATTAAGTGATAAAGAGCAGCCATATGTGGATCTGTTCATGAAGGATGTGGCCTTAGAGCGAATTCCAGATTCAACGGAACGCCCTGTCAAAGAATCTCATTACGATTTTGATCAGCTCAGTTCGGTTTTCTTAAAAGACTTAAATATTCAGGGTAAAGTATTAAATTGATATTAAAGTTATAATTCATTGTATTTATTATGTTTATGACGGGAAGACACACAGATTCGTATGCGATTTGCATGTGTTTTTGTGATTGTTTACTAACAAAGTATTTGTTTGTATTAACAAACAACGATTTAGTAATTAGTAATAATATAACAGTGAATTGTCTATACTACACATTTTATTATCTTTCGTAAATGACGTTAAAAATCTTATTAGTAATACAATTCTATAAAGCTCTTTTCTTCTTATGAAGCTTATATTCAAACATTTAAATGATCCATTCATAAGAGCTCAGATATTTAATCAGATGATCCTATAGTTGGTATTGAATGGTGATCATTGTTAGTCAATCCGTCCCTGAGGTCATTCTGATAAAATCAGATTAATTAAATTACCTTTATATTACTGATAGTGTTATTGCATAATTATATCTAATGCTTCCTCAATAGATTAACTATTATAAAAGAAAGCAATATATTTTAGATATACATAATTGTAAAATTAATAGCATACTAACACCAAACTAAAATAACATGTTAAGCATTATAAATATACTAGTCATATTTTGTAGTACTAAATGATAAAAAGTCAATAATGTCTATTACTACTGATATAACTATTACAGCCTTTTACTGCATTTAATATTTCATTCATATTATAAAATCAATATTTTTAAATATAAGGTATTATAGTAAGTACCTTATTATTTCAAAAATTTACTGTTATGACATTAGGCAAATTGCTTTTATATTGTATACTTAACTGAGTTTTAGTCAAATAAAAAATAACTAGAGCAAACTACTAATTGTATTTTTACCACATAAATTGTAAGCGTTAAGTAAATTAATAGACACTTATAACATTTGGTGACGGTTTTTCCATGCTTCGTTGTTTAATACTCTTATTAATAAACTAATACAACTTTTGGTGTTTGGATTTGTGTGTGTTTTAGAGTTTAAGATTAACATGGTGACGGCTCATTAAATTTGTTAATTTGAACAATGTTTCTATTTGTCTGTGTATGTAACTTGACAAAAATGTTTCTAAGTGTGTCTATATTTAACTTTTAATATTTAGGAACCCACATTTTGAACAAAAAGGACCTAAACTCCTTGACAACTTCAAGTTAATCATTCATTTTCTCCTATATGACCAGTGTACTCATATGTGACACTGAATATAATCATACTTAATCATTAATGGGTAGCTAAAACATAATTTTTAATGCTCCAGGTGTTCCTGAAATCCCCAAGACTGGTAACGGAGTATCCAGCAGTGGCAGAGACGCTGGTGTTGTTGCTGGCATAGTAGTGGCTGTGATATCTGGTGTCATCATATTAGCTGGCCTGGTGAGTTTCATTAATATATTTTTATATAAGTTTTTATGTATGTTTGTTCCTGAAAATAAGTTGCTTGAATTCATTGTATGAATGATAAAAGATATGTGTGCAAACAGCCTTTTTGAACATGCAATTTTGTTCAATATAGAAAACACTTTAAAAGGTAGAGGCTTGATTATATTTATGTAATTGTACAAATATATAACAGTTAATTGTAATTCTTCACAATTGTTCTCTATTATTTTTTTATGAACATGTCCTAATGAATTTATTTCTCGCGTTTTGATTATAGTTAGGCAAAGAAAACTTACTAAACCATTATATATGAGACAGATTCTCATTAAAGAAAACTGATTCTCACTTAGTATAATTTTAATATAATTCTTTTTAATTTTATCAAGATTGACTAGGAAAGCTTAATCAAACTAAATAGTTTTATATGACCATGCATTAGCTTTTAATATCATTAAATTAATCACACTAAATAGTTTAATACGACCATCCTGGATAACATATATTAAAATAATGAAACCAGTCATCTGATAGTTTAATAGAGGTACGAGTAGTCTATAAGGTTACACGATAACATGCGATACGAGAAGAGATACCATCTGTTGCCTAATGATCGTAATCTAGCCATATTAAATAATAAAATTCCTTCTAGTAAAAAGTAGATAAGGTATGTATGCAATAATACGCACATAATGCATACGTAATAATAGTAACTAGGAAGTTCTCATTTAATATATATATTATATTGTAGTAATTATCTCATATTACCTATAAAAATATATTTCCCGTGGCTTTTTACAGAAATAAATAGTTACAGTTTTACCCATGATGAATAGAAAAGAAATAGGAATCTATATATTAAATATTGAAATGCCGAATACTATTCAGATAATACAGAGATAGATTTTCCGTGACATCTCCATAATGACGTAATCTAATCTAACATTAGGTGACGTAAATTGTATTGTGTATTGAGTTATATATTTTTCCGGTATACGCTTAATTCATTGCGATGACTATCAGCAATGAAGAGGTATCGGGTAATTGAAATTAAATACATGAACGTAAATCCGAATGAAAATGTTAATAACTTAATCTTATTAAATATTATCCTTAACAATATACTATGAATTTATTTTTACACATCTTTCTGTGTTGCCTTTCTATGTACTAACGTATGTTGTGCGTGCAATCACATAACGCTTCAGTGATTTTACGAATCACTGTATCGATAATTACTCGTTATGACTATTGCTAATTAATTTATTAAATGGTTTCGACATTGATACACTCTAATCATGAGTAATTGTATTGTAATTTTATCAATCATGAAGTTTGTCGGGAAATAATGATGGATGCTTATTAGCTCTTCTTATAGCACTAACTAATAATTAAACACAAAAATGCTAGTAAGATGTACCTCATCTCTTAACTTTTTACTCTTTATCGCGATTAGATAACGTATAATGAGATATAGGTATTTCGTTCGCATTGCGCCTAATTATGAGTACCTTTTTTCTATTTGTAAAATAAGATGAAATGCATAATGTACTTAGGTACTTAAGGAGTTAAATTTGCGTTAATTTAAATTGCTGTTTCTAATCTGTAAATAAAGATAATTAATAAAGGCATAAATATAGCAAAAATGGCGCGTCTCTGTCTCATTTTTGGAATAGGCAAGGTGAAACGTTGTATAACTAAAGAAGCAGTAGTCTCGCTGAGGAATTCGGTGACTAAATGCGGTGCAGGCATTATTTTGTTCTATATTAAATTATTGTAGTCTCATTGTCAATGCAAGATTAGTGTTTTATGCGTATTACACTCTGTAACTGATTGAAATCGTTGATTGATAACAAAAGAAATATGATAATCCCGCTGCAAATGCAGTTTGAACGCTGTATGTTGTGTTTCGTCTTTCAATAACACTATTGTTTCACTATTGACGAATGTGCGAGATAATGACGTGTTGTTAACATGTCTTCGCGGAAATACTTTTTTCATACGTTAAGTGGCTTCTATAGGTTTTAGGTACTGCTATGTCAACAAACAAAACGACAAAAGTAGATACAAAAATTCCATTGTTTGCTAAATCTTAACAAGACGCACGTAAAATTCAATGTTGATGAATATTTTTTGATGTGTTGACGCCAAAGATCAAAATGAAAAAACTGTTGACAATCCTTTAGTAATTTTATGCAAATCAGATGTTATATTATGTACTTCTTTGATCTATTCAAAATTAACTTTTCACTAGTTGTCTTTAATTTGTTATTGTTAGAGTTGAAACAATGGTGATGATCCACGAGTTCACATTACAACATAAAACATGTGATCGGAAATGTAAATGAATTAATAAAATAATATAATTCTGCTTTAATGACGTCGTTTTACGAAACAATAGAAATAATTTATCTTAGCTTAGTTGCTGAAATTGAAATTCTATTGAACCTGCTTTTAAATAGTACACTCTCAAATGCTCTTCAGCAACTCAAACTAAAAATAATATTAATTTCGAAGGATTTGAAAGCTTTCCAAATATGTTATAATTAGTTTGTGATAATACAACCGTTTTTAATATTTAAAAACTCAGATTTACGAATTCCAATATGCAGTTCTAGAAATATAACCGTATTAGTAGTTCATTTGTAATTATTGTTTAGTCATGTTTTCTCTGAATTACAATACTTTTATATAACAGGGCTAGTGCTATTGTTTAGTAGTCGGCCCTGAGTGCATTCTCTAATGTTTTATTTATAGTATGCTAAATAGCTCAGGTCAAACGGAACCGTTTTATTTGTCTAAAATATAAACAACATTTTTACCTGCGTTTCTATTCGATGTAACCAAACAGAGTAGTCGAGTAGTTCTTTGAAAATTGTATATTTTGTTTTCGTAAAGATTAATAAGAAAACATATATATTTTCATTAACAGAAATATGGTATTGCAAGATAATGACGTGCTGCCTTCATTATTTATTAGGTACAAATTGCAGATTCCTAATGTATTTTAATTACGTTTTAGCGTGCATCGATTTTATTTTTGGTAAGATTAAGATGAAAAAGTATGTTCGCAAGTTACAAATGCAAACAAAAAGTTTTCCCATTAATTCTCGAATAAGGTTCTTAACTTTTGTAAGCTATAAATATTTTGAATGGAAGTTTTTGTGCATCACGTATCTGTGACTTCGTTTTCCGCTTTTTAAAAGCTTGTAAAACTGGTTTCCCCATTGCTGTTTGTGTACGTATGACGTGCAAATAACTCTGATATTTATCATTTACGTCATCAGGTTGCTCATCGAGTAAATAAATAGGCGAATAGGTCTATTTCGAAGTAAACGTACTTTTTTATAACATTAATTTATCCTTTAATTACCGCACGTCTAATTGCACCGCGACACATGCTTGTCTGGGTAGCAACTCGAACTACATAAATTGGTAGGAATTACCTCCCAATTGAGATTGAGTAAAACGCAGAAGTTTCTAGTAATTTCATGTATTACGAAGCAATTTTCTAACCACATTTCATCATGTCACCAGATTGCTGTGGTTATGTACCGCCATTACGTACACCGGAACGTGACGTCTATGAACTTCGACAACCCTGTCTATCGGAAAACAACAGAAGAACAGTTCGCGCTGGAGAAGAATGGCTACGCGCCGGGCAGCAAGCTTTACCCGAGCACTGTGGGAGAAGAGGTAAGGGCGCTCACTGCCATGGAATGCACGCTGAACATACAAAATAGCCTAAGATAAATCACTGTCCAGACACAAACAAAAAACAATTTGTACGTAAGCTTTGTTACAATGAAGTATGAACTCCTGAAATTTCTAACGGCCAAATTTTACTAAATTTATGTAAATAGAGTATCTACATGTATGCCAGTCCAGCAATTAACGAATGGACTCTAGACAAATCTATTTAGGTTATCTGCTCCTTATTGAAGTTCCGTTCAACGTTTTACTTTAATTCGATATCAGAGTATTGTGATAGATATAGGCATTTATATACGATCTAAGTTTGTTTGAAGTAATTACTAGTCGATTAAATAGGGCTTAAGTACGGCCTGTTGAGTGCCAAACATTTTTACCGCATCAGTATTAAATGTAGTTGCCAAAATCATCCAAATTGGAATGTTAATGTAGTAAATCCTACCGTTGTAAATAAAGGTTTAAATCGAGCGATTTAGATGAAGTATACTTATATTCAGTATTTTACGTAGTTAAGTACTTACAAGTTATTACATTGTTACTGCTGAGCATTTGTTTTTCATGCATTTACATTCGAGGGCCAATTTCCATTTGGTAAGTTCAAAATAACACATGTATATGTTTATTGTTCAATTTGTAAATAGATGTTTTCAAGGAAGTTAGAATATGAAATCTTATTATCGTTGTCTATACTTCTTGCATGATTGCTTTTTAGTAATTTGTTTTATTTAAAATAATTCTAGAAGTAGAATTTGATATCGATGTATTTGTTTCTGAGCTCCTGAAATCTGGTGGACGACCGGTTCTGAAGGAGCTCCAGAGAATTTTTAACAACGTCATCTTCTCCGGACGAACTCCAAAATGTTGGGGCAGAGGTGTGGCTATTCTTTTCTTTAAGAAGGGAGATAAAACCCTCTTGAAGAACTACAGGCCGATAACACTTCTGAGCCACATCTATAAGCTGTTCTCGAGGGTCATCTCCAATAGAATCTCAGCCAGGCTAGATAGCTTTCAGCCTCCAGAACAGGCCGGGTTTCGACGGGGTTTTAGTACCATAGACCACATACACACGCTGAGGCAAGTTATACAGAAAACTGAAGAGTATAACCAGCCACTCTGCCTCGCGTTTGTGGACTATGAGAAAGCTTTTGACTCGGTCGAGACCTGGGCGGTCATGAAATCCTTGCAGCGATCTCAGGTCGACTGGCGATATGTGAGTGTGTTGAGACATATCTATGATTCCGCCATGATGACCGTTCAACTCCAAAGCCACGGCACGAAACCTATCCAGTTGCAGAGAGGTGTCAGACAGGGGGATGTTATGTCCCCGAAACTGTTCTCGAGTGCACTGGAAGATGTTTTCAAAACGTTGGATTGGGTTGAACGAGGAATAAATATCAATGGGGAATTCATCTCGCACCTCCGCTTTGCTGACGATATCGTCCTGATGGCAGAGTCGCTGCAGGATCTGGAGGAAATGCTGTCCGAATTAGATGCTGCTTCTAGACGCATCGGACTCGGGATGAATTTAGAAAAAACCAAGATCATGATTAATGATTTGGTAGTCCCGAGACCGGTTGCCCTAGGGGGCACTCCCGTAGAAGTTGTTTCCCAATACACATACTTAGGCCAAATCATACAGCTTGGCAGAAACAACTTTGAAAGGGAGGCGGACAGAAGGATACAGCTGGGATGGGCAGCATTTGGAAGGCTAAGGCATGTCCTCACGTCGTCTTTACCCCAATGCCTGAAAACGAAGGTTTTCAACCAGTGTGTGCTCCCCGTTATGACGTACGGATCTGAGACGTGGACACTCATTGCGGGACTAGCTCACAAATTCAAGGTCGCTCAGCGTGCTATGGAACGGAAGATGCTCGGGGTTTCTCTGGTAGATCGCATCAGAAATGAGGTGATACGCCAGAGAACTAAAGTGACCGACATTATGAAAAGAATTAGCACGCTGAAGTGGAGTTGGGCTGGTCACGTATGCAGAAGGACTGATGGTCGCTGGAGCAAAAAGGTCCAAGAGTGGAGACCGCGTCTCAGTAAACGTAGTGTGGGGCGCCCCCCGGCTAGGTGGGAAGACGACCTACGTAGGTTGGCCGGCATCGAATGGATGCGAAAGGCCACTGACAGGGAGAAGTGGCGTCATTTGGGGGAGGCCTATGTCCAACAGTGGATTGATACAGGCTGATGATGATGTATTTGTTTCTTTTTTTCTTTACATCTATGTCTAGTCTTGAATTCCTGTCTTGACATACTTCCCCTTTATTGTTTATTATTTGCGGATATTAATGCATAAACATTTCCTAGTTTGTATAATCAACATTTACACGTGTAAACACTATAGGTCAAAGACTATTTGCTATTCTATTGTTTGTTGTATTAATGACACATACGCTTCCTATAAGCTAGTTGGCAACAGCCTATGAAAGTAATTATTCCTGAAGTAAAATGTGTTTATTATGTGAAAAATCTAATAAATAATATAAATGAATACTCACGATTCTACATCGCATTGTAGAACCAACATGTTTGTGGCATACCATTTTCTAAATACACTTTCGATGGAATATTAATTAATCGCTCTAAATATCAACTACAGCTCATGTAAAAAGATACCAAGACTTTCCATGCTATCTAATGGTAAAAAAAAATACCAGTGCTATGAACCTCTCATTAATGTTTCTTTTCCGTTTCAGGCTCAAGAACCTCTTAACTCGCGAAGCACCAACGAGTTTGTATAGTGTAAGAGCTGGCAGCAAATACATTAGTATGTCGGTCAATGTTAAAAGGAAATTAAGGACATGCGTATCGTAACGTAGTGAGGATGTGAACAGAATAGTGAAGTGCAGTGTTAACCAGTTAGCGTAGCTGCTTGCGGAACAGTTCACCTCGCTCCCGCCACAGATCTCGAAATTACGTCTGCTGCAACTCCTATTTAAGTGCTATTTTTGTTTCTACAATCAATTGTTGACAGGTTTATTAAACTTAAGCTCTGTATACCCAGTACGGAATAATTGTAATAAATATACTTACTGTGTATTATTGTAAAGGAATACGGCTACTTAGTTACTACTTATAACTTTGTTTTGGTAATATAAACGAAACCGTTTACATATGTATGTGATGAATTATGTATCATTTTTCGTCTGTTACATTTCATTGAGAAACAAAAATTGGTATTTCTATAGTTTTTGTATGAGATTTCGAATGGTAATGGATTAGTATCATAGTTTTGGTAGTAGAAAGGTCGGTATTTGTTGGATTTGTCCATTTTACATGTATGACTGGTGCGCCGTTCATATATTAGTATGAAGTGCAATCGCTTTATTCCAGTTCAGTAGTTTAAGCTAAAAGAGATTTTGTGCTATTCTATCTTTAATTTCGGTGAGCAGACTTGTCAGATCAAAATGTTTAGTTAATTAGAAATGTCATTTTTAATATTCATTGTAAATAATAAAAGTGTAAGCTCAATGTAATGCCACATACAATTAGTGCCAAATTGTATGTAGTAGGATTCCAAAATTTGTTCCTACTTAAATAATATTAGAAAATTTTAATAATTTATTTGTATGTAACCCTTAAAATCTCGTTTAATCGAATCTTTACGCGTAGTGAAATTTTATATTTATTTGTAATACCGATGTTGCTTAGTAGGTACATTAAAATTTTAATAAATAATATCTATTACTTTGAGATTCAAAGTTATTCCTAGGAACTCATTACAATGCACAATTATATCTGTATGAAAATTTAATTATTTAAATAAAACAATGCACACTTCAGTTAAACTTGGTAAACATCACCAAAATGTGTAAATATTGTCAGTAAAATATAATTAATTTAATAAAATGTGTTGATGTATTATTTGGAGTTTTTATATATTTTCCTTTTTAACAGACCCTAACCTAAATCTATACAATTACCTCATTATGGCAAATATACATAATTCGAGCTTGAATAGCGTGGAGAAAGAAAACCTATACCTTTATATTGTTAGTGGGTGAATGGGTAATACAGTTGTACCCTGTGGGATCATCTGGTGAATCACAGGTTTGATTGTCAATTGAATATCTGGTTATTGCAAGAGATATGAAATCAAATTCTTTTTATTTCATATAAGGATCATACATATCACTTATTAAAAGTAAAAAAAATATTTTGTCATGGAAAAAAGACATTATGATTATATTGTTTATTATTCTCAATAATTAAACTATATAGCATTTCGTAAAGAACAATGTGCAGAGAAGAAATGCCAAGACACTGCAAACAATTTCAACAACACGTTTAATACAATCTATAACAATGTGATTAGAGCATTACCTACTTCCGATAGAACAAATATGGATAGAATGCAATACTCTAGAGGGTCTCAATATGAACCCGCATCGTGAAGTTGCAATCACATTAGAATTAAACATTACACCGCATCATTGTAATTGTCATTTATTTTGTAGTAGCCCTTTCTCATTAAAGTCGGTAACGTTCGTAATATTAGATCGAAGCCCTTCCTTGAACGGCTTATGTATTTACAATTCATAAAATATTTAATGGAAATTTACGCTGCGTAATACAAACATATGTTGTAATTAGTGATTTCCATTCGTCCGATCTAGATCATATCAAACCTCTTCTGCTTTAAAACTGCTAATTTCCTTTTTCTGGCCATATATGTGATCATGTCCCTAGCTAAATAGGACGTAAAAAGAATGGAAACTAGCTGCCGTCCTTCCTGGCGTCTGACGTCAGAGGCTACTAAGGGTCTATTGGGCGATTGGCTAGTAACCTGACATCAATGTAAAACCCCAATATTTATGACAGAACGTGCCCATAAGAAATCACTTCAAGAAGTTATCATGGTCGTTTGGTCATGGGCTGAGAACTGTGAAAATGCGTTGTAAAAGTATGGAAATATGAAACCCATTTACTACTAACACTAGTACTCACTAACTACATTGGTCACATATTGATGCAATGCTGCACAAATTTCGAACATCCAAAAAAATATACATTTCTGTGAGTATAACTATGCAACTATTTAGTGAAACAATGTGGAGCAAGAGATCTGTCCAGTGACTACGAGCGCTTAATACGGCGCGGCGCGAAACACGTAAGCAGATTTTGTTCATTATAAAAATTAGACAATGGAGTTATTTCACTACATACATCCTAAAGGGTTTTTTGTCACACTTTACACACAAACACCTAACATCCCCCAATTACTTTCGCATCAAACAGAATCTCAGGCATACTATATCATCTTGGTCACTTAGCTAAAGCTATTGAGGCCGTGGAAATGTTGATTTAGTGAATTCAACTATATCATCGCTTAAAATATATACATACAAACGCTTAATCTCCTTCGACAAGCTGGGATGAAAGGATGTCAGTTTTGTATTTAACACCAAGAATAGCTCCAGACGTAGTATTTTATTATCTGTGTCCAGACTTTAATGAACTCAAACCTATTTATTCATATCCTATGATCCATTATATTGGACTTCTGACAGAACAGCTGACTGACAATGGGTCCTTTGTGGGCATCGTATTGGAAAATAGTACAAAGGTATCCATCATCCACATTTCAAGTAAAATAATACAATATTTACTTAACCACATGATCATTTATTACAACTATATCCAAATAAGGTAACAAAGTAAAAGGAACAAATATTAACAATAGGAGTAACAAAACGGTGAACAAGCATCTTATTATTCAAAACTTATCAATGACATTGAACAGAGAAACACATTCAAACATAATTTTAAGTACTTTGAGCACAAAACAACATTTAATCAAAGAAAACAAAATAATATGCACCATGAATGAGGTAAAAAACCAGGTACAAAAACGTAGGTATATTATAGTATCATGAGGTAAAAACAAAACAGAGCTTACGTATAACGTAAAAATGTAACAACGCCTATGAGACAAGCATTATAGGTATTATTAGCAAAACTATACTAACATTTGAATATACCTATGGTGCCTATGATTTACAAAGGCCGTTTATAAATTAATAATGGTTTCATCATTGATAGAAAGTCGTAAGAATTGTTTGCGCAAGTATCATATGCGCAATATAATAAATATCATAGTCTTATTTGATAAAAAGAAATCATAGTCCTCATGTATATTTGATATAAATATATCTCCAAAATAAATGGTTATTGTCCCATAGTAAATTTCCACAGTTTAGACAGAATATTTATTATAATTTAGAGGATATTGTGACCAATACACAAAAAAACATGTTTTTATATTCGTTATCGAAAAACTTGACGAAGATCCTATGAACTACTGCAAAATAATTAAAAACCATTTTTTTAAATAGGTACCTACAATATACTAAGATAAAAAACTAAACTACTTATTAGTACCTCCCATAATCAAAGTTTAAGAACAATATTATGCAACAAGGAACAAATCACACTTAATTCGATGCGTTCTAAATATATATGTACTAAATCTTTGTCTTTTAACCTGTTTATTATGTTTTTTACAGCTTTGGCTTATTGATCGAAATATACAGATTTATGGTGCTACTACAAAATTTATAAAGTACATGTTTTACTAAATCAAAAGCATTAAAAAAGTCACTAAATATTTTTCTAATTTATCAAAGCCTTTGAAAACTGAGCACATAATTACATCTACGCCCCTTTCCTATGGTTCAAACTTATTGTTACCTAATTTACTCTAATCGATTTTCTAATAATACTACACAAAAAGGCGGTGAATAATGAGCAGTAATATACTTAGCATATGAGGTGCAACTTATTATGTTCCATTCATTTGTACTAAATTTAATTTTGCAAGCGTTTTACATATTATTATATAACATAGATTGCATAACAAAAGTCTTAGGAAACAGAGTTACAAATCTTTCTCAATATGTTCAGTTATATTAATTAATGCTTATTTTAAAAGTTCCTAACATTTTATAAAACTTTAGTTTCTCTCATACCCATAGAATACAGATTTAAGAGTGTTATTTAAAATTAGTCATTGGATTCCATAATACTGATGGTTCTTTTAAAATTTCGAATTTAATGTAGCTTTTATAGTCTTAAGACAGCTGTCTAGTCAGAATTTTGCTGTTCCCACATTCACTTATATATTTCCGTATGAAATCCTGTAAACAAGATCTAGAAATTATTTGTAAACAATGCTCACATTATTTAAATTCTACAACACATTCGCTGGCTGAAAATAATATATGTACACTGAATTATGGTCTATAATTTACATATATAAAAATATTACAGCTTCGTAAGAGTACTTGTTGTTTGTATCTACTGCATATAAAGTTATATTTACATATAAATGTTACAAGTAGTGTTCCCGTTAATCAGTCTATTACTAGTTTTGGCAGCGGTTTTACTTGGTCAAGCGTTCTTTGAAATCTAATTTACATATATAACATATAAACACACACCACAGACAACATTATAAAGAAAGTTTAAGAGCATAGACATATTAAACGGAATGTCAGGATAATGGTATGTATTGATAATAATGCATACATCTATGATTTGATTTTAGTAAGTACAATATGTATACCCACCAAGCATAGATTTTTGCTTTAACATAAATAAATATACAATTATAAATATCAATGATAGTTTTATTGAATATGAAATTACTAAGAAGACTTTATGATTGTATCCAATAAGTGATAAAATCGCTCATTCAATCACTAGGTAAATCACTCATTCAGTAATTCAATATAGCTATTCTCATGGACAATTGACGGAGCGTTCATTAAGTCAGTTCTAGAGAAACATTTAAATACATATACATACAAAAGCGTCACAATAGTAAATCAATTTTCCCAACTATACCTCTTGAGTCACCGTTCAATTATCCAGGAATTATTAATTAACATTTGAATCAGTCTGTATATACATATTATATGTGAGACCTTACTGTACTTCGTTTTGTATCTTATTATATCAAAATCATATGAACAATAAAACATAACATATTTGGAACAATATTTCACCCTACTTTTACAATCACATACAAGATAAAACTATATACTACATGTCATCTAAACGTTTCTTTTTATTCTTCTCGTGGTATCCATTTTCTACAACTTCAGGTTTCTCAGTTCGTTGTAAAGTGGACTTGTACTCTTGATATTGCTTTATTATTATAGCTTTGAAGCACTGGAATGTATTCTTCTTTATGTGATGCCGACAAAGTCGGAACATCTCGTCGAATTGGTATAGGTTGTGTCTGTAAGTGGAGAAATATTTAAAATACAATTAATTTAATAAATTATTGTATGTATGCAAATGGCCATAGTGTAAAGTCAATAACGAAAGTTATCTGGTATAAGGTTTTATATATTTTTTGAATAATACGATGGAAGAAATTTAAAATAAAAAATGTCCTGTACTGAAGAATTAAAGCATTTAGAACCCGTACAAGAACATAGTGTAGCTACAATCCTAAAACGGGGATTCACCTTAGCTGTAAGTAAAAGACTGCACTTATCACCTAGTCGACTCTAGGTTATAGCGCAGTCAGCCTTTATATATTTTATATAACTAAGATTATATTATAATCACTTACATATTCAAAAGAACTTGCGCCAGCATTTCTCTGGTATTAAGTAAATGGTTTACATACGCCCTTGTATGTTTCTCACATGCCAAGCATTTGCATTTAGCTGATATTGGTCTGAAATCTTCCTTATAACTGTAATCGATAACAATAAATGATAAAAAAATAATTATATAAATATGGATATGTTGGCAAACATGCCCTATCAACCCAGTATGTGTATAATAACACATTAAAATATCTTAAAGGGGCTGTCACTGTAGTTACTAAAGGTGTACATAATATCAAGAATAATTAATACTGTATTGATTAGTAGATGGTTACAGAGCGGAACAAAATATTGTAAGGAGACATAAGAATTGTTGCAGCCAACTATCACATTTGAGAAAAAATCATACTTACTTAACTAGGTTAACAACCGATCATCAAAAAACATCCCAATTTTCCAAAGGTAATCCTTAAATTCCTTAAATCCTGTTTCACATTTAAAAAAAGGACACACAACGTTCTATTTATAGCTCAAACTACGAGCATTCTATTTACAACTGAGGTCGAGAATAGAAAGACTATATATTGGTATAGAGTTACTAATTTCTCACCTAACATCATTCAACTGTAGGATACACAATTCATTTGCATCATCTTTTCCAGTGAAGCACAGATTTAGAGCCTGTCCTGAGTTTGTCAACAAAGTTGGGTATGAGCCATCAAATATATCAAACCCATATCCTATAGCTGTAACTATTATTTCTGGGTCCCAACATCCCTCTAGCACTCTTAATTTAGCCTCTGGTATTGACGCCTGAAAAAAGAGAACACACGTACTACCATATAAAACAAAAACAATCATACACTTTAGAATTATATGACCTTTAAATTAAATTTCAGGATAGATTAGAACAGATATTAGTTGTGAGATTATTATATTCCCTAGGGTTTTTTATTCTACTTATTTTCTCAAACTTATTCAATATGAGACATAATTTTGGTAAAATAAATTGTTTAAAACAGCAGAAATGTTTACCGTAAATTTCTTAAATATAGGTTCGAGTTGATCCACTGATATACCAGAGGCTTCCTCCTTATTAGTATAGAGTCCTGACAGCGCTACACCGAATAAATCATTCACATACTTCAATGTATGGTCTAGACATCGTTCTAAGCATTTATCCCTTGCAGCACCAACAATCACTCCTGAAATAGTATTACAACAGTTAGATGAAGGCAAGTTAGGTTTGAAGGGCAGTCTGTAATGAGGTGATGTATAGCCAATAGTCTTTGCCTAATGTGACAGCTATTGAACATTTTTTTAGCCAGAACACTGCTAATAATTGGTTATGATAAGGGATGTTGTCATAACATAATATGTTGACAATTTAGAAATTACTACAATCTTCATGTTTGATAAATAATAAATAAACTATCTTTAGGATGCTTGCACTTTCAAGATTTAAGTAAATCGTGGAAATATGCCGTCTAATGATCTCTTTAGAGAAATGAATCATTCCTTATTTGTAATTTACTAGAATGTACAAAAAAATTAAAGTTTCAAAGGTGATTGTATAATACAGTGAACCAATAGTTCTGTGTAACAAAAGCCAGTTAAGATAACTAAAATACATGCCAATTAAGCCGCAACACTGGAGCCTCTCCGAACTATTCCTATATTTAACAACTGTGTCCAACATAAAACTAGTTCTAGTTACTGATTTGTGGATCCGTTTCGTTCGGTCATTCAATGAAGTTCTATTATCAGCTATTGCACATATAACATCTGGCTTGAATGTCTCCATTAGTTCCATGTACCTGGAAACAGTAACCATAGCAATTATAACCTTTCATTTTAACAAAACTAAAGACACAGTAACACATCAATTTCCCTACAGAGGGGTAGATAGAGATTATGGATTCTCATTTGTCTCCATTCTACCTAAAACAATCACTTATATTGAATATTCGGGTAGTTCCCATTTGTTCTATGGAACTGTGACGTAATATAACTGTCGCCACTTTTTCTTCCCTTTAGTTCTATGATAGGACTATTGGAAATAAAAATAGCCCAATAGTTCTATAGGACAACAATAGAACAGTAAAAGTTTATTTTCTTAATTTTTCTATGGCGAATTTGCAAATGCAAATGCAACCTCTTTGATACTCATACTTGTAACTCTTTATATCTCGAGTGTTTTATCGTAATTATTGTCTTGGTACTTGAAAAGTATTTGTGATTATTGAAATATACATTCATATTACAATTGTTATATTTCTATGTGATAAAATTTCTTATCTGTAGTGTAAAGTGCATTATTCAATCCATGGCAACCAAGGATATTTAATTTAAAGCATCACGATCATTACAAAAACTTGTCATAATTGTTCTATATAACTATTGGGCCATCTTTATTTTCAATAGTCCTATCATAGAACTAAAGGGAAGAAAAAGTGGCAACAGTTATATTACGTCACAGTTCCATAGAACAAATGGGAACTACCGGAATATTCCTTATAACTAACTGCAAGACATAGCAATCACAACCTCCATATACACCTGGCGGCTTTAAGTAGTTCTAATATTATTGTTTTATATTGATGCAACTAAAAACAGAAAGACAAAAGCGTTCACAACCATTAAACCTTTTGCGATAGTCAGAGGTGAAGGTATCCATATCAGTAATTCTGTGACCACCTCAAACCCACGAGTTGACCACATAGTCAGTACTCAATGTGACAGATGGTAAGCCATGTCACCATTTATAAGCACTAAGTATTACCTGTTTGGGGAACAGGTAGGTTTTTCACAATGTTCTTCATTTTGCAACTAATATCAATTTATATGCCACCTTAACTGATAAGTTTAAAAATTTATACATTATTACACTAGAAAATAATTAAGGATAAATAGATTAACCATGCATGTATTGTCAACAGACATAGTACAGTAGAGAAAAATTGTAATAGGAAAACATCTCTAATTATGAATAGCTTGATTCACTGCTATTTCATTCTAGGTTTAATTCCTAGAACTGTGCATACAAAACTAGCTTTCTTTTATTTTCAGAGAAGAAAATTAAAAACTACCTCTTGGCACTAATCATAAACTTTCCATTCTTTGTCCAAAGAGGTACCATATCACCTTCAAAATGTCCAGCAGGTACCACCTCATTTAAATCTTGCAAAGTCATTAAGGCTACATGATCAGTCATGGCGGAGAATTGGGTCACGCTTTTGCCTGACGTTCGCAAACCCACACGGAAGTTATGTACATTTGACAGAGGGATCCATAGTAACTGTGGATTTGGGATAACTCTTGAGAATACATCTTTGGTTAAATGTTCTAGTGCGGCACCCTGGAATTAAAATAATATAAATTGTAAATATATACAATGTATAACTGATACAAAAATTTTCGTCATCAAATTAAAAAACTGCCTGGTTCGTAACTTTTAATTTGAATAATTATTGCTTTACATTACAATTATAGGCATTGAAAATTAAGGTTATGTTATCATTGACAAGGTGATTTAATAAACCATGGTCAATAAGCTACGAAAAATCCAAGAACACTTACTTTCGTAGGTAAAGCCGCACAAGGAGTTTCAATCTCAGCGTCAGGTACCTGAGAAAATCCATTTAAAATTGCCACACGTTCACAACAATTACCAATAAGATGATTAATGATGAATTGCATATTATTAAACTTTTAACTATTATCACGATATAATGGTAACAGTTGTTATATTATTATATGCCAAGTAAGTTAAAAAATATTGAATTATTCCTTATCATAAATCTTCGCACCTTAGGTAAAGTTGTATCAGTTCGATTTGTATTTCGTACACAATCAGACACCAAATTGAAATCAGTGGTTTACTGTCACAGTTTCGGCTTCCACTGGCGATAACTTAGCTAAAGTCACGATTTCAACAAATAAACTCATAACATGTATTTCTTTGAATTTAAAAAGAATAACAGAATTATAATAATTAAAATTAAGATAGCATGCAAGTTAAACATGTTTAAGGATTGTACGATGATAAAGTAGGATAAGAGTAAGGTAAGGTTATACTTGTTAGATATAATTTAATCCTCAGAAAGAATGACTTTTTACATACGTGAAAGGTTAGTAAGATGCGCTATAACCCAATTGTTTTGTTCCGCATATCAAGAGGCAATAATCAGAATATTGATCACTCATAATTGGTTGACCCGTTTGTATAATTTTACAAATTAAATTTACAGCGGTACGTTGTTGCAACAAACTAGAGATCGCCCCACATAAATTGGCAGTCAATCTTATACACACCCTTATATCTTATATCATGTGTATAAATCGCGAATCTCTTAAAACTATTGGACATACCCTAGCTTGGAGAAGATCTAACAAGAAACTCCGGAAATCAATTTATTATAATCACCCTTAACAAACATAAAAATTACAAAGAGTGAGCAAAAAGAGAGAGAGCGCTGGTAATACTAAATTTACCTTTCATACAAAATAACACGCAATAGCGGAAACGTCAAATTTAGTTCCAAGTTTGGCTACTGCCAATTTACGTGGGGCATTCTCTATACTTTATCTTCGGCTTTTTAGAGTAAAAAGAACCTTATAACCCTGATGTCTTAATAATCGTTTTTTTTTTCAGTTGCAATTTATGTAGCTAGGTTAGGAATTTAATGAAAAGCTAGATATCTTTTGTTGGGTAACAAGGCTTCCAAAAAAATGAAATAGCTAAGAGATGAAAACCTACTTGCACCTTAATGAGCACCTCAAGGCAGTTCCCTGTTCCATATCCACTCTATTGTGTTGCGTATTCAATACGAAGCAGGGCGGAAAATTAAAATTACCTCGTATCCCGCACCCCCGCTCTCTTTTTCTAGTATGCTCCCAGTTTATTTCAACCGTCTTCATATTATTCTTTAAATTTTCAAACTAGAATACTCATCTAAGAAGAATGCGTTAGATAGTTAGGGTAACGTCGAAATCTTGAATACACGCTTAAATAATTAGTCATAATTAAGCCAGAAAGATTTTAATTTAATAGTCAAGCCATTGCTTCTCGCATTAATTTTGCATCATTTCATAAGAAAGGTTAAGTCAAATTAACTGAGATGATACATAGTGTTTTCTGCTTGATTTTCACTGGAGTTAGTAAAGATATTACGAGTTTTAGGTATGTTTGGCCTCAAAAGGCTTTTAATTTGATTCTTAAATATTCGACTTCAACAACAAGCTAAATGTAAAGAAACGTTTGGACGTTTAAATTAAGTAACTATGTAATAATTTAATGCGTTATCTTAGGCGAGTTTATCAAGCTTCATTTGTTTTTATGTCTTTAAGATAACTTCTTTATACCATAAGGAGAGTCTCCAGCCTTGACAGTATTAATAACTTACCTCTTCCACCAAAAAAGTCAAAAGAAAATGAATCTTAATTATTATTGCGTGCAGGCAGAAAAAGCACTAAAGTGGGACTCTGCAGAACTTAAATAAAAACTAAGTTTCGTATTCATTTGAATGCATACAAGCTTTCGCCAACCAGACGGAATTTCATAAAATGCAACTTCATTAAGTAATACATTCACCTACACACAATCTTTTCACTCTGTGCACGTAATTTTAAAGCACTCAAAACGGCTATGTTTTGGCTTGCTTCCTGCGAAATGTGGGGCTAATTCAGATGTATTACTTTTGGTCCACGGAATATATTTAAAGATTTTAATTCGCTTTTTAAATCTGACTCCAAACACATACAAATTTTCAAAGCCACAAGAATGTTCATACTAGGTAAGTAATAGATAAAGCAAACCTATCAAATAAAAAACAAAAGAAATTACACAGTGAATAAAAGCTGGTTATTGTGTTTATTATCAATATTAAAAATAAGATTCAAAATGTGTCAACTTAGAAATTATAAAGGTGAAATTTTTGAGTGATTTTCTGTCGTGTCGTTAATTTCCTCTTTCACGCATATGCTCTAGAACGGTAAAGAAAGAATATGCAGATTTCATTATCTAAAAAAAACGAATAAACAATTAATTATTTGATACTAAAACAATCCAGAAGTATAGATTAATTTTTCTGAATTTAAAGACACCACCAAATCACTTATAGTGAAATTACTGCCATAACATTAGGCTCTTTTTAATTTTGTTAATGTGACAAATTTCTACGCCTTTTTAATATTTTCAGCCTCATTATTAATGTTTTCGATAAAAAGAGAAATAATTGTTAATCCTTTTGCAATTAAAATATTTATTGAAAATTACTCACAGAAGTGAAAGTGTCCAATGTCAAAGGGAACATTTTCCAACCAATTATCAGTAATGGCCGCTTGTTTCTTTCAAGGAAAATCTTCAAACTGTTTTTAAATGATCGAGACCTATTCGTCCAATTACAAGCATATGCTGCAAATGATAAGGCAGAGCTCTGGAACGAAAATTACAAATTGGTGATAATTTGCGTATAGTATAGTGTAGTAAGTAATATGACTTCATATAAGAGTCACAAAAAAAGAATGCTAACTAGCTTCTGTTCTTCCCGGAAAATTTTAGGAGGCGAGGGTAAATCAAGCAAAAATGTGACTAAGAGATATTATCGTGTATCCAAGGTTTTGTCTACCGTGAAAAGGGTTAAAGAACATGCATGTATTGTATATGCTTTTATGTATACATAAAGCGTCTCGTTTTATTATTTAGAAAGTTTTAGTGAACACCGTTCGCAAAAGCTTCAACATTATGACTTAGCCTTACAGATTTAGCTTTTCTAGGAGATTTCGTTACTAGTTTTGGAAAAACTTTATTAGATTAACTTCGAAGATAAAAATAGTTTAAAAATATTTGTATTGAAACTCTATATTAAAGCCACCTTATCTCAACATATCTCACCTTTTCTGAAATCTTGGTGCCAAACCAGCATGGTATCAAAATTTGAAATATCATCACCACTATATACGTTAGAAGAAATACATAGTATTCTTTTGGTGCTGGCTGAAAGCAAACATTTTAGTATTTTCAAACACGAAAATTTATTATTACGTTATTAAGATAGTTAATATTAGCATTATATGCCTTGTAAATGAAAAAGAAACAATTGAAATAAGAACAAAAATTAGAAAGTTTTAGGAATTAAGAAACATATTCAGTTGTCTTTGGTGCGTCAACAAAGTCAGCAGCTCAGTGAAAGTTGAAAATACAAATAATTATTTTCGGCTGAATATTTAATCAATTGTGATACCAAACTGGCTAAATATGTTCGCTTTGGGATAAGATTTGAATCCACAACTGGAACGAACCGAAGAACAAGGAAGAGAGCATGGAATTGGAGCATCGATTTCGTTTTTCTTCGGTTGTAACGGCTGGCGGCGTTGGTGTAACCATGGCGATGAAATAATAAGAAGTTCAAACGCCGTGGCATCAGTGTTTGTACTTCAGCCGACTTAACCTTAGTGGTGAATGGCATAATAAAGTATTAAAAAAAAAAACATATTGAAATACTGCTTTAAAATAATTATTTCTACAAAGTTTTAAACATCTTACCAATGTAAATCTGAAGAGACACACACAGATAATACCAGAAGCAACCGTGAATTGTACGAAGATTATAACACTAAATATACTTTGGAACAACTTACAAAACCTGAAAATAATTAATAAATTTACATTTAAGCATTAAGGACGATTGATTTTAAAGTCAAGAATTGTGAAAACTTACTCATTGATTTCATAGAAATGTTTAATACAAAGATTTAGTTTATGTTCGTAGTGTTTTTCATTACGTATTTTAATCTCATCATCAGTTAAATTTCTTAGTTTTTCATCCAAGACTGTGAGTTGAGCTATAGCCAAAACCATCAAGCCCAATATAAAGGAATCTATGTTAAGATTAGTTTGTACGAATACATGCATTCCCAAAATTTGGTAACAGTACAGTAAATAGAAATATTTTTCTTTGAATTCTTCGCAAAATAATGAATAGCTACTTAGAGGCAATTGCAGTGGCGCTTTGAAGAAAATGTGCGATACAACTGGACCCAGTATGTGAGTAAAATGAGACGTAAGCGATAGAATAACGTTTATCCTCCAGTATAGATTGTAAAATTTCTTTGCCCGTGCTACTGTTTGTTTTCCATACGAAGTTTTAGGTTGAAATTGAGCCTCTTCTAACTTGTTTAGTATATTAACAATCTCATTTTTCATTATCAAAAATGTTGTAAGTTTAGTACAAGCAGCGATTTCAGTGAAGTAGAAAACGGCTTCTTCTATGTACATATCCATTTGATTGGGTATGAACGCGAAGTTTACTGTAGTTATCATGGTGTATAGATAAGCAAAACATAGTAGGAATACAATGGAATAGATTTTGTAGATTAGAGAGGTTTTATACGGATTTATTCCTAGAATTTTCCAAAATATCATGTTCTTACTGAAACAGTTTATTTGTTTCGTGTTTTCCATTTTAGTTTGAACAAACTTTTGCCAAAACTTCTACAAAATATGAAACGTACGTATAGTCTAGTTTTTTTATAACATTTTAAAATTTTATTAATGTTAACCCACTGCAGCGTGTTTTACTTCTTGTTTTGCTGATACCCAAAAAGACTTTGGCTATTTGGTAGTACCTAACGTGAATTTATAGCTGCTCATCAATTAAGAAATTGACTCTTTGTGAATATCAATGAGTTTGTATCCTCTGATGTTTGAATATGTAGATTGGATTTATAATTGTCCTTACAATTTCAAGAAATTAGCCGAAGCTTAACGGAGTTTCGTTTAATACTATTTTGCATAAATATAATATTTGGAATTTATTATGAAACAGTGCTTTTTTTGGAATAAAAAACAACATTTTTATCATCTTATACTCATGTCACAGATAATATAATACTATACAGCTCATGTAATGTAAAGATAAATAGTTGAAAATTAGAGCAATTTATAATTTTTCGGAAAGATCGTACTTATTTAAAGAATCTGACTTTCATTAGGCTTCTTTTTATGATGTTTTTTATTATACTTTTCTATAGTATTCTAATATTGCCACCTTTTGCATAAAAACATATTAATTTCTGAGAAATGGTTACTATCCAATCTGTTACGAAAATAAAACGTGACATTTTAGGGTAGAATTTTGTCAAAACAAAGTTTTACCTTTAGGTACTAAGATTGAATGTTAACTAAAAGGATCCCGTATGGAAATCGTGCCGATCTATTTAGTATGCACAATAATACATGTGCCGGTGATTGAAATCGAATCCCGTGGTCCAAGGGACACCTGATTACTAATTCAGGGTTAGGGATTAAACGAGTTTGGACAAAAGGGGATGTTTGCTTAAATTTATTAAAGTTGTTTGGAAAACGGGGAACGCTTTCATGAAAGACCTAAACATGTCAATATTACTTATAAGGGCGTGTGTTTAAGGATTGGAAGTTTACTTTTAAAACAAAAGTAGTGATGTTGCACTCATCGTCACATGTTTCCTTTGAACTATTATCGTAAGCGAATTATTTTTTTAGGTATATTGAATGGGATAGTTTAGATTCAACAGATATTACATTATCTTAATTAAGTATTGCTTGATGCTTGTAATTCTTCAGTATCCTAAGCGTATCTTACAAACGAAGATTGGAAAATACGGTAGTTCTAAAAATGAATTGAAACAGACTAACAATGAATAAAGGCTTTTAAGACGGACGTATATGTAAAGTGAATATGAATTATACTTGCTGTGTGAATAGTAAGATTTCTGTGACGTGTTTTATTTAACAAATTGATAAAGCATGGTCTTGTTTTAATTTACTCCTTATCTTGCATGGTTCTTATAAGTGTGAAAAGAGAGTATGCAGATTTCATTATCTGAAAATAGAAAATAAGACTTGGTCAAACATTTCCTAGAATTTAAATATTCTTTTAGAATCAACATCGGCATGTAAATAAAACTGAATAATGGTAACAAGGAAGCTTTATAATTCACCCAAATAATTCCAATTTTCGTCCTTGAATTGTTTTTAAAGTAAAAAGCTTTTTATTAATTTTACTAGCACGTAATTCGATAAAATAAATACTGAATTACCGATGTAAATGTTCCTAATGACAAGCTGAACATCTTCACTCCTGTTATTACCACGGGGTTGTTAGCCCTTTCCACTAGGAGCTGTAAATTACGTTTGAATTTTTGAGACTGATCTGTCCAGTTAGTTTCGTAAGCTGCTGCAGCTAGATTTACGCTCTAAAATAGATTAGGAACTATAATAGATTAAATATCAGGACAGTGTTGTAGATTTAGGTAAACAAAAAGGTAAGGTAAGGTAAAGCCAACTACACTTTAAATTCAACTACTACATAGGTTCGCTTTGTATAAATAATTGCTTTAAGGCAACGTTTATCTAATAAAAATATATTATTGTATGTCCTTGGAAATTCCAATGCAATAGAGTGTAGTAGCCAAACGATTGTCCCATAATGTAAAATTTACATACCTCATCTGTAAGGTAAGTCCCCAATAAACTTGGCAGAAATATCTGACCCGTCATAACTGCCAAATATGTGTACATGAAGAAATAGGTTTCGGTCGACCAACTCTGTAATAATACAATAAGTTAATGCTTAACATCAAGTCTGTATTTGAACCCATTCTCAACGGATGTAATCAAAAATAAAGTTTGCATGAATAATAAGAATCAATAAAAAAAATTAATTGATCAAATTAGGCATCAAATAGTTATGCAACAAGGAAATCGATAGCTAGGTTAAATAACTTTTATTACACATGTAACCAAATTATGAAAAGCGGATAGTGATGAAGATTACTTATCAAAAGGTGGATAACTTTATTTAACTAAGCGGCTTTGTTGCCACGTTCTACTTGTCGCCGCCATTTTCAAATTTAGTTGTTTTACGAACAGGGGACAGATTTCAAAGAATTTTAATACTTCGTAGGTTATTTTCAGTGTAGTCTTCACCCTTTTGGAGATAAACTTAATTTATAATAAAAAAAACATACCAGTAACAAGGCGACTGCAACAATGCATATTATAATGGCGGATATTCCAAATTGAAAGAACATTGTCACATTAATGACTTCCTGAACTGTGTTACAATATCTGCAAAACATAAATAATTAAACGTACTAACACATCATATGTTAATGATAATTTAACTTTCGGATAAAATGTGCAAACAATAGTTAATAGTAGTTGAGCCTTTGATTATTAAGTATATTTTCTCGAACATAAATAAATTCGGATTTCAATTATGAAAAGGTGACGAGAATTATGAAAAGCAATGACCTAAGCCAAGTGGCATCTCTATGCCTATACGAGATGTCAGTTTAATACAAAATCTCATAGTTATATTTCTTGGCAAATTTAAAACATTTTGATTTCTATTGCCTTAGAATTAATCTGTTTGAGTAAGGATCGTATTGTTAAAAATCAAGCACCAGAGTATTAGATTAAATTAAGACCTAAATTAGATATTTAATACATTGTATACTAAAATACTCATTAATGTCAAACGGTTGGATTAAAACGCCTACGTAAAAAGCCAGACCACACAATAATTTATTAAATTATATCAAAATCTAGTGTTCTTGTTCCTTAAAATGACATACCTTAATAATTCATCGTAATGTACTAAGCAATTGTACAATTTCTCCAACTGTAATTCACGCTGCTTATTTCCCGGCAGTTGTTTTATTCTCTCAGTTTTCTTAATACTTCTCAATTTGTGAGCTATACATTTAAATTGAAGCTGTCCCATAGCCAGAATACCTGTGATAAAGGAATCACAGTGTATGTTATAATTCATGTGCCCAAACATACCAACTGACTGGTAAATATACCAGAAGGTAAAGTATTTATTTCGAGTCTCATCAGATAGGAAATAGTAATTGCAAATTGGCAAGGATATCACATAGTCAGACATCATAAGCTTAAACAGAGGTAATATCACTTGACACGAATAACTGAATACGCTGAAAGAAAAATATATTTTCCAACACTTGACATATATGTTTGCATATTTATTTATTTTCGTTTTTGTTTCCATATCTGTCCCTTTAAATATTTCGGAATCTAGAATCTCAAATAACTCTAGTATCTTAGGTCGCAGACTTTTTATCATGTACACTTTAGCAAACACAACTATTTCTGTGAAGTTAAATATAACTTCCCGAATCATTGCTTCCATTGTTCTTGGTGTGTAAACTAGGTTTAGAGTAAGCAAAATGTTGTAAGCAATCAGTGAAACTAGTAAGTACATAAAGCTGTAAAATTTATAATATTTCCCTTCCGTCTTCCCTGGCCATACACCTAATATTTTCCAATAGAAACTGTTATAATCAAAAATAGAAGATAACTTTCCTGACTCCATTTTGAATTGTAACTCAGACACAATGAACGTAACTAAATGAAATTCAGATCATATATCGTCTCACTTTCACATGAATTTTTTAAATAATAAATAGCTTTTATTAAGGTGGTTAGCGCAGTCTACAATTATTTCATCATAGGTGTTTGATTATGGAGCAATTAACTAACACTTGCAAAGGATTACAAAGTAACAGGCTAGTTGACATAAGAGTGGTATATAATTAGCATCCGCATTACGTACCTTAAAATTACTTGCCTTCTATAAAGGTTAAGATACACTAGGAATACTTTAAGCTACCGCATAATACTTACATAATTTTAAATTCACGTCATTTAATACCATTTCAGGCGGACAGACCCTGAAGATAGAGTATCTCTTAGGTCACTATTAAACATAAATATTGGGGTAGAGATATCATATGGAACAATCGTAGCAGGTTGGATGGTAGCTAGTGTTTTTACAACTCAGACTAGCAGGTGCGTAATACTCATATTATAGGCATTAATAGCAAAGGCATTTGAAAATGTCACTAATGCAGGATACAATAGCTACCCAGTTCAGTCGGAAACGGTTTCTAAGTAGCTACATTGATAAAGTAAAAGTTGTAAGAAGCACCTGCACTGCAAGGATCTGAGCAAAATTAGACAGAGAAAGTGGAATCATTTCAGCTATAAATTCAACTTTTATAACCGGGGGGTTGTGGTCTTCTTCTCTTTAAGACGCCGCATAGACACAATTTAACTTTTTCCTATTATCTTTGTGCTGACGGTAGCTGGAGAACCAATTTTCTTATTTTCCTCAAGTCTCTTTGTGATATAGTGAAACTAATTCAAAAATGTTGTGTGTATGGTAATATTATGACTGTAGCATATTGTACGATCTGAATAAATATAATTAAGTTCAGGATTCTTATAGAGGTATAAACTTACGATAGAGACAAAAATGCACGCATAACAATATGAATGATTAACTCAGAGATACATATTTCCGTAAATCGAATAGTCATAATCGTTATTTGAGACATATACGGATATACAATTCGTATTATTAAAAAAAAGTAAAAATACCCAATAATAACAGATTTATTATTAAGTTGCTGTATAAATCAATAACTTGAATATGAAACCTTACGCACATATTGAGAGCTTTAGTAGACGTAAATTTAATCAAAACACTTAATACCTCAGTTTGGTAACACAGTAATTCATAAGTGATTATAAGCCGTTGTGACGCTAACGTTTTCAGAACATTACGGGTCGATATAGCAGCTTCAAAGGTGCTTAGAAACTTGATAGGTTTTCTCAACTGTGAGGGGCATTCAGGCTTCTATTTAAGTAAATTACGCATGGAATAATTTCAATGAGACCTGGTCTATTTGATGAATGGAATAACTATGGAGACGAGACGTTAAAAGTATTCAAATTGAATAATGAAATTGATATTTGAAGTAAGCTTGGAATAAATAAATTAATATGATATGTTAGATTATAATATAATCAACAATAATTATTGTTGTTTTAAATACATAAGTTGTAAGTTTATAATCCCAGAAGATCTATAAGAGCTAGGTGAAAAAAATCAGTTACTTTTGACGTAACGAAAAAAGGTATTTGTATGTAGGTATCTGCTAAGTTTAACAATCTAGTTTAAGCGCGGTTTAGGAGTAACATTCTGGTTATGCTATTTGAAAATATCAAACTATTTTGTGCTTGTATACTTCGTATTTTCTAAACAGTTTTTAGCCAATCAATTAATATTATATCGCTATTTATGTCACTAACAAGCAATAATAACATGTCTAATATCACAATTAATAGTGTTGGACCCAAATCAAGTAGTAGCTGTTAATCCCTTTTGTTCTTGATCATTGGCACCCTGAGCAAGCTCTTACAATCAACCCCGTAACACAATTAATTATGGGACACACTACGAATCACTCACAGATGTTTTATGATGTCACAGACTGAATTAATTAATCATATCAAATATGATATTATTTTAGTATGATGCCACGGTTCCCGAGAAGTGGCAAAACTCTAACAGAAGAAATTAGAGATCGCGTAACCTAACGAAAATATAAGTCAATTGCGTACATGCACTTTCATTTCTATTCTTCTGCTATTTTAACGCTTGTCTAATGGTTAGGGACTATAATCCAATAGCCTGTATATCTTGTTTATGATAGGTGAAAAAAAACACACATATTTTTCATCGTGATGACCAGTATTAAAAAATATTTTACGTTTGTTTGTAGCAGGCTAAATAAGAAAACAGGTTCTTTAAGTGTATTGATAGAATAAGAGTAGATAGTTGTGTTCTTCGATAAATAGGGTAAAAAGCTTTTTGGTGTGGTTTTCGGGCCTAAACCACAATGACCACTAGTGCCTTAAATTAGATTACCTTATGCTTGTGGTTAAGGTATTCTAGACTAGATTAGGAATTTCACTAAAGCTTACAAATGTGATGACTGTCAAGACAAAACAAAAAAAAACAAATTACAGAATTTTTCAGTTGGGTATATTACAGAAAAATAGCAATGACTTTTAAAAGAAAAACTTGATAGTTTAAATGTTATTTTTTAACATTGGTTCTATTTTTAAAATAGCTTCGAAACTTGATTCTTTCGCTAGGAATTTCGATATCGTAATATATAACTCAGGTCAACGTCCATATAACTGTTGTTATTTTTATCGCGTTGTAATACCAAAGTCAATAGAGCCTTTGTTTTCTCGAGATAATCTTATAACGGCACCCTTGGGGAAACCACCAAATAAATTGGACGGGCAAAGCCAATCACCGCTCTCTATTGTGTTTACGCACGTGTGCTATTAAAAAGAAGAACAAGAAGTTATTTATTAGAAATATAGTTTTTCTACAGGAAATTATGGTGAATATATACCTATTTATGGTTATAAATAACTATGGTAGACCTTCTACTTCTAATGACAATAATTTACTCGAAGATTTTTTTTACAATTTAGGAAACACGTTTACGTTTTTAACATAAAGTTGTAGTAAACGGTCAATGACTTACTTACTTTTCATATGATTTCTGAAATTAGTAATTAAACATAACTTATTTGGGCTCAAGAAAATAGTGAGTGTGTCTGAAAACTATGCCATGCATGTAAATTAGTAGTCGTGGTCAAAACATTTCATTTCCGTGGCGATTTCCATTAAAATGTTTGGATCACCTCCCCGTAGAGAATTGAAATTCTTCATTAGAAACAAATATGTGAAGTATTTGCGTACAAAGGTGGGCAGATACCATGTTAGTGTTCCGTTTGTTTTAATGTTAATGTTTACATTCTTAGCATTTTCATTTCTGTAAAAACCGTTTTTTTAAGTGACAATAATTTTAAATATTTGATACTCCGCAGTTTATTTAATGTTCTGCGTTTTTGTTTTAAGATCCAGCTTAATACTACGCATAGTATACTCAACACACAACCATAGATCTAGCATATGTACCCTTCCAAATTAATATTTCAATCAAGCCTATGTCTTGGAATGTTTCCAAACAGTAGTGTCTTGTGGGACATTCATTCCCGATCAATATTGTTCCAATGCATTTGATCAGATACCTACAATGGTTCAACCGAACTTACTTGCCAATTAAGTGTAAATAAATACAACTGAAACCCCGAAACTGATAGTTATACTTATCATGTTTACATGGGATATAAATTTACAAATCATTTACAAATCATCTCTTAGTTGTTATTATATTTATAATGAACCGAATTGTACGCGTGGGATATTTACCGCCAAAGTTAATATTGTACATACATATATGCACATTACGCCTGATTTCCTGTAGAGGGGTAGGGTGATTGAGATGATTGATGACAAGTTTTAGAAGCTAGCAAGCTTAGAAGTAAGAAGTCACTTTTCAAGATCACAAAAATATCACAAAAAAACTGCATGGGCGACAATAGTCACAATAGTTAATATTATCTAGTAGGAATATAATGAAACTTGAGAAGCGTTTAATAATCTCCAACCAACACACTAACTACGCAAGTGGTTCCAGCAGGCAAGTGATAATCGGCATTTGATACAAGGCAGAACTATCTGGTAACTAATCTTAATGAAGGTTGCACCCACATCAAGTGGCTGTACATTTATGATTAAGCGGGACGGATACCCTTGGCTAGTAGCTATCCCTTGCAGCTAATTAAGAGTGAGTTTGTTGTTTAGCTATCAGGAGATATTAGAGATGTGTTGAAAGATAGAATACATGGTACTTACTGCCCCGGTTTGAAGAGGCGACTAAAGGACTTTATTATCTTAAGTGTTTTGGCAGTAAGATTAGTAAATGTATCAAAATTATCGTATATTGGTGTCGAACCACAGACTATATAATCATTAGTTATTTGGGACTTTTATTTTATTGAGGCTGTAAAATAAAAATACTCACTGATGTTTTTATGTAAATATAAAAACCGAGTGCAGTACAAATTAAAAATAATTAATGCATATCTTTTATTTTTCATAATTACTGTATCGAGTAGCTAAACATAATCTACGATACTATTATTTTACTAACGTAACGGATAAAATAGCATATATGAAAAAGTTAATTGATATTAGTGAGACGGTAAAGATTTGTCAGGATCAATCAACAGCATGATTTTTCTCTGCCTATCCCGTTAGATACTAAGAGGCTTGACTATGTATGTATGTAAATTAGCACTTATGCGAAATGTATGCGTACTTTGAGCAATTCCAGTGAAACTTCACCTCACGAAAACACGTCTTTCCCAAACTAGGATAAGTTTACCAGAGTAGGAAGTTTTAATTAATTTAACCAAACGTGTGTACGTACCAATCCGAATTCAAGGTGTTCGAATACACGGTAATTATGTATAAAGGTACATTGAGAGGATATATGTAAAAAACTTCAATAAAATAGTATAAATCCTATGCCAGTATAAAACACGATATTTTTTATAATGTAACAACTATCAAGGACAAGTACCTCTAGTTGCCTCGGACAATATAAAAAGGATAATATTTTATAACATATTAAAATTGTAATGTTATTGTAGTGGTCTTTATATTGACATAAACAGCACGTCTTTTTATCCTTTACGGGGTATACAGAATATTTTAGATATAATATCTCTAAGCTTACTTTTTAGCATAAACATTGTGGTTGAAATGTTCTATGGTACATTGAAGACAATTTGATATCCCATTGCCCAATAGATTCTTTTAACCCTTATTCCCTTAATAGCCTTCTACGACATGCCGGGAATAACGGCAGCTAATTAGTTTTCTTTTTACGTGTCACTCTAATACGGGTCTTTTAATTGAGTAATTTATTTATTTACCGAATTGTAATTTCTCTTAGCAATAATTCCAATAATGGCACACATGAGCAATCAGAATGGAAAATGACATAATTATTTATTCTCATTGTAATAAAGTGCGCATATTAGACTCTGCTTAATGACGTCATAAAATTTTGTGCTCTCTTGTTTTACACTATATTTTTATGCAACATTTTCACGCATATTCACATTAAGTCGAGTCATTTGCTTGCTTGTTGGCAGCTAAGAGTACAGTGCTAACGATATCTTGGGGTTTGAGATGTTGACTATTAATTAAAACAAAACGTAAACAATTATAGCAAATATTATACCTTTATGGTACTTGATAGATAGGTTCTCATATGTTATCGTACAATGAAAAGATGAAAGTTGAGAATTATATGTAAATTTAAATACAATTAAAGGGTTACATAATAATATCAAGTCAATACATATTGACGGATAAATTTAGCAAGATGATTCAAAGACCCGAAATTTAAGTAAAGAGTATATGTCAGATTCTAGATACACGTAAATGGGGATCCGTGATACCTCTTTGTTGACTTTTTGTTATTTTGACTACTACTACTAAACCTTACCGAAATTTAAGACTATAGTTAAAGGCCGACTAGTCCGGGGCGCTTACTATGCGGTCGGAGACTACCTCGCCGATGCTCAGGGTTGGCAATAAGTGCATCTAAGCTACTTATATGTGCAAAGATAATTTTATGTTTCTTGTTTTTGTAACTGGCACTGGGCAAAAAATCCTGAAAGCCGGAGTTTCTTGTTGGTTCTTCTCCGAGCCAGGGCTTCCGAACCAACGGTAGAATTTCAATGCTAAGAGACAACCAGTGTCGGACAAATGTTTTGACTTTCAATGAATGTACTATACTTGTACTTATATTGAATAAAAACATTTGACTTTGACTTTAAAATTTCAGAAGGTTTAGATTTATGTAAAGTTGTTTGTCAGAGTTTGGATAGTCAATTGGAATCCGTGATATCTCTCTGTCCAAAAGAACAGTCAACTACCCAAAGCAGGGGTTAAAGCAGTTCATGGCTAGTCGTTAGTGATATTAGCCATCGCAGGCTCCTTGGTGGCTCATAAGACGTGGCTGGCGTAATCTAGATGGAAATTAATATGAATATACACAGAAAGCTTTTCAAAGAGAATAGTGTTGTTTGTTTTTGGAAATTAGTATAATGTAAGCTAAGTAAAAAGTTGTAGCTAAGCAAAAGGTTTACACATAATGCTAAAATGTGTTAGAAGGTCGGTAAAAAGTAGTAGTAAGGTAAAAGGATATGCAACATAGTGTAGAGATATTTCAAAATTTGAAAATCTGTTAGATATGTACTCTAATATTATTATTTGATATAAAATTTAGTATAATTATTTCTCATTATACTTTTGGGTTGTTATTCCCAATGAATGACATGACAAGTATTTCATTGAAAGTTTAACAATTTCGACTGTATTTCTTCCTAAAGTCCTAAAATTCATGTTTAAATCCATCCTTCAAGTAACCAGTTAAGCTCTTCTACGAAATTTCAACACAACCAAGTTAGTAGGCCCACCCGACCCTAACATCAGTTACATGATTCCCTACTCTCGTAGTCACATTTGCAACGCCGTCCTTAAAGGGCAGAGAGGATTAAAATGGCCTTTGTCCTTCACTGGCCATAATCCTGAAAATTTGGCCATGAGGTTAATCTCAATAAGTTTACTGTCCGAAGAGCGGTTTTTGTGGACATTGACGGAGCGGGTGTTGTAGCCTTATTTATTTTCTGCGGCTTAGCGGGTTTCTGGAACAGTCTTTAGAGCAAACTTTAAGCTCAGATGTCCTTGCGGTATGTTAGTAAATAAATGAGAGGAGGAGGGGCTCTACAGCTAATTTTATATTATCTTGTTCGGAATATAGAAAAACTATTATATAAATATACTTTTCATTAAGTACTGTATCATTACTATGATAAGTAATTTTGAATTATACTTTACTATTGCTAAGTATTTTTTTTATAATTACCTAAGCTAAACCAAATTTTCGTTTAAAGGACTTGAACAAAAATAGTTAAAAAGAAAAATTGAGAACTATGAACCACAGAGATTCTATACTTAATTCATAAGACTTGAAGAAATTAAAATATGCTAAGCTTTTCAACTACTTTTCACGATACAAAAGATTTGCTTCATAATCCCCATTGTTATGTGTAATAAGGCTGTCGTTAAATTTACTGAAGGATGAAATCAGAAATCTTTATCCTTTATGGGAGTCAAGGATTAATAATACTTGACTCTTTATTATACGCCCTTACGTGAAATCGTTAAAATATAGATAATCCTCTTTCATAATATATACCCTATGATCGCAAAAAAACATCACACATAAAGTAAAGTGTTTTTTAAGTCCCAAATAATAAGCGAATATTAATATCAAGGTAATCGTTTTTTATTGATTGTAAAAGTACCAATAACCTTGATTTCAGGCCATAATCTTGGACACCGGAACCCGGAATCTTTTATTACAAAGAATAAATCAGATTTCTACGAATATTATCAAATATTGAGAGCAGAACGGGAAGGCTCGATCAAGGATATATGGTCGACTATTAATCACGTGCCAAAATATCGCCTTGAAAAAGAAAATCTTACGATTTATCGAAGTGGTCAAGTCATTTGGGAGATGACGGATTTGAATGGCTTCAAATCCACTTTCACCCAATTTTTCACTGTCTGTGCCATTCAAGGCTTCGGATTGTGATCAAAATAATGTAATAATAGCCTACTTGCTAACAGTTGTTTGTTAATATTGAGTATCATTGGCATTATAGTACAAACTCTCTTACAGGCTATCGCTAAGATCCAAGTATTTTGTTGTTATTGTTCTGCAAGGAAAATTAAAAACAAAACAAAGACAATAAACTTGCGGGGTAATCAGAGGTTCAGATTTCCATCTCCGCCATTGCGAAAGTAATAATTCTATGAACCTTGAACTAACGTGTTAACTACGTAGTTAGTACTCAAGGTGACAGGTGGTAAGCTATGTCGTAACTTGACAAGCAGTAACTATTACCTGTGCTAGGAAAACCTTATCTATTAATGTAATTACCTCAACTTAATATATTCGTATATTAAGTTGAGGTAATTTCGTAGTATAGCAAATGTGACATACTTTCTTCACTTGATGAAAAGTATAATGTTAATTTTACAGCAAAGTCCTTTTCAAAACCATATTTGTTAGAAAATAGTCCATTTCAGGACTATGATTGTTGAAAAATAGTCCTTTTCAGGGCCATTTTTGTTACAAAATAGTGCTTTTCAGGACCATGTATGTAACAACAAAATCCTTTTCAGGACCATGTTTGTTAAAAAATAGTCCTTTTCAGGACTGTGTTTATACTAAAATAGTTCTTTTTAGGACCATGTATGTGACAACAAAGTCCTTTTCAGGACCATGTTTGTTAAAAAATAGTCCTTTTCAGGACTGTGTTTATACTAAAATAGTTCTTTTCAGGACCATGTATGTTACAACAAAGTCCTTTTCAGGACTATGTTTGATGAAACAAAGTCCTTTTCAGGACCATGTTTGTAAGAACAAAATCCTTTTCAGGGCCATGTTTGTTAGAAAATAGTCCTTTTGAGTACCATGTTTGTTAGAAAATAGTCCTTTTCAGGACCATGTTTGTTACAAAAAAGACCTTTTCAGAACCACGTGTGTTACAACAAAGTCCTTTTCAGGACCATGTTTGATAGAAAAAAGTCCTTTTCAGGACTATGTTTGTTGAAAAATAGTCCTCTTCAGGACCATATTTGTTAGAAAATAGTCATTTTCAGGACTATGTTTGTTAGAAAATAGTCCTTTTCAGGACCATGTTTGTTAGAAAACAGACCTTTTCAGGACTATGTTTGTTGAAAAGTAGTCCTTTTCAGGACTAAGTTTGTTGAAAAATAGTCCTCTTCAGGACTATGTTTGTTAAAAATAGTCCTTTTCAGGAAGATGTATGTTACAACAAAGTCCTTTTCAGGACTTTGTTTGTTGAAAAGTTGTCCTTTTCAAGACTTTTTATCTTACAAAAAAGACCTGTTCAGGACCATGTTTGTTAGAAATTAGTCCTTTTCAGGACCGTGTTTGTTAGAAATTAGTCCTTTTCAGGGCCATGTTTGATAGAAAATAGTCCTTTTCAGGACTATGTTTGTTGAAAAATAGTCCTTTTCAGGACCATGTTTGTTAGAAAATAGTCCTGTTTAGGACCATGTTTGTTAGAAAATACTCCTTTTCAGGTCCATGTAAGTGACAACAAAGTTCTTATCAGGACCATATTTGTTAGGAAATAGTCCTTTTCAGTACCATGTTTGTTAGAAAATAGTCCTTTTCAGACCATATTTGTTACAAAAAGGACCTTTTGAGGACCATGTATGTTACAACAAAATCCTTTTCAGGACTGTGTTTATACTAAAATAGTCCTTTTCAGACCATATTTGTTACAAAAAGGACCTTTTCAGGACCATGTATGTTACAACAAAGTCCTTTTCAGGGCCATGTTTGTTAGGAAATAGTCCTTTTCAGTACCGTAAGAAAATAGTCCTTTTCAGACCATATTTGTTACAAAAAGGACCTTTTGAGGACCATGTATGTTACAACAAAATCCTTTTCAGGACTATGTTTGATGAAACAAAGTCCTTTTCAGGACTATGTTTGATGAAACAAAGTCCTTTTCAGGACCATGTTTGTAACAACAAAATCCTTTTCAGGACCATGTTTGTTACAAAATAGCCCTTTTCAGGACTGTGTTCATAATAAAATAGTTCTTTTTAGGACCATGTATGTTACAAAAAAGTCCTTTTCAGGACCATGTTTGTTAGAAAATAGTCCTTTTCAGGACCATGTTTGTTACAAAATAGTCCTTTTCAGGACCATGTATGTTACAACAAAGTCCTTTTCAGGGCCATGTTTGTAAGAAAATAGTCCTTTTCAGTACCATGTTTGTTAGAAAATAGTCCTTTTCAGGACCATGTTTGTTTCCGCAAAGTTATTTTCAGGTCCATCTATGTATCAACAAAGACCTTTTCAGAACTATGTTTGTTGAAAAATAGTCCTTTTCAGGACAATGTTTCTTAGAAAATAGTCCTTTTCAGGACAATGTATGTTACAAAATAGTCCTTTTCAGGACTATGTTAGTTACAAAATAGTCCTTTTCAGGACCATATTTGTTCGAAAAAAGTCTTTTCCAGTACTTTGTATGTTACAAAATAGTCCTTTTCAGGACCATGTATGTTAACAAAGTCATTTTCAGGACTACGTTTGTAAGAAAATAGTCTTTTTCAGGACCATGTTTATTTCAGCAAAGTTATTTTCAGGTCCATCTATGTAACAGCAAAGTCCTTTTCAGAACTATGTTTGTTGAAAAATAGTCCTTTTCAGACCATATTTGTTACAAAAAGGACCTTTTGAGGACCATGTATGTTACAACAAAATCCTTTTCAGGACTGTGTTTATACTAAAATAGTCCTTTTCAGACCATATTTGTTACAAAAAGGACCTTTTCAGGACCATGTATGTTACAACAAAGTCCTTTTCAGGGCCATGTTTGTTAGGAAATAGTCCTTTTCAGTACCGTAAGAAAATAGTCCTTTTCAGACCATATTTGTTACAAAAAGGACCTTTTGAGGACCATGTATGTTACAACAAAATCCTTTTCAGGACTATGTTTGATGAAACAAAGTCCTTTTCAGGACTATGTTTGATGAAACAAAGTCCTTTTCAGGACCATGTTTGTAACAACAAAATCCTTTTCAGGACCATGTTTGTTACAAAATAGCCCTTTTCAGGACTGTGTTCATAATAAAATAGTTCTTTTTAGGACCATGTATGTTACAAAAAAGTCCTTTTCAGGACCATGTTTGTTAGAAAATAGTCCTTTTCAGGACCATGTTTGTTACAAAATAGTCCTTTTCAGGACCATGTATGTTACAACAAAGTCCTTTTCAGGGCCATGTTTGTAAGAAAATAGTCCTTTTCAGTACCATGTTTGTTAGAAAATAGTCCTTTTCAGGACCATGTTTGTTTCCGCAAAGTTATTTTCAGGTCCATCTATGTATCAACAAAGACCTTTTCAGAACCATGTTTGTTAGAAAATAGTCCTTTTCAGACCATATTTGTTACAAAAAGGACCTTTTGAGGACCATGTATGTTACAACAAAATCCTTTTCAGGACAATGTTTCTTAGAAAATAGTCCTTTTCAGGACTATGTTTGTTACAAAATAGTCCTTTTTAGGACTATGTTAGATACAAAATAGTCCTTTTCAGGACCATGTATGTCTCAACAAAGTCCTTTTGAGGACCATATTTGATTGGAAAAAGTCCTTTTCAGGACTATGTTTGTTACAAAAAAGTCCCTTTCAGGACCATGTATGTTATAGCAAAGTCCTTTTCAGGATCATGTTTGTTAGAAAATAGTCCATTTTAGAACTATGTTATGAACAAAATAGTCCTTTTCAGGACCATGTATGTAACAGCAAAGTACATTTCAGGATCATGTTTGTTAGAAAATAGTCCTTTTCAGGACTATGCTTGTTACAAAATAGTCCGTTTCAGGACCATGTGTGTTACAGCAAAGTCCTTTACAGGACCATGTTTATTACATTTGTCCTTTTCAGGACTATGTTTGTTACAAAAAAGTCCTTTTCAGGACCATGTATGTTACAGCAAAGTCGTTTTCAGGATCAAGTTTTTAAGAAAATAGTCCTTTTCAGAACAATGTTTGTTACAGAAAAGTACTTTTCAGGACCAAATTTGTTAGGAAAAAGTCCTTTTCAGGACTATGTTTAATACAAAGTAGTCCTTTTCAGGAGGACCATATTTGTTCGTAAATAGTCCTTTCCAGGAACATTTTTGTTAGAAAAAATTCCTTTTCAGGACTTTGTATGTTACAAAATAGTCCTTTTCAGGACTAAGTATGTTTCAACACTTTCAACAAAGTCCTTTTCAGGACTATGTGTATTACAAAATAGTCCTTTTCAGGAATATGTTTGTTACAAAATAGTCCTTTTCAGGACCATGTATGCTACAGCAAAGTTCTTTTCAGGACCATATTCGTTAGCAAAAAGTCCTTTTCAGGACTGTGTTTGTTACAAAATAGTCCTTTTCAGGACCATGTATGTTAACAAAGTCATTTTCAGGACTATGTTTCTAAGAAAATAGTCTTTTTCAGGACCATGTTTGTTTCAGCAAAGTTATTTTCAGGTCCATCTTTGTAACAACAAAGTCCTTTCTCAGAACTATGTTTGTTGAAAAATAGTCCTTTTTAGGACCATGTTTGTTAGAAAATAGTCCTTTTCAGGACTATGTTTGTTACAAAATAGTACTTTTCAGGACCATGTTTGTTACAACAAAGTCCTTTTCAGGACCATATTTGTTATTAAATAGTTCTTTTCCGGTCTATGTTTGTTACAAAATAGTCCTTTTCAGGACCATGTATGTTATAGCAAAGTACTTTTCAGGATCATGTTTGTTAGAAAAAAGTCCTTTTCAGGACCATATTTGTTCGAAAAAAGTCCTTTCCAGGACCATGTATATTTCATCACTTTCAGCAAAGTCCTTTTCAGAACTATGTTTTTTACAAAATAGTCCTTTTCAGGACCATGGATGTTAAAAAAGTAATTTAAGGACTATGTTTATAAGAAAATAGTCTTTTATGGGTTCATGTTTGTTTAAGGACCATGTTTGTTTCAGCAACGTTATTTTCAGGTCCATCTATGTAACAACAAAGTCATTTTCAGGACTATGTTTGTTCCATAATAGTCCTTTTCAGGACCATGTATGCTACAGCAAAGTATTTTTCAGGATCAAGTTTTTTAGAAAATAATCCTTTTCAGGACTATGTTTTTTGCAAAAAAGTCCTTTTCAGGCCTATGTTCGTTACAAAATAGTCCTTTTCAGGACTATGTATGTTAACAAAGTCATTTTCAGGACAATGTGTGTGTTAGAAAATAGTCTTTTTCAGGACCATGTTTGTTTCAGCAAAGTTATTTTCAGGTCCATCTATGTATCAACAAAGACCTTTTCAGAACTATGTTTGTTGAAAAATAGTCCTTTTCAGGACAATGTTTTTTACAAAATAATCCTTTTCAGGACTGTGTTTGTTACGAAATAGTCCTTTTCAGGACTTTTTAGGACCATGTATTACAGCATAATTCTTCTCAAGACCATATTTGTTACAAAATGGTCCTTTTTAAGACTGTTTGTTACAAAATAGTCCTTCTCAGGACCATGTATGTTACAGCAAAGTTCTTTTCAGGATAATGTTTTTCAGGACTATGTTTGTTACAAAATAGTCCTTTTCAGGACCATATTTGATAGAAAATAGTCCCTTTTCAGGACCATGTTTGTTGGAAAGTAGTACTTTTCAGAACCATGTATGGTACAACAAAGTCCTTTTCAGAACCATATTTGTTAGAGAAAAGTTCTTTTCAGTACTATGTTTGTTGAAAAATAGTCCGTTTGAGGATTATGTTCATTATAAAATAGTCATTTTTAGGACCATGTATGTTACAAACAAAGTCCTTTTTAGGACTATGTTTGTTAGAAAAATAGTCCTTTTCAGAACTATGTTTGATAGAACAAAGTCGTTTTCAGGACCCTGTTTGTTAGAAAAAAGTCCTTTTCAGGACCATGTTTTATACAAAATAATCCTTTTCAGGACCATGTTTGTTACAACAAAGTCCTTTTCAGGATCATATTAGTTAGGAAATAGTCCTTTTCAGGACCATGTTTTTTTACAAAATAATCATTTTCAGGACCATGTATGTTAAAAAATAGTCCTTTTCAGGGCTATGTTTCATACAACAAAGTCCTTTTCATGACCATGTTTGTTAGAAAATAGTCCTTTTCAGGACTATGTTTGATACAACAAAGTCGTTTTCAGGACCATGTTTGTTAAAAAATAGTCCTTTTCAGGACCATGTTTTTTACAAAATAATCATTTTTAGGACTATGTTTGATACAACAAAGTCCTTGTCAGGATCATGTTTGTTCAAAAATAGTCCTTTTTCAGGACTATGTTTGTTAGAAAATAGTCCTTTTTCAGGACTATGTTTGTTACAAAATATTCCTTTTCAGGACCATGTTTGTTACAGCAAAGTCCTTTTCAGGATCATGTTTGTTAAAAAATAGTCCTTTTCAGGAGTATGTTTGTTACAAAATATTCCTTTTCAAGTCCATGTTATTTACAGCAAAGTCCTTCTCAGGATCATGTTTGTTAGAAAAAAGTCCTTTTCAGCACTATGTTTGATACAACAAAGTCCTTTTCAGGACCATGTTTGTTAGAAAATAGTCCTTTTTCAGGACTATGTTTGTTACAAAATATTCCTTTTCAGGACCATATTTGATAGAAAATAGTCCTTTTCAGGACCATGTTTGTTGGAAAGTAGTCCTTTTCAGAACCATGTATGGTACAACAAAGTCCTTTTCAGGACCATATTTGTTAGAGAAAAGTTCTTTTCAGTACTATGTTTGTTGAAAAATAGTCGGTTAGAGGATTATGTTAATTATATAATAGTCAATTTTAGGACTATGTTTGATACAACAAAGTCCTTTTCAGGATCATATTTGTTAGGAAATAGTCCTTTTCAAGACTTCGTTTGATACATATATATTTCGTACATATATTTTGTTTGTTAGAAAATAGTCCTTTTCAGGGCCATGTTAGTTAGAAAATAGTCCTTTTTCAGGACTATGTTTTGTTACAAAATAATCCTTTTCAGGACCATGTTTGTTAGAAAATAGTCCTTTTCAGGACTATGTTTGTTACAAAAAAGTCCTTTTCAGGACCATGTTTGTTAAAAAATAGTCCTGTTCAGGATCATGTTTGTTGAAAATTAGTCCTTTTCAGGACCATGTTTGTTAGAAAATAGTCCTTTTCAGGATTATGTTTGTTACAAAATAGTCCTTTTCAGGATTATGTTTGTTACAAAATAATACTTTCAGGACCATGTTTGTTGAAAATTAGTCCTTTTCAGGACCATGTTTGTATGAAATTAGTCCTCTTCACGACTATGTTTGTTGAAAAATAGTCCTTTTCAGGAAGATGTATGTTATAAGAAAGTCGTTTTCAGGACCATGTATGATATAAAATAGTCCTTTTCAGAAGTATGTTCGTTGAAAAATAGTCCTTTTCAGGACTATGTTTGTTGAAAAATAGTCCTTTTCAGGACCATGTTTGTTAGAAAATAGTCCTTTTCAGGACAATGTTTGTTTACAAAAAAGTCCTTTTCAGGACTATGTATGTTACAACAAAGTCCTTTTCAGGACCATGTTTGATAGAAAATAGTCCTTTTCAAGACGATGTTTGTTGAAAAATAGTCCTTTTCAGGACCATGTTTGTTAGAAAATAGTTCTTTTCAGGACTATGTTTGTTACAAAATAGTCCTTTTCAGGACCACGTATGTTACAACAAAGTCCTTTTCAGAACCATGTTTGTTAGAAAATAGTCCTTTTCAGGACTATGTTTGTTACAAAATAGTCCTTTTCAGGACCATGTATGCTACAAAAGTACTTTTTAGGACTATGTTTGTTAGAAAATAGTCCTTTTCAGGACCATGTTTGTTACAAAATAGTCCTTTTCAGGACCATGTTTGTTACAAAATAGTCCTTTTCAGGACCATGTTTGTTACAAAATAGTCCTTTTCAGGACCATGTTTGTTACAACAAAGTCCTTTTCAGGACCATATTTGTTAGAAAAAATTCCTTTTCAGGACTATGTATGTTACAAAATAGTCCTTTTCAGGACCATGTTTGTTAGAAAAAAGTCCTTTTCAGGACTATGTTTGTTACAAAATAGTCCTTTTCAGGACCATGTTTGTTACAAAATAGTCCTTTTCAGGACCATGTTTGTTACAAATTAGTCCTTTTCAGGACCATGTTTGTTACAAAATAGTCCTTTTCAGGACTATGTTTGTTACAAAATAGTCCTTTTCAGGACCATGTTTGTTACAAAATAGTACTTTTCAGGATCATGCTTTGTTAGAAAATAGTCCTTTTCAGGTTTATGTTTGTTACAAAATAGTCCTTTTCAGGACCATGTTTGTTACAAAATAGTCCTTTTCAGGACCATGTTTGTTACAAAATAGGTCCTTTCAGGACTGTGTTTGTAACAAAATAGTCCTTTTCAGGACAATGTTTGTTACAAAATAGTCCTTTTCAGGATCATGTTTGTTACAAAAAAGTCCTTTTCAGGACCATGTTTGTTACAAAATAGTCCTTTTCAGGACTATGTTTGTTACAAAATAGTCCTTTTCAGGACATGTTTGTTACAAAATAGTCCTTTTCAGGACCATGTTTGTTAGAAAATAGTCCTTTTCAGGACTATGTTTGTTACAACAAAGTCCTTTTCAGGACCATGTTTGTTACAAAAAGTCCTTTTCAGGACCATGTTTGTTACAACAAAGTCCTTTTCAGGACCTTGTATGTGACAACAATAGTCCTTTTCAGGACCATATTTGTTACAAAATAGTCCTTTTCAGGACCATGTATGTTATAAAATAGTCCTTTTCAGGACCATGTTTGTCTACTATGTTTGTTATGGAATAGTCCTTTTCAGGACCATTTTTGTTTGAAAATAGTCCTTTTCAGGACTATGTTTGTTACGAAAATAGTCCTTTTCAGGACCATATTTGTTAAAAAATAGTCCTTTTCAGGACTATGTTTGTTACAAAATAGTCCTTTTCAGGACCATGTTTGTTACTATGTTTGTTAAAAGTCCTTTTCAGGACCACGTATGTTACAAAAAGTCCTTTTCAGGACCATGTTTGATAGAAAATAGTCCGTTTCAGTATGTCCTTTTCAGGACCATGTTTGTTAGAAAAAAGTCCTTTTCAGGACTATGTTTGTTACAAAATAGTCCTTTTCAGGACCATGTATGTTAGAACAAAGTCCTTTTCAGGACCATGTTTGTTAGAAAATAGTCCTTTTCAGGACTATGTTTGTTACAAAATAGTCCTTTTCAGGACCATGTTTGTTAGAAAATAGTCCTTTTCAGGACTATGTTTGTTACAAAATAGTCCTTTTCAGGACCATGTATGTTACAGCAAAGTCCTTTTCAGGACAGGTTTGTTACGAATGTATGTTACAACAACCATGTTTTTTAAAAATAGTCCTTTTCAGGACCATGTTTGTTACAAAAAAGTCGTTAGTTTTTGAATGTAATAGGACCATAGAAAATAGTAGCAATTGTCCCGACGTTAGTATGCAAACACTTGGCGAATATGATTGTTCCGCGCACCTGATGTCGAGAGGACTGCCGATTGTTTTCTTTTCCGCTCGGATGCACGCGGGATAGGCCAAATAGAGACTCGGGGTACAAGTGGAAACAGCCTTAAAATCTAGGGCGTTTTTTGTATGTTTTTTTATTGAATAAGTAAACGATTCGTATAAATGTGTTCTATTAATTGTTGACATATGTATATTAATTATTTTAAAGGATTTTTTTTAATTCGACGTAGCTCAGTTGTTTGGGGATTGACTCTGTATCAGTGGGTACAGGGTTCAAATCCCGCTTGAGCATGTACTAATGGAAATGAAGTTAAATGAATTTCTAGGTACATTTTCGTAATAAATAAACATATATGAATTCGTTGCAAACGTCCTGCGTTTGTTTGTACATAAATACCTTTATATTGAAATAGTGTGTCATTCTAGCACTCTCGTTACGCAATTCTGACTCCAGCCTTACTGACTTGTTTAAATAACAAAGCGCCAAATATCAACCAAAATTAATCTTAGAGGAAATTGCGTCGAAACGTTTTGTTAATTCATTAGTTGCGAGTAATTAATCTTCATCACGGGGCGTCCGTTGTTATTTTCTTGGATAAATATTAGACGTAGCCACCCTGCTTATGACATCTGACAGATCGAGGCCCACTACCAGCTAAGCATATTTTATAAAATATCATGACAGATACATATATAAGCCTCCGTTGCTACATCCTGTATGAAAATGTTAACAAATACTTTAATTTTATGCCCAAAACTAAAATAATAATTGTTCATCGTTTTACGTTGATAAAAAAATACGAAGTTGCAGACAGCTATTAAAAAAACATAAAAAAATACGATATTATAAGATAAACTAAATGCTAGTCCAAAGCAAAATATGTAAAAATAAAGAAACCATGCCAAAAACATTGCTTCCAAGTAAGTCAAAAGTGAACCCAAAATACATTTACCCTAAAATGCCTCTCGATTCCGTAGTATTGCAAATAAAAACATTCGTAGTTGCATCGTCAGAATTCTCATTTTGTTTTGCTAAGCGTCGAGTTTGCTCTTTTTCTATTTGTGTCTGTGAATCTGAGTGTGAAAGAAAATAATCTGTATACGAATCTACGGCAACATCAGGTGTGCTACGAAAACAATCGCAGTTGATTGGGACAAACACTGACTAGAGCCTGGAATCGAACGAATGCTTAGGCTGCTTTTAAACGTCGTCGTAGCAATTTCGAACCGTAGCACTAGGTTTTTATAAATTGAAGTTTAGAATGATTCATTAATATTTCGTAAATTTACTCGTAGTTTCAAATTGTTATTTTTTCTAATAAAGTAAACTTGTAAAGTACAACCTTCTTTATCCGGCGAGAAATCCTTAAAATAAGGGCAAGGTAAAATAGATGGTCACTTTTAGCAAAACTAAACAAAGTTGCCATGAAATAAATACAAAACATTGGTGACAGGTTATAAGCTCATTGCCCAAGAAGTATTTACCTTCTTCAACATACCACAAAATGATACTTGTAAACTACGCAAGAGTAGCTAATACCAGCTATTATTATACGTTTCCATTCCAGTTCAATAATAGCTTTATGTCAACTATCCTCCAACGCAGGCTACATAACTGCCTTAGTAACTACAGTCTGACAATTTTCAAAACCGAATCTCATAGAGTACCTCTCACAAAGAGTACAAACTCATGAATATTACAGATAAGTCATTACAAAGCCCGCTGGAGCGAAAGAACAAAGCGTCTCTAGTCGGCCATAAGAAATCTTTCCTCATCTAAAAAAGCCTTTAGGACTTTTTCTGTTCGCAACAATTTGTCAGCTTGAAATAAAGGATCTTCGTACTAATGCATTTCTGAACTGGGATTTTCGACCACGTCGCTCTTGTTTCCTTGATGTGTTATTTTTATAGTTTGCACGTATAAAAGATTTTTCCATCGTCGTTATTATATACAAATTAAAGATGCTTACAATGCTACGAAACATTATGTATGTAGTTATTTTTAAACATTCGCGATTTATACTCATTTGATATGATATGACCCGATCTCTCATAGTAAATAAAATTTTCTATAAATTCTATGAAAAATCATATATATATAGCATATGTAGTTAACAATTTAATAATTTAAATTTCCTCACGTTCAAAGCATATCTTCTATGTTCCAGTGGCACGCACAAATTATGCAAGGAACTCATATTTCAGACGAACCGCTTCACTTTTCAACGAATTCTTGTTGGAAATAGATATTTTTAATGTATCTTTAACTAAATTTAAGATAAAAGCCAAAAATTTGTTGCTTCACTATAGTTAGTTTTGTATATGTACTGATGTAAAATGTTTATTGTTTATCAGTACAACTGTTTGTTTTCCTAAAAAAAAAAAAAAAATAACATATTGACAGGTTATTACCCCATGAGCTAATAGATTCCATTTACCCCATAGTCCCTTAGTCGCCTCCTACGACGTGCCAGGAAGGACGGCAGCTAGTTAGTATTCTTTTTATGTCCAAACTAGGACGGCCCAATATTATGTATTATATTTATTAACTTATTTTTTATAGTAGTTATAAAACAAAAATGGACATAGCTTTCATCAAACAACATTTTTTAAAATATTTTAATTATGAAAACAAAAATATGTCTAAAAACATTCGCACAATGGAATCCATTTTCAGTTGTTCCTGTTCCCAAGACAGCTGCAAAATGTTCTTTCTTATCAGCAACAATTGTTTGGAAGTGCACGTATGCAAGGCTAACGGGAGCTTAGAATTTTGTTGTCTCTATACAATGGGGCATAAGAATTGATAATACGACACGACTTTACACAGATAAGCATTAACTTCAAAACAATAACTACAAAAATAATACGAAGTGAACTTATCTTACATAGTAGTGTATATCATGTAACGGGGACCCCAAGACTCTTACACAAGCAAGATGCGGTAATAAGCAAAAGTTTAGTTTAGCTTGGTGACGTATGGTATATCAATTAAAGATTTAGTAGTAACCTATTAACCTACAATCGAAAATGCAAAAGCAACGATCAATGGACTAAAATATGCAGTACATAAGTAATATAACCATACACAACCACGTAATAACTTTCAGTCGGAAAATGGGACATTGCATTTACATGGCTTTTTAAATGACTAGGACATCAAAAAAGATTTCCCAGTGGGCTAACAGCAATTAACCACACGAATTACGCTCGTTAACTCTGCATCGGCTGCCCACTTGTGCACACCGCTTAATGTGCTAACTTCAGAACTTTCATTTCATTTTATGCATATGCTTATATTAAAATATATGTTCAGCCACAAGAAAACCACGTTTAAATATATATCACATACAATCTACCTGTTCTTAGCGACAGATAAATTGGCTTAATATATTTTCCTAATGCACTTCACACTCAACTTTTAAACAAAAAACTAGATACCATAAATGTAAGAATTACTTAGTGCTAAAATCAAAATTGAACCTACAGATTCACATCTAAACCAACGTTCAAAAGTCTAATTGATCTCTATAGAGCACTAATTCGATTCTTGATTCAATTTATTACCTTGCTTCTGAGATTGTTTATTGTTTGCCTCTCTGCAATTTGCCATCGATTGTTCCATTTGTTGTCAGTGAGCTTGTTGGGACTGGAAACCGCAAGTTGGAGTGCACTGTTTGCTCAGCTCAGGCGAGAGCTAAGAACGTACGGCTTATGTGATTGCGCGTTTTATTAAAGTTCTACCCCTTCGAGATGTGTGCATTGCTCTAGGTCACTTGAAGGTACTTTTTCTTTTAAAATCTATGTTGTGAATCAAATATTTGAATTCTTCTGTAGTAAATTGGGTATATGCAGAAAATTGATACACAAGTTGATGGTGAATTTGTCATATTTTGCCGCCTACCTGCAATCAAAAGTTTATATTCAAACTGAATCATTCATATAGCAAATAGCAATATAAATGTTTTTATTGAAGACATGATATTTTTTTACATTATTTTAAGCAAAAAAATGTAATCTAATAATTTATTTAAAAACCAGTCCTACTTTGTTTATTTAGAGCGCATTCGAGTAATGCAATAAATAAATAATAAGTAAAGTTTCCTTTCAAAGTAATTTTATTCTGTATTCAAATTGTATTTTGATTTTCAGAGCAACAAAATGAAATATGGTTGGCGTTCTTAGCACTAATGGGAATGTATCAGATAGAATGTAGCAGATGGAATAAGCATGAGTGCTTTTGAATATAAGGCCTATGTATTCTGGCTTTCAGCTAAGTGGTTCGCAAACAATTTGTTGAGTCACTTCAGCCGCAGCGCTTAGATCGATCTTCTTTGTTCTTCAAATTAAAAAACAATGCCTTTAGGAGAGTACATAAGATAAAATGTGTACGATAAGAAGCTTGGAAATTCTTGCAATATTATATAATTTAAACTAAAACGAAATAAATCAGACCTTTACTCGGATACCGAATACATGACCATTGTGAATATGTATTATGTAAAATAATATCATTTACTTTTAATCTAAACAAGAGTAAATTTCTGATTACAGTATCTCTAATTAGCGCAGCTTTTATTCCAAGGTTACATTTTAATATTAATGAAAAAGGATTTACCATGACGACTGTTAACTTCATATCCCCGAATATTGTTACTACACATAACGTTGTGCTTTAATTTAAAATAATTCAAATGGACTGGTATTACGTAAATATAAAATTTTATTTTAGAGCACGCTTAAACTTTCTATAAATGAACGTTCTATTTTGCATGAAATGGCAAAGAATAGGCAATAAACTTGTAGCTTCGGAATCACTTAATAGGTTTGTACATAAGTAAAACAGTGTTGTCTATAACAATGTTTACCCATGTGAGTTAGTGTTTACTTCCATAATTACTTGACTTAGACAGTTCAATGTTTGAGTAACCAGGCAGGAGGTACTTTTAGATTAGCTTACAGGGGTCGTTAAATTAAATACACATGTTCGCAATTAAGTTTGTTAGTAAATTACAATCAACAAAATTTCCATTAATATTGTAAGGCCTTCAATAATGGAATACAACTATTATTTCTCTTTAGTAGTTTGCTAGAATCAGGAAAATTGAGAATCAATAAACTCTAACTCCCCTCATTAACATTTCTGAACTCATTCATGAAGTAGATTATTATAAAATATCCTATAGTAAAAGAAATGTTTGTCTCTTAGGATATAGGTACGTAGGAGTTCTCGAGGAAATATTATCATAATTTAATAAGTCACTTAAAATACGTTATAACATCAAACACTTAACATATCTAAATATATAAAAAACTCCCAGCTTACAAAAAGCATTTTTTTGAATTTTTGTTGAAAATATTCCACCTAATCTTTTGTCTGATGTAATGAATGATTCGCCACACATGTCGAAGCAATAAAGCCTGGGTCAGAGGCTCTTAGTCACCAGCTGTCCACCCGCATATCAAGCTGAGCATCGTTTGGAAAATGTGAGAGTGTACTTTGTCCTTAATATACTGAGTCGTTTGTTTACATTACGTTGTGAGTGTGTCGAAGTAATTTGTGTACAGTTTGTACATGGTATTCTTAAACTGAAAAATATGTAACCGAATTAAAGGCTATATTTATGTTAAAAAGAAGGATTTATATTTCTAATAATTATTAGGGATATATTGCCCATTAATTAGACAATCTTATTTACAATATGCTCCGTGTAGATGTTACTGTAATAATATGATCTTAAAATAACGTAAGTAAGTTGTTAGTGAAAAGAAAAAACTATATTTTATATTTGTTAAAAATAGTCACAAGCGCTAAAAATCTATCATTGTTAGACCGTAAAACATTTATACTCATACTTTATATACCTAGAGGGCGTTACATGGAAAATGAACTTACATGAAATATATGATCCAATTTAAACCTAATTAAACTCTCCATACTCTTGCGTTAGCTTACTGTAATTTTCGCGACTAATTATGAGTTTTAAAATGCAGTGACAAAACAGGCAGGCCGCACAAAGGGCCATTGTTTCCCAAACCCAATTTAGCCGGGGCTTTAGAAATTAACACCTCGTTAATATTGTTTATAAAGCTGGCTAGTTAGCGGCTTAAAAAGCTACGTTTATACGTATCTTTAAGTATTGTGATATTTAATTAATAAGGTTAGGAGAAAAATGAAATTAATGTAGAAAAACAGACAAAATGGGTTTATTTAGATGGTGTTTATAAATACCAAATAAAACGAGAGTTGATTGTTACAAGATGCAATTTGAAGACATCTTGTTGTAGTATATTATATTTGTATTTATCTAATCATAATTTAATAATGTATTTTATTATATTATCTCTCGTATCCTGTATCTCTGTCTTATTTTTGAAGGATGCAAGATAGCTTGCATTAGTTGTAATAAATATGTTAAGTTACTATTTTGTGAATCAAATTGACATCTAAGAGTCATTTGCTTACTACTGCTAAATAAATCATCAAAATATATAGAACTTATGCATAAAAATATAAACTACAACTATTGTTTTTCTTTACAAGATCGACACTATCTCGGTACTATAATTTTACCACGAATACTTTATTTTAATTAATTATTTAAAGTAGTAATAACAACTAGGTCCCGAGCCTCAACGAAATCGTGAAAGCATTGTTAATATTGCAATACGAATACAACACAGTAAATTGTACTGACAACAGATTCATTGATTCTATTCAATGAGCAATTAGACTGCATTGCTAATCCCTTTCTCTATTGAATCGGTACTTTGGATACAGTGCTTTGGATTATATTGATATAAAGAAAAACATAAACATAGAAATATATTAGAAACTACCAAAACATCTTAAGGTATAGATGACATAGTTATATAGTCCAGGGATAGAAAAATCCACTTAGTATATCATAAATCATGTATTTTTGATGAAAATTAACTTTTTAAATGGGAGGTTGAATTAAGAGATATACTCTTCTTAGCACTTCTGTTCAGTAAATATATGTAAAACAAGATATTTAGAAACAAAACTCTAGTCTTACTTTTATCTTATATACTCTATTTATCTGTTCCCTTACAAACAGGGCGAAAACATAAAGGAAAAAAACAGATTATTTCGTTTACGTGAAGCAACAAACATAGCCATATATCACTCGTACACCCTTGTGATTTATGTTTGTAGAAACAGACCGTGATATCCGTAGCCCTTTAAATAATATCTTCATGTGAGTGCGCCCTTTATCGATGACGGCTTAGTGCAAGGGTATGATGCATGATGCCTGATTACGCCAGATTTATTTGTATTGTGAAAAGAGGTGGTGATGAAAGAGTTTGATTGGTTCTCTTTTGTATATTATCTATGATTGTATGTGATATGTTCAAGTGATGGGAGAAAATATGTTATGTAGGTACAAGTACATTAACAATTAGTAATTTTTTTTTTAATTCATTATCAAGCCATTCACCATTAAAGTTATGTCGGCTCAAGTACAAACACTGATGCCACGGCGTTTGAACTTGTTATTCCATCGCCATGGTTACACCAACTCCGCCAGCCGCTACAACCGAAGAAAAACGAAATCAAAGCTCCAATTCTTCTCTTCCTTGTTCTTCGGTTCGTTCCAGTTGAGGATCCAAACCTTGTCCCAAAGCGAACATATTTAGCCAGTTTGGCATCACAATTGACTAAATATTCAGCCGAAAATAATTATTTGTATTTTCAACTTTCACTGAGAAATTGTTAACTAGACGACTAGTAATTTAATTTATTAAAAAAATGAATCAGATTACGAATAATGCTAAGGTTGACGCAAAAGCTGCATTTAATTTTCGAACATGTATTTTGATTGTCATAAGTCTGATTGGGAGAAAAAAAACTCAATGATATCTACAGCATCCTGTTTCTCTAACTATTTATGCCGTGACTATATCTATTTAAGCTTGGTAAATTTTATTATTTACATTATTTATTCTTGTTCTCAAAAATAACTTTTACTTAGTTACTTTGGATTAAAACTTTGAGGGCAGCACAATACAAAAGTATATCGTTTTTGTGATGAAACTTAGTCAAGCCTAGTTCCCAAAGGGCTACAAAGAAAATTGGATGGGTCAAAAGATAATTCTTTTAATCTTTGTCTCTGAATTACTATGTCATTTATTCGTAGATAGTAAACTTTTTGCTGTATTATTTACAGGCAGAGTTTAAACGAAAAAAATATAAAGGCTTATAAATTTTTCGCTACTGTTAAAAGAAATAGTTTTTTTGAAAAAGATTTTCACGATTTATTTGACAGAGATAGTTATTACTTTTAATATTTATTACTAATTTTGAATAAAAAACACTCCTATAGACGGAGAATTTAGAACTAGTGTTATAATAGGAAACTACTTAAACGATTGTACTCGTATTAAGTATTATATTTAGATAATTATAAAAAAAAATACTAATAATCACGCCAAAGATTTAACATAGGGGTAGCCATGTAACCCCAATAATAATGTTTAAATAATGTTTTGTAAATTGTTTCACTTTTATTGGCAACTTAATTAAAATTACATTGTCCTTGTAGAACATAAGTAGTAACAGAACTAGATATAAGTTTACTAAGGAGAAATGGATCAAGTAGTTGTCCGATACTTAACGTTTTTATTTTTTATCTATTATTATATTTATTATATAATTTAGTTCTAAGGAATGGATATAACTGCATTACTGTGCTTCTCTGCGACATATAGAGAATGTTAACTAGCCGTCGTTATTTCCGGGATGTCGTAGGAGGTGACTAAAGGAGAATGGAATCTATTAGGCGATGGGTTAGTAGCTTGTCACCAATTTTCTATATAACATCACAACTGTGCACCCCGAAAGGGATTAAATGACGTACAATGTATATGTACATGTATCTATATTATCCGTACTACTGAGTAAAATACCTTACTATATAAAACGTTAAATAAGAGCACGCCTACATTTCATATTACAAAGAAGTAAAAGCAATAGTGGGAGCGATGAAAAACCACACTATCGTTCAAAAGTTAGTCTCGAAAGTCTTAAGTTAAATCTTTTTATCTCGAACTCTGAGGTAACTCGAAAGAAGTTCCACAGAAGTTTAAGACTGGAGGTGTGAAGCCAAAGATACGGAGAAAGCGATCGCTCCTTGAGAATAGATGATATTAAATGATCATTGGATTGAACTGACTTTGTTCCTATTTTACTATACCTAGTTACTTTGAAATAATTATCGTTTTCTGACCAAATTATTATTAAGTGCAAAAGCAATTGTATTAAATTAAATAATATGTCATAGGATATAAATCATAGTTTTCAGATACTTTGATAATGTTTTGTTTGAGTCTTTCATAGCTGTAGAGCCTAAAACAGTTGTATTTTTTTACTTCGTATAAGATTTAGGTTTGGGTAAATATATCTTCAAATATTTCATTCTCTCCCTAAAAGTAACAAAATAATTGATTCTATGTCCAAATAAATATATTTCTTTCTTTCTTTACACACTCGAACCTAGATCCACAACTCATTAATCCTCTTAATTAATCTTACACTCAAAGCACTACGTACTCGTTTGTAACACGATGACCGCCCGAGGCATATTTGCCAAGCGTCTGTTCACAGGACATCAAATGAGAATGCTTTTACTAAGCTGCTTCCGGATTTCCGGCGGCGACGAAACCGTACCAGCGAACGGACTAATGCGTCTTGCACTTAGTCAAATTGGACGTCCGAATCGCACTACTGTCTTGGTAGACGAAGTTTAAATTAGGTTTGCATAACACTGATGATGATTAGCATGAGGGAAGAGATTTTGCATGAGATCGCATGAAGATGTTAAGATAGTGAGATCATTTTCTATGCAGTTGTGGTTTGTGGTATGAACCTTTTCAACTGTGAGTCAGGATTGTATAAATATTTCGAATCATGTGAAAATTTTATATAAATAAAGAAATAAACCGTCACTTATCAGGTTAATTTTCAAACAATCGTGCGTATGTAAACTAAAGAATATCAATATAAGAGTTTCCATTAAGAGGAAGATTAGTTGAAACAAGGGCCTCGCCAATTAAATTTGTAAGAATTTATAATGACTGAGCTTAATATATTTAAAACAATACAAACATTTAAATCACAAACAAAACAAAATCCATATCCTATTGTACATAGAATTTATTCTATTCATAATAAAAGAGTACTTTTAGCGTAAATAGGCATGCGTTAACTAAAAAATAGCCAACTCGAGCTAATTATCACTATTGAAGTGAGCAGGTGGCTACAGAAGTTTTCGTGTCTGGCCAATTTATCAGATTTAAGACGAGGCACGGCTGCGCCCAAATCCAGGGGTTGCTAATACCTCTTTGATCCTAATAATTAATTGCGACACTAATAAAGGGTTTGCTGTACACGTGCCTTCATTTTAGGGACATATCGTCTCGTTATTTTAGAATGTAAAAGAATCGTCTTTATTCCTACTTGAAGAAAATACTAATAATAATACAGTATACTGTTATTTTATATACCTATTTATCTGCATATAACATAAAAAAATCTATTGTGTGCCGCGGTATAAGAATAGATTATTGTTAGGTTAGTTATTCTTATTATTTTATTCTTCTGTCATCTTAATGACATCACTGCATACTCAGTATCCAACGTGATTGGTATATAGTACGTATTCTAATATGTAAGTGAAAACAATGTTTTAGTAAATTTTGACTCCGTACACACCGCTCTCTGCCAAATGCAATTTTAATCCCAGTTCGGAGTTTGCCGGATGAAACAGCTTATTGCTTCTGCGGAGCTAACCTAATTTTCAATTCTTCTTGCTCTCTGCAATATCGACTCGATTGTTTTATGTTTTCCTTACAACAACGCTCGCGTTTGATTGAAAAAATATTATTTTTCTGTTTACCTACGTTAGCTGGGTATGTTGTTGAGTTAGTTTTACGTTTTGAAAGTTGTCGAGAAAAGTTTTTTTTCATAGACGATAGTGTATTAAAACAGATTGGAGTGCTATAGTTTTTTCCTACATTAGTGAAAAAATTAAGAGCATACAAAAAAAATCAATTATACGCGTTCTTCGAACATTAGACATGGCGACGAGGGAATAATAAATAAATATTACTCATTTTCATTTCATTTCATTTTAGTCCTCTGTCTCCACACTATCATGAGGATTAACATTATTACCTCATTATTTTTCAAACAATTTCATACAAAATTCACAACATGACCTAAACGTCTCCAAAATACATCCACGAGTTCAAAATGAATCCTCGAACCCAAAGTGAAATGTAAAGATTGCTCGTCTAAAAGCTTTCAACAAGCTTTCAAACTACTTGTGTGCCCACATGTGCACCCTCTATGTCACGAAACAAGGCAGGGTCTCAACAACTCTGTCAGCATCTCATACATTTTCGGGTTACGTAGGGGCCGGCCTAATAAGACATATAACAGTCAGATAGACGCTATATTGCAAAAAGGTGATGTTAGGTGTACCTATAACCGCCGAGAGTATATGAGAAGATGTATGAATGTCAATGAAGCGAAAGTGATCTGTCAGGATCTCTACAGGGAATCAGGCGTGATGTGTGTGTATGTACATTTTAGGGTTACATACCTACATATATATTCATCTATTGTGTACGTATATGCATTACTACAAAACTGTCTAAATGATGTTATGTGATGTTTCATTTTTGTGTGGCGTCACGTTTAAGGTTAGGTTAGGTTTCAGTTTTTATGTTGGATGTGAAGCTTTGATCATGTTCTAGTGAATGATTATTAAATTTAATGTAGACATTGTTTGCAGAGTTTCTTGGCATTTCTTCTCTGCAGAAAATTTTCTGCCATTAATTTAATTAATCTAATTGGATTTATTTTTAATATTTACTTTATGTTAATGACATATTTTTTCATATTTCTTTGGTTACTCATATCATTAATAATAGGGCTGTGGTACTACCAGTATCTCATACAGTCGAGTTTTCTACAGACATATATTCATCTATTTCATACGTACATATATGTATATATGCATTCAATGCTTTAGGTTAATACAACCTTGGAAAAATATCTCTTGGGTTACTTAAATCATTATATTAGGGTTGTGATATGTATCGAATATGTACTTATAAAAATAAAACTTTCATTATAACTTAAATAATCAGCTTTTATTTATGCTTTGTCATTTGTCACAAAAAATGTGTAGTTGATAATTTTGAATTAAATTTAACACATTTTTAATACAAGTCGATTATGAAGGAAACCTTACGTATTATTTCGTCACTTTATTATTAAGTCCGTACTTGTAAGATGCTTAGAAACATTTTATATCAATTGCTAGGAGCCGATTGGGGTTGTTGTGGTTGTTGTTGTTGTTCCGTTTCGTTTACTTGGTTTACTTGGTTTACTTGGTTTACTTCATTTACTTGAGTTTCCCTTTCCTCCTGTGAATGCGTCATGATATATAAACATCGAAGTACCTGGAATTCCATGTAATATTATATATTTTGATTTTACATAACATAAACATAACATACGCTTCACGACTTGTGTATACACACTCCCTTTTTTGGCGGGGTAGTCAGAGGCTTGAATGCCCATCTCCGAAATTTCGAAGGCATGTTAGGTATGGGTCATTCGAAGCCCGCGTATCACTAGATAGACAGCAGAACTATATTTTGATTTTGTTGATGTATTTTCAAAACATGTTAATTAAATAATACTCACTAACAGTGTTAGTGGTGAAAGGACGAAAACTATATCAGTTTTGTATTATTAAGTAGGCCTGCATTATACTCATAGCCTATTACATGCATAATCTATGTTGCTCTTCTTCAATAGTCATCTAGACTATGCAAATCAAGCTAAAAGATACGACTACGTTCTAACATACATAATTATATTCACGCCTCTAGTTTCCTCACAGAATATGCATATACCGTGGTATCTGGTAGTTTTACCCTTTAAGGATTCTGGCATATATCTCTTGTTCTACTCACATACTTTTACATTCTTAAACTTGCTCTTCTATCCTTCACATTGCGTACAATCGTCCTGAGAAGTATGTGTCTAATTTGATCTAACCTTTGCGGGGTAGTCAGAGGTTCAGGTGTCCACCTCAGCAATTGCAATGGTAGTAACTCTATGGCCATCTCGAACCCACGTGTTGACCAGATATTCAGTACTCATGTGACAGGTGTTAAGCCATGTCGCCATTTACAAGCATTAACTATTACCTGTTCGGGCAACACGTAGGTTTTGCTCGCGATAAATATATTTCAAGCCCATCCCCGTCAGACTCTACCTTCCCCAAAAATTCCTTTGTAACCCTTCTTTCGTCCATCTATTCCATATGCCCAAACCACCGTATCATTTATTTCTCTATTTTAATCCTACGTTCTCTAACTTTATATATATACAGTAAAGGTTCTACTTACGCACAGGATTACTCCCACGGCTAAGATGCAGGTAAAAAGTCTTTTAATAGCATCATCTTTGGGCGGGCACACTGGAGGCGCGCAGCTAGATTTCATCATTTTGTCTAATTTCTTAACAACATACTCTTATCTAGTTTTATTCCGTAAGAATTGTCATATTCAGAATATGTGTTGGATAAAAATGCTAGTTTCTTGGATCTTTTAGGATTTTTTAGGCTGCGAAATCGAATTTAATGTTTAATTATTCTAAATGGTCTAGTCTGACTGTTTAACTAGTGCGGTGTTAGCTGGGATGAAATAAAATACTACGAGAATAATATTAATTTGGCGATGGGCTAGCAAGGCGATCATTGATGTTCAATATAAATGACGTCATAAATTCTAATACTGGTACTAAAAGTAACTAAAGAGATAACAGACATGAGAGACATGTTGTTCAAGTAACTTTCCACCCCGGAAGGGATTAAATGACTTTAAATAAAGAAATAAAATGTATGTTTAAATTTATTTAATTCACCGTTCCTTCTAAAGTATGCAAGCGTTTATTCATATTTGTCATACTTATGTATATAGATACATACATATTATATACCCATTACGCCTGTTTCCCTATAAAGGAGAAGGTAGAGATCCATATATACTTCTGGACACATCTATTGGCCCACCTAGCATTTTCAGTTTCGTTTGGTCCTAGCTAAAATTTTATATTAGGTCGAGTTAAAATTTTTTATGCAGTTTTTAACCTAGCATATTCACAATGTAATTCAATAGTCTTTTTAAATTAAATTAAATAATTAAATTTAAAGAAACAAAAGACAATTTGGAGCCTGTTTGTTGATATCAAATTATCGAAACCTAAACTCTAAGGTGGGCCAATAGATGTGTCCGGAAGTGTATATATATATATATATATATATATATAGTGCTTTAGTATAATTTTTCTAAGGCCTTCATATTTTTTTAGCGCCAGAAAATTAGGAATATAAACTATTCCTAATATATTAATTACATTTGCAAAAATCATACAAAATGAGAGGAAATAAATAATTACCTGTTATTAACATTTTCCGTTGTCGAGACATTATTTTATATTAGTCTCACTTCCATATGATCCTAAAAGTATGCTAAGGCACCTGGTTTTAAAATATTTTTAAACGAATAAATTATCTACATTTTGAAGGCAATTAGAAATTCTTAAATTTTTCCATAAACTAATCATACCATAATGTCATAAACAAGAAATTTACCAATAACTAGTACGCATACAGAATGTACTTTATATACTCGACTTACATACATGAATTACGTCCTTTAATCCCTTTTGGGGTGGACATCACTCCAAATAATATTCGGTAATGTATTCTCGGTCACTTAGCCTGAATATTAGGGTTGCGATGTCATATGGAACGTTGGTGACAGGTTGCTAGTCACCGTTAGTTGTCTCCTACGATATGCCGGGAAGAACGGCAGTTACTTAGAATTCTTTTCACGGCCCAGGCTAACATGGGTCACTCAATACGAAACTCGCCTCGATACTCAACTTAAGCATAAATATATTTATTATATTTATATTCATTCAGAAAAGGCATAATATATCATTAGCACACCCTCGTGATTAATGCTCGTCGAAACGGACTTTGCCATCCCTTTATCCTTTGAATAATATCTTCATGCAAGCAGATAAACTGTTCAAACACAAGACATAACCATAGAGTAGAAGAATGATTTTATATTTTGAATTCAAAGTTATGGAAGTAAATTTAAAATTTTATGAGAATGTAGCTGTTGTTTTAATTATAATATAAAGTAGGTTTGGTGTTATGTGTTTTAGTTGTTTAGTTTCGAAAGTCAAATTATGTTTTTCAGAATAAATCCCATTGAATTTAATCATCCATTATTATGGTCATAGTAAAAATCGTTGAAACTTTAGTCATAGACACATGTACATTTTTTCATAAAAGTCAGATACTATTATATTACCAGTAACCATATTTTCGCTAAGTAGACACGAAAGTACTCTGTAAGTTATGAATGTAACTCAGGTCACAGATATTGAGTTTTCACACGCGACCGACATACGGTAATATTTAAAAACGACATTATAACACGGCTCGGGTGAAGTGGAATGAAGCTATTTGCATACCAAACGACTATAATTGCAATAACCCTGAATAAGGGCATAAATAATAGTGCTTAGGAAATATATTTATAAGAATTTCGAAAAAAAATTGTTTATTCTATGATTTTGTTTAAAAATAATGTATTATACTGTTATATGACAATTTTGGAATTGAATGTGACTTGAATATAGAATATAATATCAAAAACTGATCTTTGGACGTATTTTAAGTAAGATTAAGTTTGATGATATATAAAAAAAAATTTGATTAACAATCAAGACTAAAGAACTGTAAATTGGTCAACTATGATGAAATTTATTTCAGGGCCAAAGAAAATAAAGTTGTTTCAAAAGAAACGTGAAGAATTGTGCCATTTTCATTTGTAGCACTTAAGATAAGATTGTATATAAATTAGTAGTACTTTGAAGGTAGGCTTTCACCACGCAAATAAACGATTCATCAGCAAATTACTTTGGCATTGCATGCTCACTTGGTGCAAGGTAATTTCCTGTTAACACTTTTCCTTAAGCTGAAAAAGTCGTTAATTAAGATAAATTCTTAGTTCACAAATATCATATAAATAAAAAAGTTACGGCAGCTTTGCAGTAAAATTCTGTAGGTCATCTGTTTGAGAATTATCATTGTATAATGATTTGTTAATGGCCGAATATTATTATTATTATATTTATAATAATAATATTTTGACATTATTACATTAATTGAACTAGCCCCTTGCTAAGTACATTTAGAACTTGTGTTAACGGTACTAGTCAACATATATTTAAGAAATGTATACTTATTGTACATAGATAAATACATATATAGCATAAAGAATCTACGATCAGACTGGAAAGCAAAAAAAAAGCGTAGTTATTAACTCTGCTTCCACGGGGAATCGAACCCGGGACCTCACGCTTAGCGTTCAGACCTCTAACTGATCGCGCCACGGAGGTGGTCACTTATGTTTACAGTGAAATATAATATTTCAGTTTTCATTACGACATCCCTCCAGTCAATAGCCATTACCATTTTGAGTTGTATGACATTGATTAAAATATTTGATGTATCATAATCTATAAGATTTATCCTAGGTTTAACTACTACATAGACAAATTCGTTTGATTTCTATAAATTTCATCTTAAGATCGCATCTAACCGGAGTTATAAACAATAAATTATAATTCTTACACATTTTATTTTATACCTCAATACTTTAAAGGTTGCTAAAGTTATTACTAAAACCCGCTTTTCAAGTTTCCTGCTAAATCAACTTTCTCATTCAACTTGTTATTATTATGGAAATTCATAATAGTAACACCTAGTGCTCATTTCTCGTAAGGACCCTAGGACGCTGAAATAGCTAATTTCACTAACGGCTTGGTCTGAAGTGCTTTAACTTCCGTCGGAGTGGCGGACTGTTTACTATTATGAATATTTAGTGCTTGAATCATTTATTTATACACTAGATGCACTTTTATTAGTCTGAATAGTTTCGTAGTCAGGAGAATCTAAAGTATCTAGCATAAGGCAAATGAGTTCTTGCATTTATCATAAAGTGAGTCTTAATGTTTTTTATCATTATGTGGCATTATTATTTATAACAATGGTATAGTTATAAATAAATATGAACGAAACAAAACAATTACGATGTCTATTTGCTTTTCCCATTTAATTAAGTGAGATTAAATATTTCCAATCATATTGCATTATAATACCTAATGTTTTTGTTATATTATTCTGAATGTTTATTATATAGTAGTCATGTGCTCTCAGAAAAGATATTGTTAACATAATGCTAACAGCCAACGACCAAGTAAACGACTGCAGCTAATGTGAAAATGCATGAAAAGGCTACATGCAGTGTCAAGAGTCTCTTTAAAAATGGTTTATATTCCGCTTACGAAAATCTGGCAAGGAAATGGAAACGACGAGGAAATGCATGGAAAACCTACATAAATTCGTATCATGTTTTTTAATAATTATTCTCAATATTATGTGTAAGACTTCGTCTTTATGTTTATTTAGTTATATGGACCATTAATTGAGTTAAAAGATATTTTTTAGCTTTTTGTTAATCAGCCAATGGAATCGGCATATACTCATTGTTAAGTTGTATGAAATGATAATATTGTAAGCTCATTTGCTAAGACTTGCTTATTTGCTTATTAAAATGCGTATCTCACTGAAAACTCTATTTTATTCAAATTAATACAATTGTAGTATGAATCAAAGGTTAATCTAGGACTTATTGAAAATAAATCATTTTTTATCATTGATATAGCTTCTAAGAGCATTTTTATTATCAATGGTGCGATAACCCACAACCTGTCATTTGCTGAAAAAACTTTCTAACTCAGGTCTGAAATAAGATTGAATGCCTTAGGAATCTATCCACTGTTCATATTGCATACTATAATATATACTAGTTAGGAAACAATATCATGGCAAGTTATTCATTATTATTATTGTTACTACAATTTAAAATAAAATTTAATTAAGAATACAACCCCTTCTCAACGTTACCTTCTTTTATTGTTTATTATCAGCTATTTCACTTACCCCTCGAGATTTTGGTACAAAATGGTAGGCTTTTAGGACCACCCTTCTTAAAGTTTGAACAGCAGTCTCTAATAGCCATTCAAGTAAATTAACCGTTGGAATAACTTTGATGGCAATTTCAACAGGATAAGTGAACTTTCATTTGGACTTGCTTAAAGAAATTGAACTTAGTCGCTAACTTCAGTTTTGGAGGGTGACTGAAGCTTGTTTTGATTGTGTTAAGTTTGTCCAATCTGTTGCAAAGGCTTAGTCTTGACTGTATTGTTATACTGATGTTCAGTATAGTCTACACTAAAACATTTGAATGAATACTTTTGCGCTAGTGGGTTTAATAAAATGTCATGTCCTAGATGGAAGCTACGGTTATTAAGGCTAAATAGAATATGTTTTGCTGTGAGCTTGAGACCTATTAGCTGTATTCTAATTGAATACAACAGAAATTCCATATCAGTGCTAAAAGTGACCAAGCAGATAGTAGGTATGTGCATGTTCTTGCTAAAATAAATGTGACTAATAAAATATGTATTTTATTTTTGCTCTAGATGTAAGTGACGGAAAATTATTAAAACTATCCCGAAAGGTAAACAAAGATGAGCTTATATGTCTAGAAAACTTTGCTATACTACACTTTAAAAGCTTTATGACCAAAACACCAGAAATCTGTAACACTAATCCCCATTCTGCAGTCCAAGCTCATAATATCTTCAGCCCGCTCCCATACATCACAGCTTGCTTTGCTCCACGTCAAATACAGCACTTTAACAATCTTGTTCGATATTGATTTACGACTTTCCACTGCCTCATACTGGTGGCTAGGCTAAGCTATATGCTGCTGCAATGTCACTGAAGAAAGAATTGTTACGGGGAAATGGTTGACAAATTAAGCTCAGGCACACACGCGTAGGTATATTAATATATTACATTATATATATATACACGCGTTTACTTCTTCGTAAAGGATAAGCAGAGACTATCGATCGCCACCTGTAACGATCCTGACAAATCTCTCTTGCTTCACTCACACCCATTAATTATTAGGTATTTATTGTCGAAGGAAATAACAATTAAAGATATAGGTTACATAAAGAATATTAAAATCTTATTCAGCAAAGCTCTTTATAATGTTACGATTCCCAATTTTGGATTAGCTTATAGGTTAATAACTAACCTGCCTAATATTGGTATATTAATATACCAGTCTTTTAGTTCGGTTACGGATCTGAAAAAATCCTGAAAAAATTTTAAATTCCATTCACTGATATAATGTACGACGATATTCAGACGTCAGATATACATTATTGATCTTAATTATAGTAATTACAGAACATTTTCATGCGTGATTAAGCATTACGAACGACTCTGAGATACTGAAGCAACAGTAAGAAAACGCTACAAACCTAAGAAACGCGCTGTCATCTCTCGGATGATTTATTTGAACGTTTTCAGAACCACAACTTCGCTTTGTCAATGTCCCGCATTAGAAGTCATCATTCATAATGTGCCTCTCGGATAGCAAAGGGCATATTTTCATCCGAATAATTTCTTATGTATTATGTTTGTTTCCATTGTGTTTTCCTATTGAAAGGCTGTTGTGTTAGTAACCTTTATTTCTTTCCTCAATGATGTTCACTAGCTTGATTGTGCTTTTAGGGAATATATACTTGTTATTAGAATACTTAAAAGCACTGCAAGAAAGGATAGTATCGTTATCATAAGTGTTATTCCTAAAGGATTAGTACATCTACTTATTTTAAGATCAATAATTTCATATTGCCAATGATCAAATGTCCTGATTCATATTGTAGCTAAAATTTGTAGTAACGTAACATAGATAAACATACACGTACATTAACAAACGAACATAGTATAAAAATATTTTTCGTGAGTACAACAAGGAAGTTAAAAACAAGTGTGATCCAATAAATACAACGGAAGCCTACCAAAAAGCCATATTAAGTACATTTACGACATTTAAATTTCAATAAATCACCCAGTTTTAGCTTAAGATCATCCAGATACAGTTCGTGGGAGGGTTGTTAACCCTTTGAGGGCGAAAGGCCTGGGGCGCTCCAACTTTGCACTCAATTATTAATGACGTCACCCCGTTTCTCGTGTCTCTTAAGCAAACGAAGAACAATGAACCTTGTTTGCGACGCATTGTTTGTTCGCCACTAGTTAACGCTGTTGCAGACTTGGTGAACGATGGTGTACAAGTTCTGATTCGGAATCGTTTTACTTGGTTTATTATATTATATTTATGAGACTGTTATATGTAATAAATTAATTTTAGTTACAGTTATACGCGACGAGTGTACACAACATATGTGACAGCTTTGATTAATAAAGTAACTACTGAATATTGTACCATGCTAGTTTAGAATGTGAATATAATGCTAACTGGTTGCTTTTCTTTTCGTAATTTGTAGAAAAAATGATTATGTAAACATGCAATCTATACAAATTTTATCTACCATGTCATCACTAATCCGATATTCATGCTAAATATAACTGAGAAGGTGCTCGTATAATGCCTTCTAGATTCTGCCTACAGTTAAACTACTAGTATAAACAATTGTGCACTGTATATAAAATTTTCTAGATATACGGACATGAATAGATAATTTCATATTTATAAGCTTGAGTAACCTACTACTAGTTCTGCGAAAAGGTATTATGCGGAAAACGTAGGTGTGAAAATAAAAGAGCCACTTTCTCAGTGTCAAAAGCTTAGACATCTCTCGTAATATATGGTTTAATAAAAGGGTTTCAATTCACGTCCGAGCATTTATCACGGAAAAGAAATCTGTAATATTACTTATATATAAAAACCTTTCAAATACATGGCTACCAAAGGCAGTAAAATAAATCACAACATCGACACTATGTCATCCATTTGTCTGTTTTATTTGAAGCTTTTATCAGAACGGTTAACTCTGGGAACTACTGATATTTCTTTAGTTATACGATGATCTCTTATTCTACTCGCTTCCCTTAAGTATAACTAATAGAACTCTGATGACATTGATTAGGAATACAGATAACAGGACCCATTCAGTATTACTTCAGCAATAGTTTGAGGGTGGTTGTGGATTAGCAAAAGTGTCAAATTTCGTCTTAAAAATGGTGAAAATTATTACTTTCACTATTCCACGAACAACTACACACTGTTACTGAAGTGATACGGAACTGATATTATATTGAAAAATCAGTAGTGGACTAGAGCCCCAGGTTAATAGTTATCCACTTGTAGAAACCCCTGTTACATCAATCACCGTTACCATATTTACGTATTTGACTAAAATGCGTTAGTGTTTTACTGAAAAGATAAATTAATATTAAGTTATGTTACACTATGCTATGATACTAAAGGGACACAATGACAAGGTGAGCGTAATGGGTCTGTATGTTAAAGGTGTTCTGCGAAGGTATCAAGTGCTAATAACGACCAAATCTCCGATCATCGGTAATAGCTATCCATTTGGCAACATTTGGTGTGGCAATTACTACTAATTACATGACTTTAAATTCGCTTTCTATTAGAGATCAGGTGGTTTCTAGAATTTAATAATATATTAAAACTGTTTGAATAGTATATACGTGTTTGATGTATGTTAACTAACAATGTATGTCACTTGCAACCATTGGGAGAACCAATTATTTATTAGATACATAATATTTTATAGGCTTTTAAGATTTAAGTCTATACTGTTAGAGTACTGAGACAGTACATTTTTTTAGAATGTTTTATTATTTTACTTGTATAGCACTAAAATAAATAGCTTAATAAATCATTAATATAATTTAATCTCATTAATAAGCTTAATATATCATTTTGATAATATGCGCAACATTTTAGAACATATGGACAAATAACGTAACAAATTCGATCGTAAAACCTAAACACACCTGTTACCTCTGAAGGGTTAAACGACTTCTATCACCCTCATACGGCAAAGTTAGCCAATTGAAAACACGATTCAACGACATCCGTGGGACACACTGTTTCGAATATTATCTAGGTTTTAGTCTCATTTTGTTGATGTTGTGTATATAACTTTATCACTTGTTGGTTGAAATACAAAAAAATATTGATGATTTCATTTCACATATTTCCGACAAAAATAAATCTGAATTTTATGACCACCTGGTTTTTTTGCGTTTTGGTCTTAAGCTACACATCTAACAATTTTGTTTATAAGAAAATTGTTTAAATATTTTACTATTCTAAAGTATGCGTTACAAACAATAAGTAGTATTATAATAATACGTTTTACAAACACTTAAATACTAAAAAGGTTTATCTTCCAATTTTCGAACATCAAAATTCCAATATATCTATCAAACCTCTCCAAATAGCCATACAAAACACATCCCTCTCTAAAATACGGAGGCCCATAAAAGAGCTGGTAAAGTAGTTGCGAACTTTAAAAGCAAGAAGCTTTAAGCCGCACATTAGAATTGGGAATGCCTCTCAGCCGTGGCTGGGCTCCAACTGCTCGCTTCTTTGTGTTTCCTGGCAAACAATGGGTTTATCAACTTTCAAAAGCTGCGGAGGGAATATAGAGATTCTTTGGTGTTTATTTCTTTTTTTGTTGGTGAAATTATACTTTTTTAATGATTAATTTTAAGTGTCATTATTGTAGGATGTTTAGTGATTGTAATAAATATGGTCTTTTGTTTTGAAAGTGTATTGTAGGTAAATAGTTTAATTCCGAATTAGAGTAAGCTTTAAAATTTCAGGTCAATAAAGCAATAATAATACAAAAATAACTTTATTTTTCGTTATAACAAGTCGCAGGTAAAACAATTTTAAATATTTTATTTTAAAAAATTAAACATATGTGTAAATAAAAGTGTTGATAAAGTTACATAGATTTTGAAACGGCAGCAACTTTCCATTGAGTTTCCATTGAAACAGGAATGTAGTGTCAGATTCCCAGAAAACTGGAACGCGTTCTCGTGTGATTTATTGATCAATATCAGAAATTCCGAAAGTTGGGATGCCTACAGCTATTTTGAATAAGTCAGAGTTGCCCCCGGCCAAATCCATAAAAGCATTTTGCCACATGATCGCATCCCCGATTCTGCCAAGAAAATACAGTCTATTCGACGCTGAAACTGCTTCACACCGCAACAAACTTGGTAAAACTTGCGATAGTCCCGCATTTGGAGTTCGACGGCAACATTGTGAGTTAATACGAGTATGAAAGTTTTATTGCTAAACGAATGTACGTATGAAATGCCTTGACGGAATTTAAATGCACTCAAAAATTAATTAAGATGAAGATTAAAAATTATATGTTGGCATATTATGGTTTGCTATTTCTTTAATTATTCAGTAGGATATTTAAGCTAGATTCTAAATTGCAGAGTCAGGGAATTAAGATGAATATTCAAAATTATGTTTTATTGTATTTCTCATATCATAAAACATGATTTTAAGGCTCTTCAATACTAACGTTTTACATGTTTGTCAATTAGATATAAGACATTGAGGCCAAACCTACTAAAGCTTGTACATGTTTTTCCATCCATTGTTTCTCTCGAAGTCACGTTTCTTGATGAGAGTGGTAACGTGTGAGCAAACAATTACGAGTAAGTCTGAGTCAGTAACGAGACGAATGTTTGCGAACAAACCACCAGCAAAATTAAGTTTAGTAATTAAGCACTTACTTTGAGTAAATACGTCTTTGTATTGGTTTTTTATTTCTGTATATATTTATTGCGTTCAATAGGATGATATTTATGTATTAAACCTATGATTGCTAAACACAACATAGGGATATTGGAAAGAAAGGCCATAAAATATTTATTTTGCGTAAGACGTTAACTAACATTGAAGGGAAAGGGGTTGAACAGGATCTATTGGGCGATAGCTTAACAACCTGTCACCAATGTTCCATAGAAACAAAAAGTGACCTAGAAGATATATCTCCAAGTTTCTGTCCACCACTAAAGGGATTAAATGACTTGAATGTATATGTATGTATGTAAGACGTTGTTTGTAATACACCAATTTGTGTAATATACCTATTATAAATGAAATAAATTCTAAAATACGTGAATGCATCAATTTATTTTCCTTCATTACATGTTGAATTTTAATTAATCTAATAAGCTATGGTCGTTGACTAGAATATATGTTGCTCGAAAACGCAGCTTATAATATTGTTCCAATTTAGTATGAAATAATATGTTGCGGCAAACTTACAGGTGCTTTCATTTACAATCAATATTCAGCAGAACAGATAAACCATATTTGGATTTAATTACAAATTTCAGGCAATACTGCGATAAGGGTGGTTAATTACGAATTTGAAATGATGGGTGACATAATATTGGTATTATCTAGTGAAATTACACAGAATTTGTTCGTGTACAAGTATTTTTCATGGTCTAAACTATATTTAATTACTAAAAAAAATAAACAAATGACGGGCTTTTTAGTTTTAATTATAATGTACCATAATACTAAAATTACTAAAAAATATGTATGAATGAGTTTATTCTAAGAAAATGACGATAGGTTCATACTCTACGTCAAAATGTATTATTTATTTTTATTAAATGAAAAAAATTACTATAGTCCGATATTATACATCAAAATTTATTACATATTTTTATAAAATGTTAGGTGTTTCGATATAATTCAAGATCTAAGCAATAAGCGTAGTCGCAGACTAACATAAAAGTTTATAGTTCCATATCATGGCATGAAATATTATTGAAAGCACGAGTTCCAATGTAGAATTCCAACACTTATTAAATCATAAATAATAAAGATGCTTCTAGAACAATAGAGAAATGTGCATTCTAGGTTATCAATTCACATAATATATTGAAAACTTATCCCGCAATAATGTGGGATTAAATAAAAACAATTAACTGTCTTTCTAGCCAACATACCATGATGTACAACAAACACTTTACCTATGATTATGCCTAATTATGTGTAGGTTTATGTATTCCAATAAATTATCAAAATGTATTAAATTTTCCAAAAAATGTATGGTCATGTCACACATATTATCTGTATTAAGCCCAAAATAATTTTGTTAGTTATCTAGTACTCCTTACTGGGAAGAAGACAGGTGGGTAAAATCTATATCTGTCTTAGGGCTATATAAATGTATCATCTTAATCCCCTATCAAAGTGTACTAACTTTAAATGAACACATACTGAACATATTTAAAGTTTACATAAAACAAAACAAGATTTTCTATATATTTCCACGTAGTACTTAGTAGTGCTATTACAGCCTTGACTTACCTCTTACGCAGACGATTAATAATCCTCTAGAAGCATGAGACAATATAATATCCTCGTTGAAATCCTTAAACAGAAAGTTACCCCATTGTTTATTATTCAAAAAACCTCTGTCCTATAAAAGTAGGAAAAGTTTCCTTATTAAGGTGTTGTACCCGAAAGATATGGCAGTGTCGTAAAAGCTTAGTCAATTTCACGGTGCCAGTTCACCTTATTTTTAAGATGATAATATCTTTCGCAATAATGATCCTGATTTTATGCATTAAACTGCCTGGTATAAAGGCCAGATGATTTGTGGCTTATTTAGAATACAACAATGTGTTTTTGCCTAGTTTAGATTTTATAAATAACGCTCGAAGGTTGTTAGTCACAAATATACAAAAAACATTTTAACTTTATTGGTTTTTACCAAGGAGTTGCGGTGAATAGCTTATTAAAATGATTTTTATTCATATTTTATGAAAAAAAAATCTCTATATAGAAGTTGGCTTATTGTAAAACTATTGTCATCTCGTGTATGTTTAATTGAGTATAGTCTACAAAAATATACATATAAACCATGAACCCTAAAGCTTTCTTTTAGCTTTAAGCTACCAAGATTTTAATCTAGCTGTGCATTTTCTTTTTAATATACTTACTTACTTATTCCTATACAAAGAGATAGACCTATTTGGGCACCGGGGAATAAAATGCCCGAACACCTGTTACTCGAAAGAGTTAAATGACTTCCCGTACTCTGAAGCGGCAAACTTTGCCAATTGAAAACTAAACCCGTTGTGGAAAAGCTCCTTTGAACAAAATGTTGATTTGCGCAGCTTCACGGCTTAAAACAATGTATTGATGAAAACAGATGAGTTTTATTGTTAAAGCTAATATGTATTAAATGGGCTAGGTTTTAATTGATTGATAGATATTGTTTGTATTTATAATGGAGTGAGTAGATGTAAATACAAATAAGGTAATAAATATTAATGATTTCAAAAAGTTTTTGGAATATAATGTTTTCTCTAGGATGTCTTTTAAAAGGGGTGATTATTGTAGTAGTGGATAAACTCAAGCAATATTTTAAAAATACACTTAAAAATCATTTTGACGACCTCCGTGGCGTGATCGGTTAGACGCCTGGACGCTAATCGTGAGGGCCCGGGTTCAATTCCTGGTGGAGGCAGCGTTAAGAACTACGCTTTTCTTCTGCTTTCCAGACTGGTTGTTGATTATATATGCTATATATGTATTTATCTAAATATAATAATATATTTCTTAAATATACGTTGACTTAACACAAGTCTTATATGTACTTAACAAGGGGCTAGTTCAATTAGTGTAATAATGTCCTACAATAATATTATTATTATCATCATTTACGAAATAAGTGACTCCTCCATTAACATCATAAAACTCCACCATCATCAAAGCATTGAAAAAGAATAATAATAAAAGAGAAATATTTCGAAACGAATCCTAATTAACTCTTCTTTCGCTACCATGAATAACACCATTCATCAAAATTATCTTATAACTAACCAGAAATGATGGAACATCCAACATAATCTTCGCTATCAAAGTAGGTCAAATCGGAAAAGGCTTACATCCATCTGAAGGCATTTCGTCCGATGTTCGATTCGCCAATATCGCTATAAACAAGCGATGGCGTTGTAGGAAATCACGTTACGTGCTTTCCAGGAAAAGTCAAGTGCTCCAGAATTCCATCGACAAAATACGAGGACTCGATGCAGCCCATTTGTAACTTTGCTAACATTTCAATATGCGTGGTATACTTAGTACACGTATAGGCTTTATTGTTTTAGCTTTTCACGTGTGTTAATTGATAAAAGTGTAAAAGAGTCATTATTTATTTTAAAAATGGTAACTGTAACTTTCTAGGAATAAATTAAAGTAATTGGAAGTTTTACTATGTAGTACAGTGAGGAGAATTATGGTATGGCAGCATATGTCGTATACTCTAATATACATTATAATACTCTGTAGTCATTGATAAATTATAATTTAATGTAAACGTATCACATAACATAAATAAAATCATCAGTTGGAGATGTAATCCCAACAATTAAGTATCGTTTAATACCCGCATATAATATTTTTCATTAAAAATGTTACTACGAATGGACCGAGCATTAGCAGCGCAAAGATTTTTAATTTTTACGAGCTCTAATTGCTGGTTACCGTGTGCATGGCAAACATTACTTCAGATTTTAATGTGCTGCTTAAACATCGTTGCATGGATAAAGTCATTTCGTTTTACTAGCGGATAATTGAACTGCTGCCTTGTATGCTTGTAGTAAATCGTAGCATAAATTCTTATTCATATAATGGTAGGTAACTCTTTACATAAATATGTTTTGATTGCAAAAGAACTAATATACAATGTGAATGAGTTTTATACAGTTGTTTTACTAAATAATATAATATAACTTCAGATAGTTAGACGCAGGGACATTTGTTGTAGTGTTAAGGTATAGAAGGAAATACGTGATCTCAGTTTACCCTAAGATAACTTAGCAAATCGGTCCCCCATGAAATTAAACATACATCTAATCAACATCATGATTAGCATCCTCGATATTACCATACACGACATAGAAGTAATAGGTTTACAAATTCCATCTAAGAACGCTGTGTACTTACGATGATTTGAATAGTGAGCTCCACAGCGTTTTACTTATGAAAACACGTATTTGCTCTAAAGTAGGTGGAGTTTGCACGAGCGGAAAGTTTTAATTACTATCACGAGACGTGTGCGCTTATGTGCTCAACTCACTTTGTATATCTATGTCATATCAAACAATATAAGCTTATATATTACTTACATTCGAATTACTATTCACATATATAGCAACTTTGATTGCCTAAGCGATCAATAAAGTTAGTCCCGTGCTTGTCTATAACTTGAAGATAAAACTAAAGCTAATGATATATTCAATGTACAAACTAACACATGAAACACTAACTTTATATCCCCTTATTTCTATATCCCCTAGGACGCTATGAGAAAGATATGAAAAACTGAACACATTTTCTAATGTATCTTCAGTATATTCCTGGGCAATGTCTCTTCGAAACTTCAGTCTTTGGTGGATATAAAGTACCATTACACATGTCAGAAGCATTTGTCTTTGTTTGGATAATGGGCTAGCTCATTAGCACCAACGCTTCGCTCCAGTGTCTAGTGACTAGTGTAAGTAAATACACATTTAGCAGTGTCCAACCTCAAAGTGGTAACACGTGTTTGGGTAGCAGGGCTGTGCCTTCTTTTGCAAAGGAATTCCGAGTAGAGAATAGCATTATTTCAAGTAGAGAAACATTGTGTAAATCTATTGAAAATAATAAGTTTCAACTCATAATTTTAAAATTAATGTGCGCGTAAATTATAAGAGATGATAAATCTGGCATCTGTAGAAAATGTTTGTAAAAGAATAAATATGACGTAACTAGTTACACCTTTTCTAATGGGAAACGGTAGTATTACCGTTTCCCATTAGAAAAGGTGTAACAGGTGCAAACAGACATGGCTCCCTGTTTGCCTGAAACTGTCAAACTTTTATTTATATACTGGAGCTTTTATATATTTTAGATATATGAAGTTTCACATTAACATAGGAGTGAATATCTTTCGAAACCACATACCACTATCCGAAGAGCGCACCACTAAATTGAAATTCAACCTCTATATCTCCATTGTTACAGAGTTGATAAAACTAGATATCATTCCAGACGGAATGTTCTCGACCAACTTGGAGTGTGAATATGAAACAGTTTCGTAACAAAGTCGACATTCAAATATGGCACTTTGAACTCTATGTCTTGAACCGAACTTGCTAAGTGAACCCAAATGCATAACATACGTCCGCTGCAGTTTTGCACGGCGTAACGGAACTTAATCTATGAAACTTGTTTCTACGAATAGAGGTTGTATTTCTTGTAAAGGTGTAGTGAATAATTGTAGTTTAAATGGAAAATAATCTAAAAGTTTTCAATTAATTTTTCGATAGCAATACCCCTTATGGAAAGTTTTTATGTTATTTTTCTTTAAATAAGTGCACTTAAGACTAGTTTTATGATAAACCTATAAAAACTCTTAAATGAAAACGTTTGATTTATCCACCCTACTTAATTTAATCTGCAGATCTGTTTACATAAAATTATCGTTGGGTTACCTTTCTCACGTAACTTTAATGTAGAGTGTTGTTTATGTGTTGTAAATTTATTGTGCTGTTCTTAAATTCTTATTTGAGTACTTTCATCATTGTATAATTATATGGCACAAGATATAAAAGAAAATATTATAAGTAGTTATTTCGATACCTAGAACCATAAATGTTGTTTAAATATGTAGAAGGATTATCAAAACTGTTGAAACCTCAAAACTCTTTTGGTCCTCATGTGTATGTTTCTTCCTTCCATTATTTTTTATCATATGGAACATGTTATATAATAAACAAAAGTCATGGTTAGTAAAAAAAAAAACTAAAAAACAAAGCATTTAAAATCAGTATAGATTTGGTACGTCATTTGCACACTTGTACACAGTTACTTACTTTGAACTCTAGAGAAACTAATATCGAACAATTTGGCTAAGTTTCGGCTGTTTGAATGTATCCCGAAGGCTGAAGATGTCCAATTCTGTTCTTGACACTCGCTAACTTTAACTACGTACAGTTTGTACTGTTTATTTCCTTGTCTAATTCCTCACTAACTGAACAGTCAGTACTTGGAAAGTGGTTGAAGTTTATAAAACTTAATGGTTAAGCATTTCGGGGTACTAATTGAATAAGATTTGTTATACTAATGTATTTATTTCAAAGACTTTCATTTTACGTAATAGTAAGTATAAGCAAAATAATTGTTCTTTTGAAATATAAACCAACGACATCTAGGTGTTAAACAGGACATGTTTTATGTTTAAAATTTGTGGCTGGCCGGCATTGCAGGAAAATAAAAGATGGCGCTGTATAAAGGGCTGTTTCACTTGTTCCTAAGGAAGGTAGGCAGAGTTGAATTTAAACTTTTCTAAGTAGATATTAATATATAAATAATGATAACTAAAGAGGTGAATCAAATGTTTTAACAGATTTTTTAATGGAAAATGTCTATTATGACTGCATTATATTTCAGGGTAGGCAGTGTCGAATAAATAAATAAGTTTTTAGAATCAATTAGTATGTTAAAATATTTATTAACTACGCAATTTTGGACATATTTATACAACTTTCAATTAAAGTAATATATACTACTTTCAATAAGGCCTAAAGGGTTTTAACTTATTCAGCTAAAATTATCATATTTATTTAAGTCATTTTTTTCTCTACAAACAAGTCATAAAAAACGAAAATACATATTTGCCGTGGGTAGAGCAAAATAAATCTCTTCCTCTCCCATATCGATTTATCATAGGAAAACAAATGAGTGTAATAATAAATTGGAAATTTCGCTTCCGCTATCTACTGCTAGGGTCGGTTGATTTACACGGCCGCGGTCGCAGGCTGCTATCGCACGCTCCCTCCCTATCGCGGAGCCTCACAAACACAACACGAAGCGAAATCGCTTATCTCGTCGCCCGAAGTAAAACCGAAAAGAAACAACAGTGATAAAAAATCATTTCGAGAAAGAAACTTTTACGATTTTCATAAACAAAACCGGACGGACTAACTTTGCTTGATAATAAAAATCCAAGGAAACTGTCTCCGCGAATCCATCTCGAAGTGAAATTGAAATCAGGGATGGGCGAGAAAAATAATAGACCGTTTCTAGGGCAAGTTAATTAGCAAAGCGACGACAGCTGTACAGCTTTATTCCCCTTCAGCTTCTGCAGGATGTTGTTTGAATAAAGAAGTTTTATTACATTTACAACATGGGCGAAACTGCCCAGATTTATGAATGAATAATTTTATGACGCCATCTATTTTCATTGCTACGGAATTAATGCGTGGCATTATCAGACCGCCACGCACCCGTTTTGTTCGAATGTGATCAATCAAAACAGCACTCAAAGTGGGCGTATCGCAAATATTGCTGAATAGTTGTATGCGGAAAAGTTTCCGTATCACTCACTCCCGCTTCAACTGTTTCTGGGTTATTATGTAACGGGCAAACCTCTGTAATTTTATCGCTTTCTGAAACATGTGTGTGTGTCCGTTAACTAACTATTTACTTTCATCCGTAAAGTGATCGTTTTGAAGAATATAATATTATAACTTGTTGGAATAGTCATTCACAGTAACATCGTAGTTTAATGTATAAATAATTAAATTTATATCACAAAACATAACTCAACATATACATTACTTTATGCCCTTAGCTTTTTGTTACACACTCAACGATACGATGTTATGAAACCACATCCTTGACGTTTTAAGTTCACAGAAACTTGGCGGGAAAGTTAGAAGCGCGTATGAACTTGTTGGGGTTGTCAAAAGTGCGAAGTGTACTGGAATTTCAAATATACAGCCAGCGACTCATTAATTATTCCCGAACAAGGCCTGCCAGTACGTGTTGGTATTCCCCGTTTCTTATGAATTTATGGAGCTACTATAAATACTTAGTGAAACTTTTCCCTGGCCTGTTTAAGGATTAGAAACACGTTTATCTGCTTGTGGCTGCACTTTGACATTAATTATGTCACGTTAAAATTATGGCGTGACTAGCATAACAAATGACTAAGCTAGGTCGAACATAAAATTGCGGTCCTTCCGTAAGGGTAAATTAAATTTATTTTATTTTACACGAGACTTTTAAATGGATTTTAAACAATACTCTAAAAACTCAGCGTATAAATTAAAACTATAAATTTACTCTATGTAAAACCACGGTTACATGAGACCAAATGTACTACGAGTTTTTCACGACATTGGGGAGCGATATAATGAAAAGGTTTTCCTACCACAGTGCAAGTAGCCTTACCTTCACACTAATACAATTCATCACGTACCTCTGCTTTCAGCTTTTCCTTGACAACAACGAGATTAATTTGTTTCGCTTTCCCGTACGTAAGCGGCGTAACGTATTACCTACTTTTTGTATCTGCTTCTCTGAATTTATCGTTTGTTTCTAATCATGTTATACTACGTGTTCCCACGGAGTGTAGTTGTAGTTAGTTATGCTAATTAAAATTATGAGTAAGCTATTTTTGTGATATTAAGTAATGTAATCTTCTTGCTTTTGTATTTTGGTGTTGTATTAATGAATGTTGGGCAGAGAAATTGATGACGTAGGCAAAAAATGGAGATTTTTCCTTATGCTGTTTTTGGGTCATCGATTAATAATTAGCAATTAATTACTTTTTGTTTCGTTCCATTTATTCACGTATAATACCAAAGTCATATAATACTACTTAACTTTTAAAATCTCAACATGTTTTGTATAATATATTTGATATCTCAAAGTAAACTTTATTGGTAGAATTGACAAAAAACATTTAGTAGATTTTGTAAAAATAAGATAATTATATCTATGATATTTAAAAAAAGCAACTATATATGTATTTATTCATTCGGCATTTGATTGTTGATTACACTAAAGCCATAACTCAGCGTGCAATAACATTGTCCTAATATATAGGTGCAAACGAGGTTTTTATCCCATGGGGAGGCTTTACAATAGGCGGGAGCCGTGATGAATGACTCCAGGCAATGAGCCTGACAGAAACCTTCCGTTTGTGTCCTGTCTGCTACAAACGGACCACAATGTCGGGAAAAAAGAACCGGACACGTTTACGACTTTTTCATTCCCATCATTTTGGGTAGGTTAGGCAAATATTATGCTTTTCTAACCGACCAGTAATCTGGCTGGGTTATTGTACATTGGATTATTTATTTTTTTGATCGTTTTTATCCCTCGAACACATTTGTACTCATATGCATTCACAAACGTAAAATTCTTTTGGGAAAGTAATACGTAGAGTATCCATCAACTAAAAGCATTGGGATGCGCTATCCTTGAATGATGCAATTGTGACAATTTTATTTTTGATCATCATTCTAAACTAACCATCGTAGTCATAAAAATCATTGATTAATTATTTGTATAAATACAAAGTGACTTTGATGCCTACGTAGACATAGCAATAAGCCACTTTAGTTGGAAATTTAATGGAACAAGCTAAATGCGTTTTCAAGAATATTAGATTTTTAAGCAGTATGAAAACTTTATTAAGCACTGACAGCGGTGTGATGAATGACTGAGGGTGACGTGGGAGGCAGCCACCTCTAGCTGTCTCATCTATTTTGAGAAAATCCCACAATGAACGTGAAAGGTTTGGTTACTGAAAAAACTATGATGAATTTACAAAGCGTAGAATTGGCTTTGAAGATTATTTTTCCTAAATCTATAAGTCAAGTCATGTAAACTCAATGAAAGCTATAATGCTATTTAAATGTATTAATATACTTTAATTTAAGATAAATTTCTAGGAATTACGAAGCACTTTAAGTTCTGTATCGAGTTTGGTAACCTAATAATTTCTTGTAATGACGTCTTTCAACGTCTGCATAAAATTGCAATTCTAAATGCTAGTGAATGGGCGATTCCCACAAGTCCTATTTCCAACTAGGTTCTTTGCTTTGACGAGAAGCCTTACAGTCGCATTCACTTCTTTAAGGTTAATGGAAGAAAAATGACGATGTACAAATTTGCATAGCATTTGTCTTTCCCTTGGCATGGAATTAAGTCATCCGCTGTGTATTTACAGCTTCGTTGAATTTGCTAAATTGACTTCTGAGATTTAGCTCACAAGATCAATTTTGCTTCATTCCCTTTGCAGTCGTTTTCCTCGTTTGAAATAATATTCACGTTTCGTCTGTTCCGGCAAAATAACAAATGAGATTAGTTCTGTCAAATGAAAATTTGTTAATATACAAGAAATTGAATGAAATTAAAAGGAAACGAAATTGAAGATGGTACTTTAAGGAAAAGTGACATAAATTATGGTAAATAGCTGAGTCTAAAATTTAAGTGAAATATGATGATAATATATCCGACGAATGAATAGTACAAAAGAACTTATCTTAGACTGCTTATTTAAATAATTAAATGTTTTTTAAGTTATTCTCTGTACCATAGTTGAATATATATTAAGAAAGAAAGAAAGAAATTATAATATTTCGTACATAACTAGGTTTCCTTGTATTCTTAATTATATATATGTCGGCGAGGCGCGTAAGCAACAAGGAACGCTGTATGGCTGTACCAATCACGGGGCTCTCACGGGTGCAGCCATGACGGAGTCTAAGCGAGTATCGAGGGAGGGGAGGTTCGCCCCTACCGAGGCATTATTTGTGGTCGATCGACAGATGGATACCATATTAATTCCTGCACTCGGTTCGATCACTACGTCTTGGGAACCGTCTAGCGTTGGTTTTGTGAGCCTTAATAAACCAAGTTTTGTGAAGCCAGTGTTTTAACTTAGCTTCTGTCCCAACGCCTAAGAAATAAAATCAAGTGCAAGATGGATAGCACACAAAATCAGGCCCCTGACGTCGACATCAGAAGTGGGATCAGAAGAACGATCCAAGAACCAAGCGATCTGAACAAAGAAAATCCAAACTGCAACGGCCAAAATCAAGCAATTTTGCAGAAAATGTTCGAGCTCCAAAACGAGAATATGAAAGCGCTAATTGAAGCTCTCAAGACTCCAAGTGGCAGCAAAAATGTGTCGTTGCCTGAATTCTACCCAGACAAAGGCGATGCGGACGCACGAGCCTGGTGCGTCACAGTCGACATGTGCTTCGAAGGCAACCCTCCAACCGGTGGTCAATTAGTGATGGCCATCAGCAAGGCGCTCAAAGGAAGTGCATCATCATGGCTGTCACAGGTATCGTACCCTGGCATGACGTGGTCAGCTCTAAGAGACATGTTCATGGCTCGTTTTGCATTTAACGAGACGATTGCGTGTACTTTGATACGCCTAAACAGTGAAAAACCCAAAGAAAATGAGACCCTCGCTGCGTATGGCAACCGTCAACTAGCAAAACTACTCAATCGATGGAAAAATAGTTCTGTCGAGGAAATTACAACCTCTACTGTGCTGGCACATTTGTCTCAGTTTGATTCACGTTTGAGCAGCACAGCATTCACTACAGAAATTAAAACGCGTGAACGGTTGCAACAAGAACTGCAGTCATTCAACCTCCTAAAAAGGAAAAAATTGATGACAGATACCAGTGAATCCATCGCAAAACGCACAAAGTTTGCACCACCGACTACGACTAAATGTTTTCGCTGCGGAAAATCGGGCCACAAGCAACAACAGTGCCCACAGCGAAATAACGACACTTATGTGCAAAAATTGGCGGTCCAAGGTTCCGGGCAGCCCAACAAGCTGATCTGCTACAAGTGTGGAGGAGCGGGACACGTGGCCAGCCGCTGCGGTAATGGCGCGAGCAGCAGCAGCAGCCGAGGTGCGGGTGCGCCATCCACGTCGTGAGCGGCATCGGGCGCCCCTCGAAACGAGCGCCAGATCAACGCATGCACCGTGAAGGCGCCAAGCAGCGTGCTTATGCACAAAGGTCAGTGTATCGTGTTTCACTATGATTCGGGTGCCGAGTGTTCTCTGGTTAGGGAAAGCGTGGCCACCAAGTTTAGTGGCAAAAGAATTGAGAATATTGTAAATTTGGTGGGTATTGGTAACACGAGAACAGTCAGCACTCGACAGATTCTTGCTATTGTGAGCATTGATGATTGTGTATTGGAAATTTTATTGCACCTTTTGCCCGATTTTTGCCTTCAGTATGATGTTCTAATAGACCGAGAAATTTTACAACTAGGTTTTTCTATTAGCATGACGGCTACCTCATCTAAAATGAGCGAAATACCCGGTGTGCCTATTAATTCGTGTAATGTAGAATCTATCAGAAATCAGCTAGAAAACATCGTGAGGAAACGTACCTCTTGTGTTTTAAGTGGTAACATGGCTTAAGAATTACGGTCTAAGTTCTTTTGGTTATTTTCTACGTAAATAAAACTTGTGTCAATATTTCTACACTACTTATGTTTCTTAAGTTAGTTTATTGTACAAAAAGTTAAAAAGGGTCTAAGTTTTTGTTCAAAAACAATAAATGTTGCCTCCAAACATAATCTATTGCCAATTCACCAAAAAGGTTGCTTGGCCCTTAAGGACCTTTTTTTTTATTCATTTGACAAACGGCCATATGTCTTGTCAATCGCCACTTGACACTTTTGCGGGAAAAGTGATTCTAAGAAGTATGCGTTTGTTTTGATTGATGCTTTTACGAAATACGTTCTTTTGTACCACACTCAAAATATTGACTCTGTAAGCAGTATAGAAGCAGTAAGAAATATTACTTATTTGTTCGGTTCACCTTCTCGGCTAGTCGCTGATCAGGGCAGGTGTTTTGCTAATCGTGAATTCAAAGAATTTTGTGATGCAAGTAACATCAAGTTACATCGTATAGCTACAGGCTCATCTCGTGCGAATGGTCAGGTAGAACGCGTTATGTCTGTCCTAAAGAACATGTTGACAGCAGTTGAGTGTAACCCTAATCGGTCGTGGCAAGATGCATTAGGAGACGTTCAATTAGCTATTAATTGCACCATCAGTAGGGTGACCAAGGCATCCCCATTAGAGCTTCTAATAGGAAAAGTAGCGAGACCATTGGCACTCATGGCGTGCGATGATGAGAGTGAGTTAGATTTACCTGTACTAAGAGATAATGCGGTACGCCGCATAGAAGAGGCGGCTACCTATGATAAAAGGCGGTTCGATAGAACTAAGGCAAAGGTCAATAAATTTTCCATTGGTGACTTTTTATTATTACAGAATGAGGAAAGGAACCAGTCCAAGTTAAACCCTAAATTTAGAGGACCATTTCAAATAACAGAAGTTTTGGATGGTGATCGATACATGATAAAATCTTTGAACTGTAGGCGTACCTATAAGTACGCGCATGATAGGCTGAGGCCTATGCCTGTGGATCATAGCACCATTAATGACTTGTCTGATGATTCAGAGAGTTAGCTGAGTTATTGTGAGCTGCCTGTGGGGTGGTAGCCTGCGTGGTCTCGTGAGTGTTGTTGTGAGCCTGTATGGTCACAATGTTGTGTTGGTGAGCCGGTTTCGTAGCCGTAGCCTAAGCGAAATCTGGTCGGCTTGCGAGCTGTTTCAGTGGGTACGCGGTAGTGCGATTCGGCCCCAAGTAGACTTTGAGGAAGTCTGTTGGGTAACGGAGGTTACCGGAGACACGAGGTACCCACACATGGCATGGTTTAAAGATGATTTTGTACTATGAGTACTTGGATCAAGGGGTTGTTAGTGCTGCTATGGTCTTGTTTTGATATGATTTTTATGAGAAATCGACTATTGATGATGTTTGTTTATTAACCTTAAGAATTTGATGATCACTTAAGATGATATTGAAAGGTTAAATGATTTTTCTTGATTTAATTGACTTTTTTTAATTGATAATGCCTAGAGGTTCATAGATTTGGATACCCAAGTAGGCTGTCATGTGTTGGTCAGATATGGCCGAGTTATAAGAGAGATACTGTGGGAGATTTTCTCCTCTTTCCAGGCTACGCGTGGACGCGTCATCGTCAGGATGGGCGTGTCGGCGAGGCGCGTAAGCAACAAGGAACGCTGTATGGCTGTACCAATCACGGGGCTCTCACGGGTGCAGCCATGACGGAGTCTAAGCGAGTATCGAGGGAGGGGAGGTTCGCCCCTACCGAGGCATTATTTGTGGTCGATCGACAGATGGATACCATATTAATTCCTGCACTCGGTTCGATCACTACGTCTTGGGAACCGTCTAGCGTTGGTTTTGTGAGCCTTAATAAACCAAGTTTTGTGAAGCCAGTGTTTTAACTTAGCTTCTGTCCCAACGCCTAAGAAATAAAATCAAGTGCAAGATGGATAGCACACAAAATCAGGCCCCTGACGTCGACATATATATAAATTATACTTAAAATAATAATAACAAATAATACTTGGATCAGCTCCGTTCAATCGAAACTTTATACTTAGGTACTTTTGTGTCAATAGCACCATATGAGGAAACAAATAAATAACAATATTATACATGAATATTACTGAGAAGTAGATCAATTAGCCTTTATTAACAGGCAGTGTAAAAAAGAATGCTTTAATTCAAAGTTCTGATGCCAGCTGTATGATTTACTATATGAGATAATATATATACATATGTACATTTACTCTTAAGACTATATAGTTTTGATAGATCCTAGGTGACATTGTATTATAGCCTAGATAACATTTAGCATGAAATAAGGGTCATAATGGGATTGATATATAATATGGATGACTGCGTGCTAGCCTTTTGCCAACAACTGCCTACTGTTAAAACATACGACATACGATTCCAAAAAGGCCGATTCTCTCACAATTATTGTTTGTTTATATTGTTAAGGCAAAAAATACATTAGCAGGGCTCCCAGCATTTGTCTTCGTCGGTGGTTCGTTGGGTCTGACGTTAATTAATATGGAATACCTACCCTTTGTTACAGCCTGTTTATCTCACTTTGATTTTGCGCCCATGTGCCTGTTTGATGTTTTATTTTGGTCTTGTAAAAGAGGAATAAGGCAGTGTTAAGTTACTCTGTAAAATGTTTAAAACAACCATAATTCTGCTTGGCTTAACAGTTGATTATTTATTGTTTTCGGTGCAATAGCTCTCCTTTCGATTTCCGGTATTAGCTTCCATTTGTTTTACGAATATTTTTATATTTGGGTATTTGCGGTATGGTTAAAACAAGATTTGCATTGAAGAGTCTTTTAAATATATTTTCTAAACCCTATCTTTTTTGTCTTATTTTGGAACGGATCACTAAATTACATTTGGTAATGCCTTTGCAGTTTAACAGTAAATGAACAAGTCAAATTAGTCTAAGAAAAAGGAAATAGAAACAAAAGACCATCAATTCATTAGGTTCATTACAGAGGAGTGCAAGCGTTCTCACGGCATTTTCCTTCAGTGAGTTTTAAAAACTGGTCTAGCACGTTTTCATTTGTACTATATAACCATTATTTGTACAAGCAAATTTGTGTACAAAAATTTGGTTTTGCGAAAATAGTAATCTAGTATGTACACGTAACCAATCTTTTCAATTTCATAATGCCAAGACACAAATCCTTGCTTATAGAAACAAGTAGTTTCAGAAATAAATAAAAAGAAGCATTAGACGGAAGGCATTTAGTCATTCGTTCCAACGCTTGCGTTAGGAAACGGGTGAAACAAATTAATCTCGTTGTTGTCGTGAAAAGTCTTGTAGAAGTGGCAACATGATAAATGGTCACCGCTTCAAGCGAGGTGACTTTCCTTTCTTAGAATATTTCCAGAATACATTTAAGCCCTAGGAATACAAGCCAGAATTCCTACAATTTACGACTTCAAAGAAAAATACGAATTCTAAACCTCACTTTAAAATACGCCAAATGTTTCTACCAGTACATTTGTTTCGTAGTAATTTAATTTACTAATAACACGAAATAATTATATCAGGATGGCAGTTTTTGCGGAGCTATTTAGATTGCTTTATTGAACGTAATATGTGTCTAAAATGAATTGCCATGAAAATTTATGTATGTACATTATTTTTCTAATAACATAGAACCTCTCACTCCATACTGTTTCTATTATTGCTGCTTATCTAAGTGAAAAAGTAAGTATTTTACATAGATTTAATAAACTCTATGAACTTATAAGTTTTGTATTAAACTATTTATAGTAGTAGAAATCATGCAAGTGTTTCTACATCCAAATCACATTTGAATAATACGGAATGAGATTTGAATATACGCTTAGCTTAGATATTATACCCCATTCGTGTGAAAACAAGAAAATTGCGAAAACATTACATTAGATTATATTTTCTTCTGTCTGTTTCGAGTTAAAATATTGCTTACATAAAGAGATAACACGTTGCTTTTATGTTTCTGCTGGCAAAAGGGTTTGCGATTATTCAGCGTTTTACTTATTTACGACAAAATGTAATGAAAGTAATATGTTTAACTTGTACCTTGTATAAACTTAAAGTTAAAAACGTAATGTATGGGAGACGTGGATTGTTTGTAAATAACACAACAAAAGATAAAGGTTAACTACTATAAGACTCTTTAATCTCTTTAATTTCCACACTCAATATGAAATCACTTGAAATTTTTAATATGTCAAAAGCTTTGTATATCTTATCAAACTAGAGTCATGAAACAAAATTTTTATTAGGAAATTGTACATAACTTTTAAATAATAAATTCCACAACACACATTACATGCAGTAATACGACTTTTCTAACTACATAACTTAGAGTAATTCATCACACCGCTGTCAGTCCATTGTAAACTTTTCCCGCTGATTAGAAATTCCGCATTGTTTAAAATTCTCATTTAGCCATTTATTTATGGGATGTTTCTTGTCTGATGGATAAAGGTTAACTGTTTTTGTTTCTCTCTGGCTATATATTAGGGTAACGTTCGTTTGGTAAGCTCCACTCAAATAACTGCTACAATAATTGCTACGAAAGTATTTTTTTCTATAACAAAAATATTTAAAATATGGTTACTATATTATAATACAATATTGTAATAATAAATAATCGTCATCTGTTATGTATTGTTAGAAAAACGCCCTAAATATACCAACGATAATATACTGTTATAAGCAATCAAACCAAATCTAGCTTATACCTACACATCCTTAAAAACTTCTTTTATTATTCCTTTCCTCTATTTATTTCTTATAACATGTATAATCATAGATTTGATAACCAAGCAAAGTGCAAATAACCAGATATTACAAAGAAAAGCTCGGATACTTGTTGAGGCAATGAAAAAGAGATAACTGGCCTAATTAATTCATGCCCATTACGAGGGCCTCAATCGCTGTTACATTAGTGTTTGTTTTTGTTGTTAAGGGAAAAAGTACATTAGCGGAATGCCCAACATTTGTCTTCGTAGGGCGCTGCTGTGCCCAGCGTTAATTAAAATATCTATATAGGCATAGGTTTGTACTGGTCCCAAAATAGGATTTGAATTTATACCGCGTTATGCTTTGAAAGAAAAGTAAGTAAGATGAAATAAATGTGCTAAATTTATGTTTTCAGGTTATCAAATTAAAAGATACAGTTGTTTGAAAATCTTACATTAGTGTAGCTTAGATAGCAACATAAATAGCACTCTTTATTTATACATACCTACACTCACAGTGAAGGAACCTTGGATGCATGAAAATATCGCCTTTATCTTTTATTAGCAGTTGTGATGTCATATAAAACATTGGTGATAGGTTCCCAGCGCATCGCCCTATAGATTTAATTTACCCCTAATCCCTTAGTCTCCTCCTACGACATGCCGGAAAGGAAGGTAGCTATTTATCTCTAAAATAAAGTAATTCGAATGAGCTTTCAGTATTCTACTCCGAACATTGCTATAATAAATACACAACAATTACTTACAACATTATCCAGGTCAGTAGTGTCAACAAAACACCTAAGAACACCTACATAATGAAATTAGAAGAACAAATCAGGGGAAATCGAAGTAGGACTTGGGTTGTAAATCAACATTCGATGGAAAAGCGTATCTGATCAGCCACCAGGGAGCGCTCCCGGCCAATCTCTCACTTCTCGGAAGAGAAACGCTGGATCGATCATGTAGTTCTGTCCTGAATAATACTGGTGTTATGTATTTAATACTAAATAATGTTTATTTGACATTTGGAAGCTGCGACATACAAAAACGCTAACTGTTTTTCTTTCTGGTTTGACGTAGGAGGCGGCTTAGGAACAACTCAAATAGATTATGGAAATGCAATGGGCTTGCGAATTGTCACCAATGTTCCATTTGATATCATCACTCCAATATTCATGCATAAAAGTTACCTAGGATATGTGCTAACTCAGAATCTCGGAGTCACCCCGAAAGTGATTAAAGGACCTATATATGTATTTTTATGTTGAAAAATGTTCCATTATAAGTTATTGTTTTACTACACGAACTACAAAGTTCTAACTCAACTCTTATGCACTCCTTAATTAATATCATGTTTTAAAAGAAATCATACTAATATCAATCAAATCATATGCTAAAATCTTGTTAGAACCAAATATGAATACATCAGCAAATTGGCAATATACGTAGATGTATACACAGCTATCACGGAACCATATTTCCAAGTTTTTTTGAACTCTCGCTTTATTGAAATCCATTTAAATATTCTACAAAAAAAAAATTTTGTTTTCAATGTTTGTTCCTTTCTTAATTGTCATAAGTAATCACTCTAAAAGCCAAGCCGTACCAAGTCCCTCGTCAGCAACCACACTGGGATCCAGTTGAAAACTTTGTTAGACAGCAGGCCAAGATTGCAGATTTCCCTCGAGACTCAAACAGTTCAAACTTAGCGAGCTAATTGATTATCCCGCTGACCTTTGCTAGAAGACTTAACTTCCTAATCTGGTAATTTTCTGACATGTTTGCCAAATTTTAATAGGTTATTTACATAGCAAAAAGTTATTATGTACCATTTACATGTAAATGAATGAAATGAAATATATACATACATTTACATTCATGTCCTTCAATCCCTTTCGGGTTGGACAGAACCTCGGAGAGTTAATATATTCTAGGTCACTTTTTATCATAAATTTAAGGGTTGTTGTTTAATACGGAACCTAAGTGACAGTTTGCTAACCCATCGCCCAATTGATCCCTTTTACCTGTAGTCCCATAATCGCCTCCTACGACATGCCGGGAAGAATAGCAGTTAGTAAGCATTCTGATTATGTCACAGACTAGCTAAAGACGAGGGGATAGAAATGAAATAAGAATGCATTTTAAAACAAATAAGGTCACTTATATTCAATGGTATAAATAGACACATTGACTTAGTTTTAGCTATCGTATTACAAAAATTTTGGTAATAATATTTATATACTTAGCACAAAATATTTTCTCCAGTTTTCCAATTTGTTGGCTACATTTATCACGTATTCTAGAATGTTTTATGGAATTCAATTCGTTCTTTGTAGCTTATTGTCTGATTCTCATCAGTTTTATTCATAAGACATTGAGCTACACTCCCGAGATTTCTAAGCAGGAAATTGGCAGAATGTCTTATTTTCCTGGAAGACTACATACGCTGTCTTAAGAAAGTATAAAATAAAAATATCTACTTTAACAACAATATTACGTGGAAGTAATCTTAGGAATGAACAACATTGGATAAAATCAATATACATACAATGATCATTCGTAAGTGATAAAGTTTTTCGCATAAAACTAAAATAAACTGTACTTCAATCTCCTTATGATAAAAATTAATTGTATTATACAAAAAAAACATCATTTACATTAAATTATTACTTTATGCATAGGATTTATCGCTTTAGCAATTTAACTATTTCAAAAACCTTAGTTACTATACACAATTATCTACTCGTATGTATTTCCCTTCTGTTTTCAATACCAATACGTATAATATAGGTAAACATTAATGCAGTACGAAAACACCAGGAAAATTACAATCCCTACAGTGTAATACTCTTTTCCCTTGCATATTAAACATCGTTTCCACGTAAAGATTATTAATTATTTCAGTGTTGCCACACTAGAATAGTTCCCTAGAGTCTCGAGCACAGATCTGGCGATGAGAGTGTTTAGACTGATAAATGGGGCAAGCATGGTATTAAAACTTGCACGTTTCGTCTATTAATCTCCACAATGTTTCTTTCGGGTCTTTTATTAAAATAGTACATCGTACCAAAAGTTCGGAACGAGTTAAATTAGTTTTTTGGTGCGGTAAGTACGTACTGTGGCTTTATTAATTATAAGAAATGCTTGAGAGTTTTAATCTTGTTTTACTTTATACCTGAATTGAATGGTCGATGATATTTCTGTTCAGAATAATGTAAAGAGAAAGAATAATTACTATGTGCTTATAACAATGTTTTATTCTAGTTTGTATTAATAGTAAACAACATCAAACATCGGTTACTAATAAAATTAGATTTATTTGCTGTGTATAATTTTTAGGCAAAAAAAATCATGATACAGGTAGTTTTAGAAACATGCTCGTAATATAATTTTAAGACAAAGTATACATATAAAATAGAAAATTGTTATTATATTTAGATATTTGACATCTTTCTATAACACAAGTTGATATTTCAATAACTCACTTTTATCCAACATATTATACTCGTATGTATGTTAATACGATTGTTTTCAACAGGATGCGCCAAAACTGTATGTCCAACTGGACGAGGCTTCTCGCATAGTACACTTGGCACAACGGGTCTTAGCTCGACCGGAAGCGGATGTTGTGCTAATTGGATATGTCAGAAACCACCCTTGGCTCCTTGCGAAACTTCTTCAAACTAACTTCTGACGATGACAGCTCTTCAGTGCATGGTGCATTTGATTCTTATCTGGTTATAATGCTGGTAAAAACAATATGAAGAAAATTCCTAAATTGTACAAAAATATTAAATATTAAGTTAACTCCAATAAATTTCTACTCAGTAATTACCGGTAGATGTTGGAAAAATCTATTGATACCATTTTTGAGGGGTATCCGAGGCATATCTAAATGGATAGTTGACGTGTTTTAATAAGATTTTTATTTTAGTTCTTGTTTTATGTTTGTAACTATATGTCATTGATAAAATATTTATTAATTTCTTATTCACTATAGGACAAAAGTTCTTAATTTTTATGGATTCATATTATAACTACGTTCGTATGTTATAAGAGGTTGTGACATAACTACCTAACTTAGTTACTTAATCACTAAAAATTACGCACCACATAAACTCAATCAGTTCAATACACCGCTTAAGGTGACGTTATTTTCGCAAAGTACATTTTGAATTGGCTGCCAAAGTCTCCGGGTATTCATCAATCAAGCCTGCCAATTCCTACGTTTAAGCGACTCGGATTACTTTTGTATCAGCAGATCTGCTAAGAGACATTTACCGCTGAAATATTACTTTCGTCATTTGGTGCCAAATGGGAATTGGTTACGTTAATACTCGGCGCGTGATGCATTGATGGGATTTAGAAACGGTTTTGGATGGAAATATTTTCATTCAAGGCTCGTATTAGTTTCAGTAAGTAGTTTTGTGCTATGATATACAGTTAGCTAATAATCTTTTTAGAAGATTTTTGATATAACTTGACTTCTTTCGGTTTGAATACAATGTTTCGGTAACATTAAACATGAAATCATGAGGAATCAAGTCGCTTTAAATCTGTTTACATTAAGGTGTAATTCATTTCATTCGGCACGATTTAAAATACTACAACTCTGTTTTACTACGAACATAATACTTGCACTTTCAGGAAGAACTATATTCCCCATTGTGCTCTATATTCAAGAATAACTATTTCTTATTATTTTCTATTTCACATGTAACCCATTTTTTACACTATCACCTAATGACTTTCAAAGCGTTACTAATCTATGCTGGTCAGAGTTGATAGTTCATTAAGATAGCGTATTCGAAACTGAATAAAATGTAAAACCGGTGGCTGGCGCTATCGTTATCTTTAATGCAGGGTCATCGATCATTGCGAGTGAAATGCGCCCCTCTATACCTTAAGAGCCTGTTTTTGTTTTGTTGCTTCTAATCAATGAGGTATAACGTAAGTGTAATATCATGCTTTTCAAGGAATTTGGTAGAGTATATATTTTTGTAGGTTACTTTTTTGTTGATTTGATGTAAGACGAATGAATGAAATGTGATGCAAATATTTGTGATTTGTATTGGAAAATTAGTGGAAAAGTTATTCACTATTTTCTGGATTATAATATGCCATTTTATTAATAATTTGTTTTTATAATTTTTAACCGGTAAAGAAAGTTGTTCTGGAGATAAGACACAATTTTAGGTTAGTAATGAAGAGGAAGTACGAGGGTCGGGATTGATGAACATGATGCGGCCTCCATATCGTCTGTGATACTGTAACTTCCAAGCTTCACTCCACACGTGGTAACTTATACATATATCGTGGTATTACAAGCTGAACTATTGAAAAGCTACCGATACTAGCGTCGGAATCTGGTACGTGCTTATCGGCCGCTCGCAGGGCACTGGGCTGCAGCGACTGCGGTTTTTGCAACCGGCATTCGACAAATATTTGGGGCCGGATTTTGTTCATCCATAAATGTGATACACGACGCAATTGCTGTGTAATAAACAAAATTAATCATTCGGTAACCATGGCAACGGGGTTTGATACGAAATTAAAAAGGGAAAAGCATTGTTATTATAGTATCTATGTGGGGTGCGAAATATCGATGCTAAAATAAGTTATAAAACGAAGAAAGTAAAGTAAATGTAAGCAAGAAAGTATGTATTACAGTGTGTCAATACAGCGAATGTGGTTTACTGTACCTACAAACAAACATGCATGATATGTACATATTCCTGAGAAAGAAGTAGAGGAATAAGAGTGAAACTTAATGCTATGAGTAAACAAAAACTAATGTATATGCAACGGGCAAACATACTTCGACATCCATTAGACCAATGTAAGAGGAAGTTTCTTGTCACCGGAGACCTAATAACATTAATATCTCTAACAGAATGCGTTAAATTAGATCGGGAATGCTTACGTAAACACAAGTGGAGCATCAATCAAGCGAGCTTAATGGCTTATCCAAATCAATTAGTAACTTGATGATCTTATATCAATTTATGCACATGATGTAACAAGCCTAGACGCGGTTTGGGCGTTAACTGGATTTGGCCGAGATTAAGATTCGCTCTCAGATATAACATTGAGTATCTCTTGCTAGTAAAGGTGGATATTATTATTATATATGTATAAAATATTATCTAATGGTTGTATAATAAAGGATCCCTATTTGACGTGTGTTCTGCAATAGGAAGAAGTCGTTTAGTAATAATTTAATATTTTATAATTTTTTTATTTCTAAAACATTAAGTAATTGAAACATATTTTGAGGCGTTAAATATCATTAGGAATAGAAACCCCATAACCGTTGTAAATCAACCTATCAAGGATTTTTTTAACTTGATAGATTGATTTATTGATAACTGATTGGTAAAACTAACTAATAAACAGTAGTTTATGACAAACTCAATGTGTAAACCTTAGCGTGAATAACAATGTCATGTTGTAAATCACGCCATCACTGAACTTTTCTTTAAAACTGTTCTAGTCAACGAACTTTCTAATAGGGAATATTTGAATATCTACATAAACGTCAGTAATAAGACCAAACGTCAATATTTATATGTTTTGACCAGTTTAAAAATACTGCACAAACAGGCACTTCGTAAAGATGAAAGAATTTAGGGATCAGCGTCAAATAAATTGCTACTTATAAATGACTTTTTAGTTAGGCCTTACTGGAAATTGTGCATTTTCTGTTTCCTTAAATCTCTGGATGCAATTATTCAGAATAAGTGTAGTTATAAATATGCCTTGACAGAACACAGATAAATGAAATTAAATGGAACGGCTGTGCATCTTGAGGCAACCAGTTTGATCAGAACATAAATTATACTATTGGTGCGTAATTGTATTTAAATTACTTGCTATGACTTACAGTAGAGACTAAATAAGAACTAAAAATTAGGGTTAGTAAAAATAAATAATCGTTATTTATTTATCAGGAACATAAGCGATTTTCAGGCAGAAACTCTTTAAAATGTTATTAATCTTAGATAGTTCTAGAATAGATTTTATTTTAAATTTGCAAAAAAAGCCAACTTACATCGTTATTTTGCAATATGTATTGTATGTACGTATTTACTTATTACGTGTTTGTTCGTAAAAATTATAAAACCATGTCGAATAAAAGTCAAAGATCTTTTATTTCTCTTATAAAAACTTTTCTTATCTTATTCACTTAATTTACTCTTGAGAGGACTGTCTCCATTTAATTCAAGCACTTTTTAACGTTTTCAATTTGCCATATCCATTGCGGCGAATGTTTTTATCAGTCGAGGCGAAAGGTCGTTGTGTTTCGACGGCCTTGCCCGGTCACTGACCAATGATAGCCTTTTGAGACCTCTTTCTCAAAAATGATACGCACGAGCGAATAGTTTCCGAATGAGAATGCAGTAAAGTAATGACGTCATTAGGCGAAATTGAATTCGGAATATGTAAATATACTAACTGTTCGTTTTCCTCTTTTAGTATGTATTTTAGATGTTTGTTTATTAGCCTATTTTTTAAAACCAATAAATTTCATTTCTTGATAATCTATTTTTTCTATTAGATTTATTTACTGTAATCTAATTCAATTACTTTTAACCTATATAGTTATTTAGATGCTCTTTTATGAATATAAAGATGGTGTATAATAAACTAATTGCAGCTTTAAGAAATATAATATTGGCAACAATCACCGAGCACCGAACCTTAATATTATCTCTTAACACAAAACTTCCTAACTTTACTGTAATAATTAGTGAAGATTTAGAACAAACGAATTAATAAAAATATTGTAATCATAACTACACAATATTGCATCATATTTATAACCGACGACACATTTTAAAAGATTTGTAACTTAATGTCATTTTCAAAACAGTCGACAGGGTTCAATAATCTGTTATAAAATTGAAAAAAAGCTTAAAAAATGATGACTTGTCACCAAAACTTGTCATTGTCTAGGTTTCATCCAAGTTCATTGCTCGAGAACAATTTAAGATATATTTTGTCTAATCTAGGCATTAACGGTATTATCCCCGATAAGCTGTATTCAATATTGTGTCATTGATGAATAAGCTCTCTGGTTAGATGAACTCTTGATACCTAAGTCTGATACAAAATAACAGTGTGTGTGTAGCAAAGTTCATAACTTACACTTTGATCGTATTAGGCTTTGAGTTCGTGGATAAACTCAAACTCAAGTGATAAATGAGTACAAACTCGTACATTCAATAAAAAATACAGCAAAGAATAATTGATTTCCGAAAGTCATATCTCGGTAAAAAGATACAGTATAATGACAAGAATTGTTCAAAACAAGCGGAATTCATTTAGATCAGGAGAGAAGATAGCTTTAACTTTTTACTAAGAAAACAACTCCAAACGATATTTGGGAAAACAATAACATGGTTAGTATATTCTGAAGATTACTAACCAGTATCAATATAAATTATGTATGTACGTTTATTGTAAGAATGTTGTGATCACGCCCACCTCCCATCCCCAATTCAGACATACTTCAAGATTTATAGGTACCTCCCTGTAATATCATGTTAAGCGAACTATAAAATATTTGGACAATAGCAGGAAAAGGTCCTCAATTAAGGTCCATTTGACTCCTACTCATCGTGATTTCATTGATCCATAAAACCTTCGCAGGCGTATCGAATCGTTCACATACTTGGGCCTGGGCTGTAAACGTAAGATGGACTTTCCTTGTATTGGGTTATTATGTTTTAACAGTCCTGTCTCTGACCAATGTTAGTACTGTTTGGCAAATTTATGTGTATGTGAATAAATTTATTATATTGGCATGTTGTATAAGACTTTATACGAATTTAAATACTAAAAAGTGGAACATATAACACGTATTTTTAAAGGGGGGTTCAGCCTATAATTTGTAAATAATGTCTATAGAGAAAAACAAGGTTTATACTCGATTGCAAATAATATCTACGGAGAGAAACAAATTTTATACACTTGTAGACTCGGCTTGTCTGTAGTTGGTGGTATATATCAGCCCTTTATTTGGTTTTCTCTATTCTTTTGTAATATGATTTGGGAGTAGGGTTGATTTTCTAGTAATTTATCATAAGGCAGAGTGCTTTATTGTCTTAAAGTTATTGGATAAAATGACGTAAATCCTGTTCCTTTGTTGTGAAAAAAAAACACTAATTTTAACAGACATTTTACTGTGGTAGCTTGAAACGAAAGATACATTATGACCACACTAAACCTTTATAAATCAAACCCATATCTCTCCTTTCGACATTCTGTTAAGGTAACTTATTAAAACAAAGAAAATTATAAATTGTTATTACCGAGTCAAAATTGAATTTAAAATAAACATTGATCACAATGCGATTCGCTTAAGAATCCAATATGCATTTAATCATACACATTGAAAGGAAAAGTATGGTGATGAAACTACCGGATTCTTCGAAAAAAAAAACCTAACACGATCCTAATTAGCCCCACACATTTGGAGGACCATTTGAAATTGATACATGGTGATTATTATTCATTGGGCAAAAAGGGTTTTTTGACCTGTTGTGATGTAAGTAAGAGGAAATTCCATGCATTTCCTGTTTGGATTTTTTCCCTCAGACGCTGTAAAATGAATCGATGCTACTGATTCACATTTTAGCCTAAAATCATTGTTTATTATTAGTTCATGAGATCAGTTTCTGTAAGATGAAGAATACAGTTGAGGAAAGAACATTATTATTTGAATATACGTAAGACAAGCTGATAGAAAGTAGATCTTCTGTTCCGAATGGTTTTGTCCACCCTAGAAGGAATATTTAACAGCTCGTACTTCTGTGTGTGTATTTTTTAGGACCATATGGCAGTCAGTAAACATAACAATTGGCCCAGGGATATTCAAACATTGTGTTCGCCTTAATTTGCCTTAAAACCCTTTTATTGACCACCCGAAGTTTTATGAGAGCATACGTTGTGAAATTTTATTATACTGAATTTCGAGTTTGATCATAAATATTTTATAATTTAACGGCAAACTGTGAAGACTGCAAACCGTAATTCTGGATTCCCGAACAGCAGTACGGTAGCGACTTCCATGCTAATATGAGCTTTGTGTATGCATATTTAATATCCGCCTTAGCTTATTTATAACACTTTTATTTCAATGCATGAGATGTATGAGAAAAAAGAAATTGGAGATTTGCCTTATTGAATATCGAGATCGAACCAAACAAACGAAAAGAGTAAAGTGAATATATTGCGCAATCAGATACATACCAGTAATTAGAAATTAATGCAGTCATAGTTCTTACAGTTTTTAAATAACATTATTTTTATACATATACATACATTCACGTCTTTTAAGCGCTTTCGGCTGGCCAGAACTTTGTAGATATAATATCTCCCAGATAACTTTTTTTGGCGTTTTTCGTTTTGTTTGTTTTTTTTTTGTTCATAACTTTTAGAATGAATATTAATGTTGTGATGTCAAAATAGAACGTTGATGACAAGGTGCTAACCCAACGCCGAATAGACTCTATTTATCACTAGTCCCTTAGTCGCCTCCTACGACATGCCGGGAAGAACGGCAGCTGGTGCTAACCTTCTTTTTACGTCCCAGATTATCACAGGATTTGTCAAGTAACTAATGATTGTATAGACTAAGGTACTTTTGTTAATTATATTAGGAAAATATATCCATATATCCCTTCAAAAAAATTTTCATTTGCAGACCTGTTCTGGTCGGGAAGCAGTGGCGTATATTTATGTTAATATGTTGAATAAATAATCTTAATATATATTTCGTGAATGTAGAATGCATGCTAATTAACCCTAACTCAGCCGCGAGCCGTGAAATACTTACAAACTAAGTGACATCCAAATTATCTCCACATTAAATTACTGCGATGGCGTGCTACGTCTTAATGTGACGTTTTAAAGTGACAGTTCGAATAAATTAGACAATAACACGCAAACACTGATATGTCAAAAGATAAGCACTAAGTAAAGGCTGATGTTGCTAACGGTTGTCACGATTCATGCACTAGCCTAAGTGATGTGATCAAATTTCAATAAGGACGTTGACTTAGGAAAAAATGCGAAATGACCTCCGCAGGGTCACCTGTTTAGTAATACTTCCATTTCTGGCTTTGGAATGAAAATGTGACTTATTTTGAGGGATCAATAAAAACCTTAAGAATAAGTGTCTGCAATTAAAACTCAGGATAGTCACTCTTGTTAACATAAGTTTTAACAATGATATCATAGGTTTGTTAATGTATTTTTTTACTGAAACTTTTGAATTGAACTTCTTTCTTCTCACTTTGTGAAGATCTTTGGCCACCCCTTATAAAATTTATCTTTACATTAAATTCTCATGGAAGGTGGTAATGCTGAAGTTACTATAGCATATCAAAACGTATATACAGCTCCTTTCATTACAACAATTTATATTGCTTTGTTCAAAATAAATTCAAATGTTCTTTATTAAACGTGAACCACCTTTTATGGAATGCAGTTATTACAGAAACATCCCTGTTGCACATAAAATTTTACGACAATAAATCGATCGATCGAAATAACAAATAAATGTGTGCTGAATCACTCAATTAAAGGCAATAAATACTTCGGCCAATGGCACCTACAACGGTCCCAATATCACCGGTATTTGTATTTTGGAACCTGCGTAAAAAATGCATTTTTTTAATATCCTACCGCTATCCTTCAAGTCAAAAAACTCACGAACAACTGCAATTTGTTACGTTGTAAAAAAGGAAGAATTTTCGACGTCAGCATATCCGAAACAACATATTGTACGATTGCTTTCATTAATGTGTGACAATAAGCGTGTTAAAAGTGGGGTTCTGTTGGCCCAATACTATGGCATTTTATTACATTTTACGTAGTAGTAAAAGTTTTTACAAAGGAATTTATAATAGGTGAACTCTGAATATAATTATGTTTGTCATATATTAAGCCTCATATACACTTTTTGTAATTTAAGTACCGAATATTGACATAAATGAAGTTTCAAGTGTAAGCTCTAAATCTTTAAGTTCTTATTTGTGATAGACCCTATTCATTGTTGTATGCATATAATTTACGGATTCATGTACAGTCACGTCTTTTAATCCTTTTCAGGTTGGACGAAACTTTGGAGTCAATAAAATATCTCCTAGGTCTCTTAGTCCTTATAAGTTAGATCTAGAAGATTTTTTATAAGATTAAAATATTATTGTTTAAATAACTTAATTTAAAAGCCATTATTATTAGTTGCATTATATTTAGGTTATCGCTATTTTAAAACAACATATCAATGATTCTTTAGTGTATTTAATATTTCATTTAACTTTAATAAACCATTCTTTTATTGATACAGAACCCACAAGCATAATTCCGTAGCCGGTGCGCGAATATGCGTGAGCGTTTATCCGGCGCCTACTAAACTAATGCACAAGATGACTGGATGTTGCAAATTCATATAAAAGCGACGGTCCGGTTTCATTATCACCATAACAATTTCGAATCCTTGGTCAAGTGTACGCAAATTTTGTGAGGAGCCAAAAGCCTTCAAAACACGAGGATCGGCAAAGAAAGTTCTAGTGCTTCACTATAATTTGTGTGGTTAACGTGTTTGGAATTCCAGAATTTAAAATGCGTTCACTCGCGGTAATGTGTTTTTTTGTTTATTACCATTTCTTTTTATAGTTATTTTTTAAAGGAAGTTCTGAGTTATTTTATTGTTATTGTTAAAGTGTAATGACCCTGGGACTGTCAAATTATTTCTATTATAGATTTTTAAATATTGCATACATATTTGTTAAATAATTATAATTTATCTAATTCTGTTTTCTATTATATTCAAGAGAGCAATTAGTGACCCTTACATTTTCTTCCTGCAGATTTTGGCTATGGTCCTGATTGCTGGAGTCCAATCAGCCCCAAGTAGCGATGGTAAATGGAACCCCAAAAAATACGGAAACGGCAAGTAAGTAACAAGTATTGTCATCACAAATTATTATAAATGAGACCTATTTACCAATTACTTATTAAATATAATAAACAAAAACAGCGACAACAAAAATTCCTTTATATATTTTGTTTTATTATTTTTATAATAATTTTATAAGTTTTAGATTATCAAAAATTATTTTAATCACTATGCAATCATTGCTAAGTTCAACTAACATGAAAAATAATAATGTAGTATAAGCTATAAAATGCTTTACTATTTAAATCAAAGTAACCTTTTACAACAGTAGACAACAAGTTAGTTACATATGTACAGTGAGTGAGTACATACTGGCAAATTATGTGACCAGAAATGAATTCCAAGAAAATGTAGACTCATGGGAAAATGTTAATGAGAAGCGTAGTCATTGCTGCCTAAGAACTAGAACTTACCGCTCATACCAATCCGACGTTCAAGTGCTCTATTGATCATCATCTTTACGACGTCCTGTCATTTCAGTGATTCCTCATTGCGAATCTACATTCCACGCGTATGATCCTTTTCTTGTATAATGTTTGCTAATGCTTACAAACGAGTTTATAATTTTCTTGTTTTTATTCGATTTAGCATTTATTTGCTGTAAATAGCTGATTAAAGTTTATTCAAATGACCTACTATCCCGTGCGTAAAGGTGAAGTTACAATTTTAGTTCTAACATTTACGACAGAAGGAGGCCCTATTAATAACATTGGTTTAAGGCCAGTTCTCATTTTCAAAATGTATACTAATGTGACTCTATAGGAATGTTTCTCATAACAAAAGTTTAATACTAGATAAGTCACTAAAACATGCGACATGATGTTGTTCACCACGAACTAGACTAAATTACGTAGTGTTGTTCAAATGTGCTCTAACAAACACAAAATTTCCAGATACATACCCGATGACGAAGGAAAATACATCCATATACCAAACCCTTACATCCACATACCTAACCCTTACATCCATATCCACAATCCCTACGCTGGAGGCTACGGGCCTTACAGCCACGAAAATGACCCATACAGAGGCTCAGAGACCCAGGACAAGTACAAGCTCGAATGGATACCAAAGGACATACCCTATTACAAGGAAGGCTACTACTACAACAACGGCATCAAGATCATTGATCAGAATCACAACTACGAGGCGGATCGATACAATTTCAAGTAAGTTTAACAACACTGTTTCATTTCACTGAACAATTTCATTTGTCACTGTTATGATTTACGAAATGAAGGCCTTTAGATTAAATATGTTCTGTCTGTCGTATTTTAAGTGTTAGTGTTGGAAAAAAATCTTGTTCATTGTTAATATTCAAAATCATTCAGGAGAGGCGGAGAAGTTTTCTCATAATTTTTAGATTGAATGCTTGGTGTGCATATGCTTTTGTTTGGTTATCTCTATAATTCCATAAGTGTCTTAAAAAGTTCAGTACTGCGTGGGGTCTATAAAATATTACTTAAAGCTGCGATATAGCAAAAGTTTCACTTGTTTATCGACAGCACAGGAAATTCCCCAGACTATACTTTAAATTCATTTGGAACATATAAAATATTCTGAACCAAAACTAATAATAATGTTCTCAAAACAGATCAGTCTTGATAAATTTATGTATCATAGATACCGTTGGCTTGATTAATATTTTATGCATTCGCTGCTTCATAGGTAAAAATGTTTGGTGCTTTACTACCTATAGAATATTAAGTGAATCTGATTAGCCCACTTGGGTGAAGATTGAACGGTTTCTTGATCTCTTTAGCAAACAGTGGCCTTGTCAGGGGCAAGTGTTTTCTTATCTCACCACATTTACATACAGAAGTCCTTAGTGAACAGATTTATTGTTTCCTTAATTAAATTCGAGACATTACAGGTCGCTTTAAGACATTAGGAAAGTGGCTACAGGAAATTGGCCGCGATTGTATTATAAACGTTTAGCTCCGTAAATAATTATTATCATAATTATAAATATATCCTAATTTATATTGTTTTCTATTTGCATTGGCATTAAAACTCATCAAGGGTTTTTATATTTAGTTAAATAATAATTAATACTACTACTGTTATAATATAAATCAAATCGAATTTATTATACATAGTTTTACTGTCTTATAATTATAGACGATATTAGTTCCTAAAACTACAACATTTACTTATTCGTACTTTTTACTCAACCTTCTTTTTGCTCCAGCTTCGAAACCGAGAACAAGATCAAAGCCGAAGAGAAGGCTGTATTGAAGAACGCCAACACTCCCGAGGAAGGTATCGCCTCGTCTGGTTTCTACGAATACATCGGACCAGACGGTTTCCTCTACCGCGTTGACTACACAGCTGATGAAAATGGATTCAGGCCAAAAACTAGAAGAATTGAGACTGAATATTCAGGGAAATGGGTGAAGCAGAAGATCGAGAATTAGGGCTTTCAATAGTAGTAAATTAGAAAAGGTACTGACAAGTAAGTGTGGACAAACAGGGAATATATTTGGTGCAGTATTATATACGATTATCTTTAGTAAAAAAGATATGTCTTGTATATTTTCGTCAACTGTACGTTTTAGGGAAGTTTTCGACTATTTTAAAAGGAATGGACGTACTTTTTTATTCTTGTGTTTTGACTTAATTCAAATATGGATGAATACTAAGAAACATTGTAAAATTGCAAAATAAATATTTATATCCTGATGAAACCTTATAAATAACAATATTGTAAACATGAGTTTAAATGTGAAGTAACTCATTTTATAATTACTTGTGCCTGATTTTCTTAAGTATTATGGGTAATCTTAAATTGAAATACCGGGTATTAGCATTAGTAAAACTGTATAAAATATCGTTCTTGTATTTTAGTTTTAATTTAAATCAAATAAGTAGTTAAAGTTAAATAAATTATTAAAATTATTTATATACTTTCATTACATATAATATTGTTTTATATGCTTTATATGCTATTACTGCACTGTCTTGAAGATTAGTTTTATGTTATGTATTTAACTTTCCATTGGACTTAGTTTAAAAAAGAAGATTATTAATAACTTATTATTTATTTAAAGTTCAAATAACTTAGAAATATGTGATAATAAACACAAAATGTAAATAATATGTTATTTTACTTCCCTGAAACTTATCCATGGCTTCAATATTTACCATCACACATTCATAACTACTACAGTAAACATCATCAACATTTAAATACCATTACAAATACCAATGAAACTTAATTAAATGTCGATTAAGCAAATCGCATTAGCAGATATCAATACTCGATGTAATGAAGTTATTAAGGATTACGATAATTATTATACCTAGAGCTTACCTTTGTCTATTGAATTTCAATAATTCAAACATGGAATGCGATGTGATAAAAATAACAAATGAAAAAATAAATGATCTGGACTCTGATTAGGGTCATTGAGTCACTTAGCCTAAAATTTACATTCCTATAAAAGTTAACGACAAATAAAAAATAATAAGAAAAATTAAGGTATTCTTACATCGCGCGAAACGGTACAATTTATCGCAACCATAATCCCACCGCTCATAAACTCTAATTCAAAACCCGCAACTGGTATCACAAACTGTAATGTACACCTTTAAAATACGTTATCAGGCTAATAAATAGCAGGATACGCTGGAATTCGATAAAAATATTTCACATAAAGAGAGGCGTCAGACTCGTAAAATTTCGGCGTCACAACTTAGGCGGGTACACATTTTTTGGCGGGCTCGGCTTAAGATTGCGAGGGTTTTATGGTGAGGACGATGACCGAGGACGCTGCCAGGAAGCCGGCGCCGCTCTGCCCCGTGGCCCGACGCAATGCGACCTCCTCGGAGGCTGCAGTGCGCCCCTTATCTCGCATTTCGCACTACACCGAATATAAGTCATGAGCCAACGTACCCCGCCTTGCCAAATAGGTCCTGCTACTCGCCAACTCGGTCTTCTACTGTAACACAATTATGTTTTCAATTCATTCCCGGTTCACTTGTTTTTGTGTTGCTATTTTGTTTTGTTGAAAAATTTCATTTTAAAAAAGCAACTAGTTATAAAATATGTTGCTGTTCCTGGCTCATAAGTTAACGTTACACTGTCCTTCATAGACTTTAAGGAGGACATTAAACGTATTGTAAAGTAAAAGTCCCATTATTATATTTTGTTCTGATTTTTAATGAAGAGAAGTTTTTATTATCTGTTATCAATACATCTATGATCTTAAAGATAAACCAATTTGTTTATTATTTTTATTTAATTAGGTGTGGCCTCGTTGTTTGGGGCATTATTCTGTATCAATGAGTACAGGGTTCAAATCCCGCTCGAGCATTCAATTGAAATGAAGTTTAATGAATTTCTATGTACAATTTCCAAATGAAAATACATTTTTCGAAATGCACCAAATACTACGGTGAGCTTATAAGCATCGTGAGAAAACCTAGCTGTTCTCCGAACAGACAATAGTTAGGGCTTGTAAATGAACGAATAAATGATATGGCTTACCACCTGACACATTGATTACTGACTATTTGGCCAACTTGGGTTTAAGGTGCCCATAGAATTACTACCATCGGGATTTCGGAGATGGAAAATCACTGACTTCCCCGTAAGGGTTAATGGTCGTGAACGCGTTGACTTTTTGGTATTTATTATTTTGTTCATTTACTCCTCGATTAGTTTAGCATTTCATAAGAAACGTTTAACATCTCAACTCATCGAAATAATCAGTTTGTTTTTGCCGAAATTTAATGTCACTTTAATACCAACAACGTAGTTTAATGATCAACATTCCTGTATTTATGACTGCTTTAAGACTTTTTATTGAAAACTAAATGCTCATTCGACATATTTTACGTTTAGATTTCTTTTTTCTTTGCATCTTGGTGGCTTTTTAAATTTCTTCAGCTTATCTGATCCTGCGATAAGCTGAACTTTTGTATTTTAATATTGTGTACAAATGTACAATTTAAGTAAGCGGATTGTAAGCGAAGTTCCATTTTAATTACTGAGTGACAAAACAGTTCTTATTAATAAAGGTGTTTTTCATTTAATTGTTAACATATTAATTATCAATTTCATTCATTACCAAATTAATAACCCATTTAACAGACTATTATAAAAGCGTTGATAAATACAAGAAAAGTTATGTTCAACAAAATCGAAAACCTTCTCATATGTACTGTTGAACTATATCGAAATAACCGCTTTTTGCCCATTTGGACATACTCCAAATAGTAAGTGCTGGCGACATCCGAATCAGCAAGGTTCCGTTGATTCTGAGCAAAGCCTTATCTCGACTGCACATAGTCGAAAATCACACTCAGCGCCAAAAATCGGGAAGATCCAATTTTCTCCGTAAAACCTTGCCGATTTAAAGTAGTTTCATATAATTTCAGTTCATTTGATATTCTAACAAGCTCTTTGAGAAATTAAAGTTCATCGCGGAAATTTTATCTAATTAGGAAGCGCTTGAGTCCGCGGGGCGCCTGTCAAACTGGCGCTCTCCACTTGATTGCTTCAAATATTCATGGCGAAATTTTAAACTTGTCACGTGGAAGACTTTTTCTACGAATTAAGAAACTATATTGGCTTATTCAATTCTAATTGACGTTTGGTTATAACATAGTTATAAATTCACGTCCATTATGGAAGTTTAATAAGACTAGTACTAAACTATTGTTTATTATGAAATAAATACAGCTCCCATGTCTTTTATTTGCAACCGCGATAAAATGTTTGTGCACATTTCACCTGAATCAAAACCAATAAGAATTACCTTAACTATATAACCAATACAAAGTTGGATTAATTCTTCCGCTAAAAGTGAATTTTAAAGTAGAAGAGATGATTCTTATTTATAATACCTACATATATGATCATTTATATTTAACACTGCAAACCAACCCTGTATGAATTTCAAACTATGTATGTTCTCAACGTTCAATGTAAATTCAATATAACACACTGAGCTTTCACTAGAGACTAAATACAAACCACACTTTGTTCATTAAATTATGTATGGTACCTACAGTTTTTTTTTCAAATAAATGCAAAGAAAATTGGAAGCAATCCAAATCAATAACATTATTCATAAAAAGATGCCAGCCCTTCCCCAAAGAATACAATCGTAAAACTAAAGTGAACTGTGTAAGCCACGCTGCTATAACGTATGTTAAAAAATGCAAACAGGAAAATTTAATGGCTCGTGAAGCAAGCTAGCTCCGTGCACTCCCCTACAATTGCCTCCGCTTTTTCTCCTGTACCAGCGGCATTATGAGTTACCAACTCGATTGACTTTTATACATATGGAGACAATATGTAGACTAGTACACCTTTTTGCTACTTGTATCAGTTCTAATTTAAATCTGAAAATGAATTATTTGTCGATTGCTTTCTGTTTGTGTTTTGTGGTGTTATCATAAAAGGGTATTTCCCTTGATTTTACACATTGTACTGCTGTGGACTTTTGTTTTGGGTGTTTTATGCATGTTATGTAGGAAGAGATTTAATTTACATTTTTTTAGTAAATATAAAAAATATATGAGACTTATCAAAGGCAAAGAATCTAAACCATAGTACCGCTCCGCCAACAAAACACGTCCTCGTGTGGATTCCCTAATATTACTTACTTTATCACTTATTATTCTAAGCTATTGACTCGAACACGAAAATTGCGTTTGGCATTGTTTACATAAGGGTAGCAAACTTTAAACGAGGCTCATGCTGAGGAAGATAATAAGAAGTGCTCAATAAAGCATATTTTCTTTATTTACTGCGCGAACATTCTGTTTACTTAGCTCTGGGAAAGGGGTGCTCCGGTACAATGTGTACACAGATTGTGCAGACATAAACGACTATATAACTTTTCATACATTCACAAAGATAATTTATGTGTTTATATCAACTGGAAATTACTAGAGAATAAATATTTTTTTTTCAATTGTTGCTATACACAGTTAAACTAATAACAACTCTCTTTAAAATTTACGTTTAGAATGCAAAATTTTGAGTCAATGAATGCTGACAGTCCTATGTGTCACTTCAGTATTTAATTAAAGGAAAACAAAGAGACGTTGGGAAGGACGTTAGGTAATTTGTCAAAATTAATTAAAAAGAAAGAAAGCAAGGGAAACGGACAAATAAGCCTGCGTCGACCAGAGTGAAACAAAACAAAATAAATGAGAAATGTCATTTAATGCTGTGGAAATGTGACCGGCCCGAAAGGAAAGTCCTTTAGTAGTTTTTTCCTCTTAGGACTTTTTAAAAGGACCTCTTATATTTTGGTAGAATGTGTCTTGGTAAAAATATTATTTTTATGCTCATAATAAAAGTCTGTGAATTGAACAAGCTTAGTATTTCTATTTAGTATACGAGTTTTATGGTCGGGAGAAAACCAAATCTTATCAATCTTAGAAATATATAATAACTTAGAATCGAGCTTTTGATGTCACTGCACATCAAGTTTTAGCATGAGTGGTTACTAACTGGTATACACTTTGGAAAATTCGGAAATACATATGCAAATTCTGATCACCTTTTATATGACAATGGCTGGTATGTTAAAATATATATATGTATGTTTCCGTATCTCCACAATGGACATCAAAGCAAAAAGCTTTTCCATTTCTTTGCACTAGTTTCATCCATCGATACACTAAAAGAGCCAGTTAGCTAAGTCTTTATCCGAAGGACCCTGACCGGATGCGGTCTTTACGTACAAAAGGACGAATTGCCTTCCCTTGATAGAATTATAGTCCCCCTATTCCGGCATTTGTATGTACAATAAAAGAATCGTGCCAAGAAAATTTGCTTCCTCACGAGATTGGTGGCGCCCGGCCAAAGTCAATATAGTTATTTAAAATTACACAGTATGAGAACTCTATTATAGTAGTTAGGTTATTAAGACTTTTGTTAAAGTGGAAATTATAGGCTGAGTAAGTAACTTGTTCAAATGTGTTTATACTCACTGTAAAACAACAAAAATATTTAGAAACTACTTAAACAGCTTTAGTACGTATTTAAATAGTTTTGGTATGTATGTAGTGCGAGGTATAGTTCGTCCAATAGATATTCAACAAACTACTCTGACTCTTGAAGAAAATCCAAAAGGAACTACTCTCCAACCCCTGGCCAATTGAATTTCAAAGCTGACAAGCCACCACAAAATTTATTCAAAGAACAAATCTGAAATTTGTAGATCTGAAGACATAAAGCGAAGACACCTACACAAAAGAATCTGTAAATTTCGCGACTTCCGCCTCAGCAGTGTTTGTATTTATGTGGCAGAGGGTGGAGATGACAAATGACAAAAGGGCTGAGGGAAATAGTAAAAATTGCAGCCAACCGAGCCAATCTGTTATTCGGCTGGGGACTCTCGGCACATCATTGTCTTCACGCGATGCGGTTTACTCATCTGAGGATGCTCACTGAATATTTTCAACACAACGGGAAAGCACGTTTTTCAACGAACCTACTTGCGCGGCTTTGGCACCGGCAAAAAGCAGAAAGCTTGTGTTGAGAACAATGGTTCTCGATTCAAAAGTCTAGGTGGTAATTGCTATGGAAATATTCTATAGTTATATTAGATAAATTTAGTGACAATATGTATTATATTTTAATTCCTGAGAAGAATTTAACGGATTATTGTTCATACATACATACACATCACGCATTCCCATCCCCATTTGTGCCGATCCTGACAAACCACTTTCGCTTCATTGACACTCATACATCTTCTCATATACAAACGGCGGTTATAAGTACTCCTAACGTCAGCCTTTTTCAATATAGCGTCTACGAGTCTGATTGTTATATGTCTTATTGGACCTGCTCCTACGTAACCACCCTTCCACTTCACTCATATATATTCTTTTTGTCAATCTGTTATCATTCAACCGCATAACATGTCCAAACCATCGAAGCATGCCCTTTTCCAATCTTAGTCACTACATCTTCTTTCAAACCGCAACATTCCCTTATCACACTATTTTTAATTCTATCATTCAATGTCACTCATGCTTCTCAGTAACCGTTTTTTTTTTTCTCATTCTTCTCATTATTGTTCATTGTTACTTTAAACAGGTACTCTAGTAAAAGCCATTAATATACTAAGTCCTAGTTATATTATCATATAAAATGATTATATAGTATAAAGTAGAATCAGCAAAATAGGTTGATTTCTGTCGGTCGGCGTATTTAAAATCCAAAACAACTTCGTACTATTTGGAATAAGTCATTTCCTAATATTACTTTCTTTTCATTACTATCTCTAAACATCTCTGTATTGCTGCGAATGGATACAACATCCAGAAAGCAGCTGGCGCCCGTAAAGTGGAAGCCTTCATAAAGCGCCTGGCTAGCAACGTGTAGCAAACTGTAGCAGATGCGAGACAATATGTTATCCGGTCTCTAAAAGGCGCTGTGCTGTATACTACTTTTAGTTGACTGGATTTTATGTTGAAAATAATTAGTCGCAGCAAATTTAATTTCATCTATCTTTGCTTCCTTAACTTGCTGCTTCTTCACAAGAGGTATATTAATTTCATCGTATAGAGAACATAGAGTTGGTTTTTTTCTTGATTACAAGTATTTTATGAATAGAAAAATTACTTTTCAATGTATTTTTTTATGTACTAGATTATTTCAGATCATCTTGAACTGATTTCATATTCCTGAACGACTCTACTCCCTTATGTAATAGTCAGAGTTTGAGTGATAACTATACAGCGGCTATTAGATTAATCTTTCTATGCAGAAAGTCAGCATCCAACGTGGCAGTAGGTAGGTCATATCTTCTGTATTAATATTTATTGGACCAGGCGCTAATCTTGTAACTGAACTGATTGGTTACTGTATCGCTATGTTCAATTAACTGAGAATCCGTCTTAGCATCACGTCTGATTGGACAATGTTCACTGCTCTCATATAAATACAGTAATAACTTATCTATGTATAAATGAATTGAACTTAACAAATCACCCTTTAATACCTGTACATTTTATTATATGATAAATAAATATTATGCGAATATACAATAATACATCATAATACATCAAGATAATGGCAAATCTGTTTTTTTTGACACCAAAGACTTTTATCTTAAGCCGTATTTTGTTATTTATATATCTCATTATATTAAATAAACAGTGGCCGTAACTCTCCATTTTATATTTCAAGCTGATGTACACTCAACATCTGACTACCTATGTTGTACAGTCGTAAATGTATGTATGGGACATATTTGTGGCAATATAAAGGCTACACTACATAGTAGCAAAGTAGGTGCATTACACGTGTGCATTTTGTAGCAAACGCCTGGACATTAACAGGTATGCCAGCAACCTTTTACAGTGCGCCGTTAAGAGAAAAATGTTGGTTTTAGTGTACACGACACGCCGTTCAGTAACTAAGTTTGTCGCAAAGGTGGTTACTGTATGACGTCATTTGCCGCCCTTTACCGTGGTTTTCTGTTAAGTAAAATGTTAGTGTGTAATGGAGTCTCGAACGAGTCGACTACTTAAAGAATAAAGTGTAAGAAAGAATCGTGAGAATAGATGGCGTTATATATTATCGATGGGTTATTATATATTTACAATGAATCTTTATATAGAGACAATTGTATGCTTAGGTTTAATATGATGCTGTAATAAGTCATTAACTTATACAAATAGAAATTCGGTAGCTAGTGACAATTCGTTGCTTTAGACATTCACAGCTTTAAAAATAGATATGCTACAGATCGACTCCTATTCATTAGACAGTTAGCACTTAAAATAATGAGCAATGTTTTGTTTATCACGCTATTAGTTATGAAGAGAAGGAAGATGTCGTCACGATCTTTGTTCTCCATTACTAATATTTATTAAAACTGTAATATAATAAGATACTAATACATACTCAAAATTAAATAGGACTATAAGATAATTTTACTTCTTTTTGTATAAGTTTTTTTTGAGGTTTCTTTCTTGTTTTCATTTTTATCACAAACAAACACTTGTTTTAATTGAACAAATAGAGCGAGTCGCCATATCTCCTTGCTGAACCAAAGCTTCAACCCTTTACTCGCGGTTGTCTCCGATCCAATAAATCAATTGAAATGACACCGAACGCGTTAAGAAGTCAGCTGCTCGATGGGTGGTCCCCACCAGACGCCTTCACGCTCATTTCACGCTAGGAACTTCAACAAATAAAATCAAGCACATATATTTTTCCTGTCGTTCACCGACACTAATATTAGAATTGACTACCTACCAGACAGTAATCTCATTCAGTAAGTTTTTAACGGTCTTATTTTTCTCAATTAGCTTGTCGGAATTGCGATCCTCAAAAGGTTTAATCCGTTAAGAAACTTAAAGCGAAACTTTTGTCTTCGAGTGCTAATAAAAAGAGTTGTGGAGTTGTTTGCAAGTGACGAACAGGAACGAAAAGTACAACCGATTGAATTAGTACAAAACACAGCGGCTACAGACGCAAAGGCGAATAAGTGGAGTAGTTTTCATGAATATTAATTCCTCCGACCGAAGAGGACGCATCCACTGAGAATGAGACTGCGAGTAACAGTTCTTTCTGCAGATTTTTAATTTATTTCTTTCTTTGAATTCAAACTTAGCTCGCCTTGAATACGAAATATTAAGTGTGCTCTGATATTCATAATTTTAATATTGAAACACTATGGCTTCCGTCCTCGCTCTAAGTTCCATTCCAATCGCAAAAATGGAAATTAAACGGAACGTCTGATAACTAAAGCCATCGTCTACGAAAATTAATTTCATGGTCACTGCACTTTACATTTTATGTCGGGGCTACATATCTCGGGAGCAGTTCTGTGACGAAACCGAATTGCTTGAGTCAAACCGAACTGGTCGCAATGACTAGATTGTATCAGGTTGATTTTAAGAGCAATTTTTCTCTCAAAGCCAAACAAATGAGGCGCCATTAGATGAAGTGAGAGAGCTTAATCTATTTCTGACGAGTTCAGTGACGCCGACAAAGACAAATCGGCAGCGGCCTACCCGCACCCATTCGCTTCTGTTTCAATTCCACTTATTTGCGGATTAACTTCTTATTAGTCACTGTACCTGAGAGCCAAGGGCGCTATCACAAGCTTTATGAATTACTCAATTATTTTGCCGACTCACTCGATGTGGGCTCAAAGCTCGAGCCGTCTCATTTGCATTCTGAACACTTTTTAAAGCGACAGTCAGTCAAGCTCTCAAATTGCCACCGATTTAGTATTTAAATTACATACTCTGAAAAGTACCTTCCCGTTATATAAGTAATACATCAAAATAGAAGATATAACTCAGAAATAGACTATTTAATAAGTATTTAAATAGCTTTTTTCTCTGCTCTTATCCCATAGTTACTACTTGCAGAAAAGAGAACTCACTACTACATTCTATTCAATTCCCATCCCAGTATAAGCCTAAAATAGTCTATTCATCCTAAATTAAACTATACCCGTCCATTTGCTATGTATCTTTGTCACAGCTGCAATATAAAAACATCGTATTTCACGCACTGCTCTGTTCTTTTTAAGCTAAAATTTATTAAACTGACAACATCTTTAATGGTTTTGTGTTGTCAGTATTAATAGCTTTCATTTTGTGGCGCCCACTGGACCATATATTTTAACCTTTGCAGTCACTGCATGCAAATACCCCGATTGATAATTAGCTAATGAGAGATATAGGTTGCGGCTCCTTTCTTTGGTGTCTGGAACTTCAAAAGAATGGTTTCCGGCTGAATTTAATTGTCAGAAGGTTACTTAGTTATTATACATGCATTAAAGTGATTAATACATTAATTCACAAAATCTGTATTGAAATTTATAACATTAAAACATACACTTCTTTGTATATATCGAAACTATGTCCAAATGAAACAAAAGTGCACTATACATTAAGTCCTCAAGTACAAATAGCCCTTAAATTTCGTCCCTTTCTATATTTATTCAGCTCGCTGAAAATTTTCCAAATAACGGGATGACAAAGACAAATGAATACTAGCAGTTTGATCCATCGCGAAACTTAACACTAAGCCTTGGCAATTATTTGTGTAAAACACTAAAACAGGGTTTTGTGAATAATGCTAAATTGAGTAAATAAATTAACATTTAAAATCTCTTTTTTTAGTTACACATAACGCGATTTATATGAACATTGAGAATTGCTATCGAGTAACTATATAATTTTCAAAATACACTTGTTGTCATAAAATTTTTTCATGTTAGATATTAGCACGGACCTACTCTAATAATGAGTAACTCCACCCTGAACTAATTAGAACGCACAAAAAGACTACTCCAACATTTCTTATTTAAAGACTACAAATAAAGGATGCGTGCGTATTCCAGAGCCAACTTGTAGAATGTCGAAACGTGTCATCTGTCAGTTGCTATTTAAAACGATCTGTTACTCCAGAACTGTCGTGATGTCGAGTGACTAAATAGTCCCGACAGCTGCTTCGGAGGTAACTGGAATGTCGAAAGAATCTACCGTTTTATGAGCACGCCTGACAGTACTTTTAAACGTGTAATAAATGTCAACTCGGTGTAATTAATTTAAAAGTAGATAGGTCGAAAGTTAATTCGTTTCTAAATATATTGCGGATGAGTGTGAAAGACAATGGTTTCGCGTTCGATATTCAAACGTGTAGATTAAATACATGCAGGTTTTCGTTGTTATATAGCTTAAGTATAAGTTTAAATTTCAATAAAAATATTGGTTTATTTTGGTCATTAATAAGAAATGCAAAAGTATTTTATTTGACAAGAGTGAAGGGGCCTCAGATTACTTCGTACTAATAACATCTGATGATACTAATATTTATTAGCATAAATTTGCTATAAACCTATCATTTAAAACTGTGTGTCAACATCTTAGCTTATCTCGAGATAAAGTTAAAACAATATATTGTTGTATAATGTACTACGATTTTACAAAATGTCGGATATGCATTGAACAAGCGAAGAACTTTGCATGATTCGATTCGAATTGATGTCTCTTTTATATGCATAGCTCGAAACGAGACAAATAGGTATGCCGCTTACAAATAAGCATTTTACCTACACTTCATTTTTCAAAGTAAGTAAATAAGGAAAGTGCTGAAGTAGATTCTTGCAAAATGATGTGGTACAATCATTGAGTTTTATGAACGAGTGTGGGTGTTATATGGGGAGAGTGGTACACCAGAATCATAAGAAAAAAATATTTATAATTAGTAATAATAATTATTACAATTAGGTATTTATAATGTAATTCTTGAATAAAAATTTGAGAGCAAACTTTAAGACATTCAATATTGAAAAAACTAACTTCGTCACAAGAATTACGATTTTCCTTTTTATTAGTCCTATGCTAGTCTGGAAAGTAAAAAGAATGCTATGTAGCTAATATAATATTAATAGCTAATAAAAAAATCCGTTTTAGTTCTTAAAAGGTTGTTTGTATATTTACTTACCAAGGGCGTCCAACGCATATGTCCTCACAGTATCCTATTAATATTGTTACATGATGTTATGCCATTTCACCCTTCATTAAAACATTTCCCGACCAGTGACACGAAAGAGTCGAAATGACCTCATTATTCCGGCCCATCTTACTTTGATGAATAGATTAAAGGTTATGAAATTAAAACGAATAGGACCAAGTTTGGAGTTCAATTATCAACAATATCTTGACGAGGGTGCTCCAAGCAACAGCCGGTTGGAAACTCAATATTATAAAGTTGAACTGAGCCAAATTCTTTCAGTTAATTAACGTTTCCTTCAGTGATTATCACCTATTAATTAAATGTGACAGCTCAAAAGTTTTCCCAACTGAAATATTTTTCGGACGGGGTCGAGTATCTCTTGTGTCAATTATGGACGCGAATAGATTAAGATTGACACTTCGTAAAAGTCATTTGAGGCTCCAGGTTAATTTCGTAATTTTAATAATAATAAATATTTAAAAGCGTTTATTTACAGCTGCGAAAACATACACAATACGAAACGTATACAATTAAAACTTACAAACTAGTGGATATAAATTGCGTATGTTATTTTCACAGCATAAGGGTCCCAACTCAGCTGGGTTGGTAGCAAACGCAACGCTGGTCTTTTGTCAGAACCACTGGAGAGCAATGTTTTATATTTACGTATTGAAATACGTTTAGGTAGAAGTTTAAAAAAAAGTGTATTCTGTTTTCGTACCAAACGTAGGAGCATCCAATAATTATAAGCCGCAAACTACGTAAACGGCAATATAAGAGACAGTAAGAGAGCTTCTAACCCTTATCTGGCCGCTAGTGTCAGTGGTCGGAGCAAGTTCAGGATTTCAGCTATTTATTGCGATCCCTGGGGATAAGAGAAATTTACACTAGCTGAGATAAAACGCTCCTAGTTTCTGTGCCAGTGACTGCTGCGAAATGAGAATTTTTGTGAAACTCCTCAGACAGATCCAGATTAGTTTGTCTCGCTGTGATTAATTGTGCACTGAATCGCCCGAGACGATGATTTTGTTTAAATGTTGATTACTAACATTGCTTGGAGATTCAGCTTGAATTATTGTGGAGATTCAAGTCAAGATACAATTGCTGTTTGTTTAGTTACTTTTAGATGTTATTCAACTTATTGATACTAATAAAACCGGGAAATTACAGGAGACCAAATAAAATCTCATGTTTAATATGCACTGAAAGTGAAAATAAATATTATTTGCAGTACTTATGTTATTTTGGCTCCAGTTTATCAAAGCCCCAGTCAGAAAACGTTGATCTCAGCTACTAAACTATAAAAACTTCCTAGGAGGAACTAAACCTTTGCTAGAGCAAACATTTTAACTCGTCCGTATACAAAAGGATCATTTTTTTATCATTAAAACGCAAGTGCTAAGCAAACAATAGAGTGCGCTGCTAGCTAATAAATCTCAACGCTCGCGCCACGCACGCGTCTCGCTACTGCAAAAACAATGGCAAACGCGTGGCGGCCTTATTCTAGTTACACTTACAATTAGGATAAATGGAATATACTGAACGATTGGATAGTTTACTGTCACTAATATTCAATATACCTGCTGCCGAGAAGGTGATACCTCGTATTTGTTTACAAAAAGAAAGTTTACTTATTTACCGTCATAAGTTAATCGTGATAGGAACCGTGTGTCAGCACCTCAAAAACACGGTAAAGCCTCCTACGTCAATTTTTAGAATGAATATTCGGATCAATTATTATATATGGAACATTGGTAACAGGTTGCTATGCCATCGTTCAGTAAAATTATCACGCCTAGTCCATATAATCGTCTTCTACGACATGCCCTATGAACAGCAGCTAGTTAGCATTCATTTGACATTCCTAAGTCATTAAAATAATAATGCAAATTTAGTCCAGAATAGCGCCATGCAAAGTTTTTATTTCAGTTACATCAGCCACAAAGCGAATGTACTGAGTTGGCATGTCTCGTCATATGTGCGAGATGGTCCTCGCAAAAAAGTAAGGGCGAGGGTCTATTTGTTCAGACAGTGAGGAGACGGCTTTTATAACTTGATATTTGATTTGTGAGGTTATTACTCTTACTCTGCATATAGTGAATATGTTATTGGAATTGAGAAGGTTCGTTTACATATTAATGTCTTTGATTAAACAAGATATTGCTAATCCAATTAAACGTTGGTGTCTAAACTTTGAAGATTTGCGCTGTTTTTTATACATGTTCATGGATAATTGCTAGTTCATTATCAAATAAATCTAAAAGTTCAGTCACATGCTAACTAAAACTTAATATAACATTAAAAAAGAATCATGATTCATAGGTAAGGTTATTGCCATACATCATCATCATCAAATTATTTAATAAATAACAGAAAGCACCCATTCTTATATTATCTTACGATAGGACCCAAAATTAGAACGTGCATGGAAAACTGTTAAATAATGCTTTGGTACGCATATTTTAGTTGTACATGTACAAAAAGTAAAACATATATTTACTAACTTTGCGTTATATGCCAGAGACTTATGCATAATCATTTTATGATCATTATGATCATTACTTTTGATTCACTTAATCAAAAGTCAATCCAATCAGCATTCTAACAAATTAAAACCACGCAAGATAAACTCCCCTTAAAAGAAGTTTGCAATAATTCACTAAGTACTTAGCTTGACGGCAGACAAAGCAAAATCACCGTCACTAATAGGCGTAAAAAGCATCAAAGGCATTGGGGAAGTCCAGACGCATTGATCCCGACGCAAGCACTTCTAATGTCCCGTTTATAATCGTCCAAATAAATAACAATACAGGAACAATGGCCGCGACGCGAGTCACTGAATAATTTTAGCCTGGAACATGCAGCACGCTATCTTTAACACTCCCGAGGGAAATAACGCACTGTCACATGAAATAAACTGCGGCCCGTCTCGCAATTAGAGATCGCTAGAAATTGCGTAATTAGAAACCCGCTAATCGATCTTGGATGCTCCCCTCTCTTTGTTCCTGCTCATGCTCGGCTGCACTAGCTCTCTGTATTTGTTTTAACGAAAACTGAGGCCCAGACACGTAAATGACCGAAACGATTGCATGAGGTCTGGGTTGGGGTGGAATTGGGAAACTTTTTTGGTGGATGGTTATTTTTTCGTTTGGGATATAATTTTAATAATTTTTGGAGTTAATGTCCTGAACTATTAATTGTAATGGTTTAATTTCAATATTTGTGAGAAATTATATGGCCGTTAATAAAGATATTATATAAAGATATAATATAGAAGACGTTAACAAAATAAAGTTTGGAAGATTTCACAAGTAGTGTCTGTAAATATCGGGAAATCCCCTAAATAATGAAGCAAATTTGACGAAAGGATATGTGTCCTTAATTTTTATTTGATTAAAATTATTCTTCATTAAAAATCATTCAGTAATGTTTGGTGGGTATTTACGGATTTTTCTTAAAACCGCAAAGAGAACTACTTACAATAAAAAACGCGGTACTCGGAATCTCCCATCGGAAATAGTTACAGTCCATTTCGCAGCCATATTAGCCGCTGGCCAACACAACTATACGCAAACCAGTACATTAGGTGTTCGCAGGAAAGAGTAATGACCATAAATGGCAGGAAATTACCGAAGGCACCTTATCACCCGATTCAATAAGCCCAATGGACCAAAGGGAGATGTATAATGGAATTGCAACTCAAGCTATTCGCTTGATGTTCCTCCTCTCCCGTCTATGGCTGTAATTGCCGCTTGTCCGCTGTTTCATTCAAAAGCAATAATCGAGATCGAATGACCTGAATCTAACTTGAAAGAGACAACTGTGATTTGCTATGCGCCTACGATTTAAACCCTGGGCTTTCATCTGGATGATATTAATTGCTGGAGCATTGTGCTCCTGAAGGTAGCTGTTGCGCTAATTGGCGTTGATAATTTGTATGTAGTGTATCACATAAGTTGATAGTTTTTTAAATAATGTAAAAGTCTAACTAATATGTACGTAAATACACAACTACTAATGTAAATTTTTCAGAGATTTGTGTATTTTCTTATTATACTGTAAAGTGCATTTAAAATAATGGTCACTAGAAATTAATCATCGAATAGGATGTAGTAAAAAAGAACCCGTAATAAGTCTAACTAGCTTTAGTATTCTCTAATTGTTTTCCTCTAAAGCCGTTTACAATATTATATTACAAAAGGATCTATAAGATGGATGCATCACTGAACAATAGATTCTCTGTGGCACCACAATGTTTATAAATGTATCCTTCCTACTATTGCAAATTGTCGGCAATGTGTGTACAAGAGTCAATATATTGCTTTCGTGAGACAAATTTAACCTTCGATAAAACGTGCGTTGAATGTGTTAAGCTGCTTTTTACGGGAACATTTGTTTGGTAAGAACGCGTGACAAAATAACGGGTGATTGACTGATTCTACAAACTATAAAAAAATTCAGCTATAATTTGTCAGAAATATATCTCAGCACATATACTTAGGTATCTATTAAAAATACTTACCGAAAAGGACCGAAAATACTTACATACAAATCACGTCTGAATTTCCGTAGAGGAATAGGTTCTATAAAGGACCGAAAATGTAGTGGTATACACAGTAAAATGCACCAGTAAATTAAAGTTATTCATGTACAAATTTTCTTGAAATAGATTTTACAAATTAGTAACAACTCAAACACTTTATCTTTGACTACATTATGTACTATTTATTCAACTCTTTTAGTAGAATCAACGCAGGCACTTTAGCTCTCGACGTCCTTATACGTACCCCTATACACAAGCTCTCTACCAATTTCTTCGACATTTTTCACACATCAATCTCTCCCCTTTCATATTATGTTAAAACTCCACACGGATTTCGCCCCTCCGCCAATACTTATCAGGTAAGTGCCGATTTTAGGACCTCTCTTCAAATTCTTTTCTCGATAATTAATTGCATGTTTTTGTTATACAAAAAAAGGTTTTATTTGTAGGTATAGAAGCAATAACACATATATTTAGCCTCTTTATAATCCTAAAAAAGTTTACAGAGCTTATTGATATATAATAATAAATTAGGAATTTATCTACCACGCTTAGTTTGCAGTTGCTAAAATTAGGAAACATTGGTTGGTATTTTACTTATGATTGACGTTGAAAGTAGTCTATGAATTCAGTACCACGAACATGAGGGATTATAGTATTATTAGCGAATTTGTATAACGAATGAAAAATAAACTAAAGGTTAGACTATAGTCATATAAATAGAATCGATTGTCTTTCGTTACACTAAACGTGACTGAGGAGATATTATGTGTCCAAGATTTCGTCTACATATAAAAGGATTTAAGGATATTTGTGAATAATATTGTTATGGTATTTATATGTCATTATTGTTGTTTAAATAAAAATAAAGAATCTAATAGGTACTTACATTTTCTGAACCCCTGTATAATTAACATCGTCAACCCTAATCTCATGACGTCAATCTTAAAATGAAACACACAGCAAAGTATCTTCCAAAATCAAATTGTTTAATAGGCCTACAGTTTCGCATGCTCTGCTGACATTTAATTAAATGTTGCAGATTCAATTGCAAACACACGCAACAGCAAATGACAAGCGGAATTCCGGATTAGTACGTGGAAGGCAAATATTATTTATTTGCGAATTCTTTATATTTGATCCCGGATATTCTATTCCATTTAGTTATTACTCCCCCCGGATTTGTCCTTTATGTAGAATGACTTTGTCGTTTTTAATATCGATTATATAACGGTCATCCTTACTACTAATTAAATATCATACCGGTCAAAAAACATGTACAAGTTTGATGGTATACACATTTTATCTCCTATCACTGCGCTTTGATTCCACTGTAATCGTACATAGAGTACCCGCCACATAAGGTGGCAGTAGCCAAACTTGGAACTAAATTTGACGTTACCGCCATTGCGTGTTATTTTGTATGAAAGGTAAATTTAGTATTACCAGCGTTGTGTTTTTTGCCCACTCTTTGTAATTTTTATGTTTGTTAAGGGTGATTATAATAAATTGATTTTTGGAGTTTCTTGTTAGTTCTTCTCCAAGGGTCTCCGCTGAACTTCTTCTTCTCAATCGTTACGCTCTTATCAGAGCGGTCGTGGTCTTCATGACGTGGCATCTTGAGCAGCCGAAATGGTTGGTGAACTAACCTCGGTAAAAATATGTAAAGACAATGCTCAGTGCCATGTTTGATATAGTTTTTTTACATATATGTCTTATTAGGCCGGCCCCTACGTAACCGCCCTTCCACTTCACTCATATATATTCCTTTTGTCAATATATAGTTTTTTTTATTTGTACTTAGATCATAAAATAACTTTCAAAGAGAGCTTATGATAGGGCCTATTTTGAATAAAAATATTTTGACTTTTGACTTTAGTATATTAATTTGTTTCATTTGAGTTTATAGCTCTGCAACCAAAGATCGTTACAAATGAAACCTCAATATAATGTATCGAGCCGTATGGCACAGTGAGTGCTAGTTTTGGCGTGTTTACTGGCAACACTGGATTACGCGACTGTGGCGACGCCTCCAACTGCCACCTTATGTGGCGGGTACTCTATGTATAAATCTTCAATTAAATTGATAAAGTACACCAACAGTAGAGATCCCGCCACATAAGGTGGCAGTAGCCAAACTTGGAACTAAATTTGACGTTACCGCCATTGCGTGTTATTTTGTATGAAAGGTAAATTTAGTATTACCAGCGTTGTGTTTTTTGCCCACTCTTTGTAATTTTTATGTTTGTTAAGGGTGATTATAATAAATTGATTTCCGGAGTTTCTTGTTAGTTCTTCTCCAAGCTAGGGTCTCCGCTGATCTAACCTCGGTAAAAAATATGTAAAGACAATGCTCAGTGCCATGTTTGAAATAATAGTTTTAAGAGATTCGCGATTTATACTCATGATATAAGATATAAGGGTGTGTATAAGATTGATTGCAGCTGTGGGAAATCCTACGTCGAACACACTAAACGGTCTATTGCGGACAGAGTGAAGGAACACACAATTTATGTAATATATAATAAGAAGGATAAGTCCCGTTAATTATTAATCATGTTTGAAATAGTTTAATAAACATATTTTGACTTTGATATATTAATTTGTTTTATTTGAGTTTATAGCTCTGCAACCAAAGACCGTTACAAATGAAACCTATAATGTATCGAGCCGTATGGCACAGTGAGTGCTAGTTTTGGCGTGTTTACTGGTAACACTGAATTACGCGACTGTGGCGACGCCTCCAACTGCCACCTTATGTGGCGGGATCTCTAGTAACACATGCACATAGTCATGTCAAATCATGTCATGTCAATTCCTACAACCAATGAAAAATGAAGCTTCGCATTCTTAAGTAAAGTGAATAATAATTCGTGTTAAAATACGTGTGCATGACGTATACGAAAAACGTATTTCTAATTATTAAATACGTTATTTATAACATTTGTGACCGCTTCATCTGGTCATGTCTTGATTAGACCCTACTTAATAGCTTCATAGCCCATAAAAAAGGTTTCGGGCAATGCGATGGCCTCGTAAGGGTAATAGAATGACCCTCGTAAGTCCTGTAGTACTTATTAATGTAAATATATTTTCAGATGTTGGCCTGGGTCCCTTGACCCTTGCTTATTCGAGACGTATACATAATGTAGAATAACTGTAATTTTTCGGCCATGTCGAAGAAAGTGAATAAGAGACTGGAGGTATAAGGAATCTATTTTAATATTCTAATTTAATTCTAATATTAATGCCAAAAGTTACTGCCGTGACAGTATGTGTATGATATTTTGCAGAGAGAATTGAGATTTCACAATCTTATCCCTAGAACGATACTCAGAGGTTAAAGCACGAAAAAAACTACAGTAAAAATAAGTAATATCTGTATGGTATAGATAGAATATCCATGTCACCTACCATGAATAGTAAAGCGCAAATGGCAAAAGTTCCCAGAACCGATGAATGGTTGACATTACGAAAGTAAGCAAACATGACTAATATGGGAGCGACTAAATTGAATATATTTTCTGGTTATGTACAGAACTCGGGTATAGTTTTTGCGAGCACATGTGAATTCATATAGGTAAATTCATACAAGTATATAGTTGTTGAAAACTAGTGGTTTTTGTTTCTATATTGAGGAGGTAGACATAGTAAATCCTCATTTATACTAAACTAGGCAAATCGTTCTATTAATACAATATATTTAAGTTTTCTTAAGCTGAAATATTACAACGCGATGAACTTTATTAATCATATTATGCTAAAAACCCGTCCGTCACTTAAGTGCAAAGGATAGATATAAAAGAATTGTAAATTGTTGATCTATCTCAACTACAAGAAGTATAGTTTTAAAAATAAATACACATAATCATCATGTAAGTACATTAAAATGTTTTCTTTCTTACTTTTAATCATTTCCTTTATAGACTTAACAACTTGAAAGACCACAAATACACTATATTTTCTCAGGTGCCTTTAGCATAACTACGATACGGCACTACAGTCACAGGTTCTTCATCGATCTTTAATTCATACCTACGACATGGCGAAAAGGAAAAAGCTAGCATAATTTTTACATCCCTGATTAGAAGCAAATCTTTAAAAAAAGTCTCAGGGAAAGCTCTACTAAACCGCAAAATCTATATGTGAAGCTGGGAATTAATTTCGATCCAGTAGTCTTTTGTGGGGGTGCTAAATAGCGATCGATGTGCGGCTCCCGGCCACTATAACAGTCGTCGCGTTTGTTAGTTATGACACCGTTTTCCTCTACATATACATTCGTTGAAGCTAAATTGTGAAAAGAATCATACTCGTTTGTTCTTTTAAGATTTATATATTAGGGCTTTTTGAAATAATACTACAGTTGTACTTACTTTATAGGCCTGTTGATGTACTATTGCTTAGAGTAACCGTATAGATACATATATTTGCGACCTTTAATCCCTTTCGGGGCAGACAGTACCTTAAATGTTATATATCACTTAGGTAACATTTAAGCACAATACCCCAATATTTCTATGTATATACTGTTAATGTTATATTTTTTGTAGTTCTTTCGTTTGGAACTATCGGTACTATCGCTTCATATAACCATGGCGTTGCTTAATATATTTCTATATAGCCACGTTCTATATTGTCTTATGTCACCTTTATTATAAAATCTATCAGTGTAATGATCGCATCATTATTGAATATTCATTTATAGGCTAAAGTGCATCGTTAAAAAAATTGCAGTACTCAATATTTAAGTCACCTTCAACAATACACTACATCCGTCTCAAAATAAAGCTATATTCCTTGTCTTCTAAATTCCATAAAGGATAGGTAAGTATAAGCTGTAAGTTATACCAGCTATCACTTTTCTTTTGTCCACTCCAAAGTTTGATTTGGCGTAGTACAAGTTTTATTAGGAGATTTGAGCACATAGATACGTTATCTTAAAGAATCCCTTTGTAAGGATGAAATGAACGAAATTGGTTTGCCAAACTTCAGTCTTACCTAAACTCATCAGAACTCTGTGGTTTTTGATTCACGACTGTAATATTCTTTTGGGTAGATAGTTGTGTGATTGGCTTTATTATTATTATTTATTTTTTCAAGTATTGACACCATTTTGTCTTAATGTTACGAAAGTATCTTCAACTGTTTTAAGTATAGAGCACGTAAATGAAATATTATTAATATTCTTTTAGGAAGATAATTGTGTAAAAAGTTATTGGGATAAGACGATTTCTAAGGTGTTACCTGTAAGATATAGATGTTTCCAATATATTTATTTTTAAGTATCGACCATTTGGTCATAATGTAACGAAACTATCGTCAACTGTTTTAGGTATAGAGGACGTAAATGAATTATTATAAACCTTCCATAACTTTTTAATATTACCGACTACTAATTTAATTAAATAATGATAAAAACAGGGGTACATGCTATAATCATGTTTTCTCTTACTGAGTCTCACCGCAAAATCCTCTAACAACTAAGAACAACTATTAAACACGCTAGGCAGGTAAATAATTTAGTCTTTCTACTAAGTTGAACTTTAAAGAGTCTATTGTTAACCTCCTTGCTATTTCGTGTACATCCACCTCATTATTCATAACTTGTGTAATTAGAAGAAGTTTATTAATTAAAGAACCAGTGCTTGGTTAGGAGTGAGATTTTTACCTTAAAAGTTTTCTTAATTTAGAATTAACATAATAATTTCTTTCAATTCATTTCAGTTTATAAGATTCCAGTGTTGATAAGGATTGGTAGATATCACTGAAACTAATTTGTGCTAACTCTAAACTTCTCTTGACTCAACTTAATTACAACAATCAATATTTGTTTTAAGATTGCCGACTTATATACTAACCCTATGCAATTCATTATTATTAATCTAACCAAAAGAAACACTACAAACATACAAACATACATACGGTGGTAAGTACGGATCCCCATTTATATCAATAGTGGCGAACACCTCAAAAGAAATGCTACCTTACTTTATTTCAAAATTAGTCTAGTAGGAAACTAAACGTATCTTTAGAATTATAAATACCCGCACGTTAAGGAAGAAAGAGCCTGCAATGATTCAGAAGGAACTCGGATAATAAAATCCCGCTTCTAAAGGAATGACACTAAACTGGTTTTCTTTATTAAACTCTGTCCAGTGATAGGTGCACTGCTGGTGCCATAAGAGGATTCCCTCAGGAAATAAGACGCTAGAAATTGTGTTTAGGGGTACTGACATTTTCTCTGAAAACATCGCTAACAAGTTATTGTTATTTCGCTCGGGCCTTTTGAGAAAAACGTGTGGAGAGGCCACTTCGACTTTAATTTCATTGTCTTGAAGGACACTTGTTTCGCCACTATTTTAAGAAGTGACGTTTTTGTAACAGATGGAAAGTAATGTGTGGGAAAAAGCAATTACAGGTTTATAATTCATTTGCTTGAATTCCAAGTCTATTACGTCATAATTACACATATTAATTAATATACTTAATTGATAAGACATAATATACTCATGTCCGTTTCTACGTTTTTAAAGATAGAAATATTTCAAAGAAACTAAACTAATTATTATTTACTTTTCCGTAGCCTCACTGAACTAGTTTCAATGTGAACATTTCCCACCAATCTAAACGTAAGAGGATTGCCTGTGAACAGTCCTTTAGTAGTGCAGGATCGAATTCGTATAAAATGGCAGCCGGCAATATGGGCTTCTTTATTTACCCTCTGCCACTAAGCTGCATATAATGAAAACGCACTGTCACAGTGTCAAACCGGCGCTAGGGAATACATCGAGAGGAGAGGATTTCGGAGACTTGGTGATTGTGATGAGATCTTTTAGTAGTTGATATGGATATTTTATTTCTTACTAAAATGTAGAGTTGACATAAAAATAAATAGTTTTTTAACTTTAAAATAAATATGTAATAACACTATACATTTCTTTAATAACTACAAAGCTTTTTAGATTTTATTAGTAAGAATAATATAATATGAACATGTTTTATACAGTAAGACTATATTTTAATATTCATGTTAATAAGGTAAAATTAACTGTTGTACTTATAAACCGAAATTACAAAGCAAACAAGCAATCTCAATCTATTTGGACAATGGACCAACAACTTGTCATTCATATGATGTATTATAACCATCACCAATAATTAAATAAAAATCACCGACTAACCCGACCTCACAAGAATAAACATACGTAATTAGTATTTACTTATGTATTTAGTGTATGTATACTTAAAGTACGAGTAAAGTACCAAGATTTGTCAGTATCTCGGCTGTTGCTTATTTGAGCCGCGCTACCAATCCTTGCGCCGTATGTCTTGTCATTGTCGCCGGCGACAACCGCGATATTGCAAAGCTGAGTTCGACTTATTCAAATCTGCCGAAGGATTTACTTTCTCCCTAATTGAACATAATACTTTTAGAGACGCTTACTGCAGCAAAGAAAGATGGTTAGAGATTATTTGTTTAAAATGTAGGAAAATGATACGGATACAAATTATTGAATTACGATTGAAACTTATTGAAGTAAATCAAGACATTGTTATGTATTTTAAATTTCACAAACTTACTGTTTTATTTGTAAGCATTCTTTAATTTTATAATATATTCGTGTAGATTATCCTGAATAATATTTTGTTCATAAGAAACTTCTGAGTACGAAGTTCCATTATTTAAAATGAGAAACCTAACGTGGAAAATCTAACACTTTATCTCCTGGCACACAATATATTGCCCAAACACTAAATCGCGTACAGCCAACTGACACTAAATTGAACAATTACAATAAAGTACATCCATACATATTCAAAGACACGAACAAAGGCAGTCGACAATACGATTTTATTTGCAACAATAAATCGCTCGTTCTTGTTCAGACAGAAGACAAGATACGGCTATCTCTAGGCGTCGTCATCTCGTATCAGAGGTCATAAAATGGTTTATGTTTGCGGCTAATAAATGACATCAGCAAATTCAGTAAGACAATATGAAAAGCACTCCGAGCATCCGGTTCCTTCGTTCCCCTCGAAATCATTGTCTCGATTAGGGAGTGGGGCGCCGCGTCGCCGCCTCTTTTTGGCAAGCTCCGCCGAAAATAATCCACTGTTTTGTTAACCACTGCTTTGTTTTACTGTACTTCCCTGATTGGGTATCTAGGAATACTCCTCATATCGTAAATATCATGACTCAGTTCCTTTTAATGCAATTTTGTATAAATAACTTCGATTTTGCCAAGCCATCAAAACCACCCCTCAGTTTCTGAATGTAGATAAAGTCGACGTCCACCGTGACGATACCTTATCTCGGTCCTTCCAAATTGCTTCCTATCTTATAGGGATTGAACTTGTGGATAACTGGACGAGTCATAATTTTTCAAAGCCGTATATCATTTGGGAACCTTGACGTTTAACTGCGAATGTGATAGACGTTAGTATGAACATTAAGTCAAGTCTAGCGCCTTGGTGTGTTTCGAAGTTTACGACCATTAGTTATGTGTCTGACAAAGAATAAGCTTCTTTGTCGATCCTTTTATGTCATATTTCTTTAAAGTGAATGGTTTTGTAAAGTTCAACGTAGTTTAAGCCTTGTCCGAAGATAGAACTATATTTAGTAATATTAGGCATAAAAGACTACTAAGTGGCCAAGTGTACATAGAATCTATAGAGTGATGGGCTAACAACTATTCTAAACATGTCCGCCATTCTGCCGGATGACATTACAACCCCTATATTCTAAGGAGATGTTTTCCGGTTTTCAAGGTTCTGTCTATTCTGAAACGAATTAAAGGACGTCATGTACGTATATATGTATGTGTATATGTATAGTTAGTATCAAGTTTTTATGAAGGTCATTTATATTTTATGTTGTTAAATTAAAGACTGAGAATTAATTGAAACATAAACAAGGTAATGCTTTCAAAGTGATATATTTCTAAATATAAAGACTTAACACAAGTCTTATCTTCCACCATAGTGCATATATCAATGAATTAAAAAGGAGACATTTAACGATTACTATAAAAATATAATATTATAATGCACAAGCTTCAGTTAAATCTTATTGTATACGCGGATAAGAATATATGCAAAGAGGGAAAAATCTGCAAAAGATTGAAACAAGCGAGTACCTTCAGAGTTTCTTCCCCCTTATGTTTACTCTTGTCAGATAAGCTGTATGTAATGAAATATCCTGACAAAAATTTGTTGTACAGCATATTTCTGTAAAAAGCTATATCAGGTTGAATGTAGAGCTGACCAAGCAAACAATAAAAATATGTAATTAAGGTTTTTTTATATGTATACCTACTAATTTATTATGATGACGTCAATATGGAATATTGATGACACGTATATTGATACGAAGTAACACCGAAATAAATGTAGGAGCCAATAAGTTGACCATGTCACATAAAGTATAATAAAAGACGTCTATAAAGTTTAACGATACAAGTACTTATGCTAAAGAAAATATTAGACCAAGGAGGTTACATTTCCGCTGTTCTGATCATCTCTAAAGAAATTGAAGGGAATGAGCATATGTATAGGTTCAAGTTAATCAATAAAAGCGTAAAGCTACCAAAGATCCATAATAATGATTCAATATTGTCCCTCTGAGCCCCTCCATATATCGTAGAAGACGTACTAGATTATCACTCCACCACGGTCCCTATTCTATTCTGATCACGAACTACAAATATTACTTTTTCTCAGCACAAAAACAGTCTACTGCCCGTGTGCACCGCCCTTATGATCTTCCCCTCATGACTAAGCAAAACCTAATAACATACGAAATGAAAATTGAAAGGTCACTTTTCATGTTTATTTTTCGTATTCTTTGACCAGCTCATTTGAATTTGTTTTTGTAAAAGACGCTTCTGTGTAAGGGAATGGCTACGGGGCAATTTACATCAGAAAACGAAAGTAAACCAACTTAGGAAGTTTTATTTCAGTATGTACTTGATGTGAATATACGACTGCAATGATAATTAATCAGTAATAGTTAGGTTAATACAAACAGTTTATCGAATGTATTAAAACACAGTTCTTACCAAAGCCTTCTTTTAGCTAACTGACTTTAGAAGTACGTTACATGCACGTTAGAGGCAGATTAATAATTTTATCAGGCCCCCGAAAATGTTTTGCTACAAAAACACAAATTGGCTAAATTACGCAGATCCAGCCAGGGCCGATCTACCTAATTCAATTTACCCTAACAACCAAAAGAAACCTTTTCTCTTTTTCTCAACCACCAAAGTGTTGGAAGGGAATAATTCAATCAATACCCTTGAATCAAACTTTTACCTACAAAAGGGTAACTCTAACGAATGGTCCCAAATCATTTCTAAAGCCGCAGTTTTTGGATTTATCCACTTTGTCCATAAAAGGGTTTTTATTCTAGACCTATGGAGATATACGCTATACCACAAAAATAATAAAGTGAAACAATTTTATTAACATGTTCGTCGATCAAAAGAATCATATTTTATATTTCTACTAAAATTGCTTGAATGGAAAACTTGCGTTATTACACTCATTCGAACATTGCTTATCTTGCATTCTGCTTCACACCTCCAGACGTATCCAAGTGTATCTCAGGATAAGCCCCTTTAAATTGAACAATGGGCGATTTCAGCCTACTGGACATATGACGCTTGAATAGGTTTCTTTGTGCAATTGGACACTATCGACGGAGCCGCCTATTTGCGCTGACCGTCACTTTTTAGCCCCGCTTTTGAAGTGTTAACAGGAATGCCAGACGTTACTTCAGCTTACCTGCTTCTTTCTTAGAAAATAAGAAATCTTTTAGAATTTTAACATCATGTTTGTTGTACTGTTTACTATATCCTGTCCTGTGTTAGAAGATTATCGTTTTGTTATAAGTTGCTATTGTGGGTTTTTTTAGATACTTTTGGGCGATATGCTAGGTACAATAAGCAAGTATTTGTGTCATTTCTCTTGTTAAATTAATATAACAAAGGTAAATTACATTTTATATATTTTACAAAATTTTGAAACAAAACTAAATAAAGAACACTCATTAGCTTAAAGAAAAAGATAAATTTTGCACGAACCTGGGTAGTAATGCTTGAAAGTTTAAGCAAAGATTTAATTATCCCAAGACATTGTGCAAAGGGTTGCTATCCAAAAGGCTAACGAAAGTTCATTAGGCGTAGTCCAAACTTTGCAGCAAGTGGAGTTATGTTAACTTTTAATATTAGTAATTAGCAATAAGATGTAGTTGAAATAAGTTCCTTTATCAGAATAAGACTAATGTTTCAATGTAAACTTAATTCGTCGTAAGGATAAGACATTATAGAGTAAATTTGAAGCTTAAAACAAAATAAGAGCTACTTAGCTGGTGTTATAAAAGTATAGATGGGTGGTCGTACTTTTGATCCAGTGCTGTTGATTTCGTCAAGAAAAAAACATTGTTAGGACACCTATCTATTACTTGTGTAAAGAATAGTAATCTGTATACAAAAGTAACGTAACATTGAATAAAAACGATAACAATTTAATTGGACTGGAATGTTGAAAATTTCATTAATCTAAATTCATAACATATTATTAGCAAGTACATTCAATAGAAGACACCAAAATAATGTATACTTAATGAAAAATGCAGAAATGTTATAAAAATAAATAGATTGGAAAATTCAGAAGTGTGTTAAGATATAGTAGGAAGGATATGTGAGTCTGAAATTAGAATAACAATAAAAATTTAGCGAATAAGAGTGAAAAAAGAATACGACGATTGCAATATGGACACAAAGAGACGCATATCGTAGTTCACTACTCCCATGCCGTTGAGTATCAGAGGCTTCTGCGCACGAGCCTGCACGATGAAGAAATATTTGGCTAACCTCTTGCTGTATCTTGCCTCCCATCCCACACTGTATATGTCATTGGCTATCTCTTCACCAGTCTGTCAAGGAGATGTATTGGTTAGTTTAAGCATCTGTTAGAATATTTTACGGATAATTTAATGCTGGAAGTATTTTGTTTTTGACCAAATATGTGCATCTTAGGAGGATACTTAAAATGTAATCAGGCGCTACGTTTACTAATAACTTTTTAGAACTCAAGGTATCATGAAATAATTAATTTTGAATCTTTACGTCTCTTTATACGTCATAATTTGGATAAAAAAAATGTTATCTAGTGTAGGTAATCTGTTTCTTACCCGCGTCACAAAATTTGCAAAAAAGCAGGGTGAAAGCATTTGAAATATTCCAGCCACAGCAAACACTGCATGAATCAAATCAAAACCAACCACAGAGAGTTGATAAATATTCAAAGATATCAACAAGGCACTGATAGTGAATTCAGAAAAGAGCCATAATGAATAGAAGTCTTCAATCTTGTGAAAATAATCAAACGCTTCCTGATGATCTCGTATGACTTCTTTGAAGCAACTTTCCAATTCTTTTTCATCAGCAGCATGTCTATAACTATTGTACAACTTTCTTGCCACCAGTTTTAGTTTCATACAAAGATGCGTGGTACATACGCAATAAGCTGCATCAAACCCCATAAAATTTACTCCAAACCCAATTATAAAGAAAAAGAAGTACGCAAGAATAATTTCATAGTATGGCGTAATGCTCTGGAAGTCTTTGATGAACATCAACTCCATTTCGTACATCATGGCTAATCCGCGTTGTCCGTTCTTCATGTATTTATATACATTTATCAAAACACATTGTATCGGGAACATAAACGTCAGCGCATTAGGAACAAATATCCACACAAATTCAGCCAATTTGGAAATGGTGAGATAATGGTCGTAAATCATCCGATAATCGTCTGGTAATTGATTGCCTTTTAATAAATCATTGTGGACAGTATCAAGTAACGCCTTGTATCTTTTGAAATTGATATTTACAAAGGTTACTTTGAGAATAGATATGGCTAAAACAATTCCAACCGTGAGGTTTCTGCTGACATCACTTCCTTTCTTATCTCGTATAGTGCTGATAGTGTAGGTCACGTACCAAAAAAGTCCAGGGAAAAAATAGACAGCCGTAATTATAGAGAATAATATCAGTTTTCTTCTAGTTTCTTGTACAGGGTATATATGAGCAAGCACTAAAGCAAAGGAACAGGTCTTAAATGTTTCCGTAAATCCCGAATACTTCTTTCGTATATAATTGGTACGATCAAAATCGTCAATTTCTGACATTTCGAGTGCCCTAAAACGCATTATTATTTATTTTCATGCACACAAAGTTCCGATTTATAAGAAACTCAAATAGGTTATGAAGTTTTTTGCTACTACAATAAAACTTAAATGAAAATATAATTGATATGTGTCCATTTCAATCATCATATGTTAAATTGATATCATAATAGCTATCAATTAGTTCCTTTGAACATGCAAAAGTAAAAAAGAACTTGTGATTATACGCATAATTAAATAATTACTAGAAAGGCCGCTTGCCTAAGCTACCACCTAGCCATTCCTTAGATAACTAAGATATTAGAGGTCTATAAGGCTTGTGACGCTACTATTATATAGTGCACAACGCAAAACTTCTTGAGACTTTGGTCTTCCCTAAATCTTGTCGGAATCCCATTTGCAAACTAATTAATGCAAGCCCTTCTTGCTATACAAACGCCATAAGACAATTTGCTTGTTCACCATATTGCGTCCGTTCTGTTTGACGATGCCTTGTTGCGGTGGAGGTTCACCGCATCGGAACCACTGGGTAATCCAAGACGCTCTATGTAAAGGGTTATGGTTTAATAGATCCGAAACATCTTGGGACGAAATTGAATACCAACTTACAGCGTTTCTTCTGGCTAGGGGTAATCTAATTTATTGCTGAACCTGGTTACCTAAAAACGTAACACAACCTGCCACCAGTACATATCATTGCCATCGCAACCTTAGTGTTAACACTAAAAATATCTACATATAAAATATACCATGTCTCGGAGGTTCTATAGAGCATAAAATGACATTTAATATAATGATGAAAAAATACCTACACAGTATTTATTGATTATTTTTTCATCGCGTTGATTGAAAATAATGTACTTATAATTATAAGAAATATGTACTATAAAATTTATTAATTTACATGTAAATCAAACAGTGTTTTTAATTTTGCATCAATTGATCCTGTAACCTCAGCAATCAATGTATCCAAATATACACTTATGATACTATTTTGTAAAGAGCCTCGGATTATTGTTCTTATTCCAAGAATGATTTATGTAAGCCACGATCATCCTGTTTTATTTATGGGCTGCGTATTCAGTAAAATAATTACGAACAAACGTGTTCAGATCTGTTCGTAATGTAAAAGATATACATATTAGGATTTCAAAAAATACGTAATTTAGCTACGTACTGTATTCATGCCTCTATCGTGGGTGAATTGAACACAAACCACGATTCTAGGCAGTAACAATTACAGTAAGACCAAGGAAATGACAACGGAATCTCTTAAACAAGCTGCCATAAGTATAAAAGCTGTTGCAGATAAATGCTAACATGATAATACAAAATTTTCCTCGTAATTCATAGTATGCATTTTGTATTTAGCATTTAAGTTACCTTTAATCACAAATTATTGCAAGAGGTGTATCAATTTCAACAAATCTTAAATGTTTTAGTATGATCAGGGAAAATGGTTATCCGTAATCACCTAACTACCTACTTCGTGATATGTACATACATTTACAAGTATTTAAATATCAATATCAAATTGAGCAAAAATTACACCAAATACTATTATTTAGCCTAGGGTAACAGAAGCTATTTTGTCCTGCAAACAAGTCACTCCATTTTGGAGCCATTCGCATGCATTGTGTTTTTAAACAAAATGTGTTTGCTTTGTCTGACAGTCACTCATTGTGCTGACGTCCCTCTGATAGTTTTCTATTCAGGTCCACGCATCACTGGTGATATTTGCGTTTGAATAACGACTGCACCTATCCATAATCCCTTTAGATACATACCGAATTAGGTTTAGGACTTTTTCACATGACGTCATCGTTCACTATCTCTTTATGGTGATAAATTACTTAGCTTTATGAAGGTTTCAGTTAATTAGAGAATATTTGCATGAAATCTAGTGAAAAGGAAGTTTAACGGCAAAATCGGTTTTCTGATTGAAGGTATGGACTCCCTAAAACTTGATCTTTCTGCTTTAGATAAGTCATGAATATCACTCTTAACTCAGTATATAATAAGTTAGTAAGTATTTTATCACTTATTTAAAAACGTATACTAAAAAAAATGCTTCTCATTGATTGCTTTTTCATCTAAGCGACAACCACTCGGTGAATAAATAAGTTAAAAAGTATTTAGCCGACACAGGAGTGTACCTGGGCATAAATCCACTCAATCTAAATTTTTCCATCCAGCAAATCCTATAAGCGGAAGCTTAAGTGAGGAAATTCTAATACACCCGTTCGCAGTACGTTATAGAGGCGTGTAGCCACGGCAGCGATGCGCGGGTGCTATTGAGCTCCGATTCTGCTAGTTGTTTACAGTAAATTACATACATATACATTCACGTCCTTTTAGCTTTTTGGGGGTGGACATAAAAATATCTCCTTGGTCCCGTGATGTGTAGGTTTCTCGCCAACTTCCATTTACCCCTATTGTAATTGTCGCCTCCTACGACATGTCGGGAAAAACGGCCGCTAGTTCGCGTTTTTCTTGAACTAGGCAAGCTCGAGACAGTATGTTTAAATATGAACTATTGATTTAAAACGATTGTACGAGTTAAAGTATAAAACTTACTATAAGAAACAAAAAAATACTAAGTTTTGTGCATATACAAACATACTCGTATTTCGTTCTCAACACAGTATTTATATTTTTCCAGTCATCTTTAATTGAAGAATTGTCATATATAATTTTATCATACCATGCTTTAGCGTTCTTATTTTATGAAGAAAACTTATAACCATAAAAAATGTGTTTTCTGAAAGTGCATCTCAAGTTCCACGTGCAGCAGAATCGGTGCCACCGGAGTCGACACTGCATTAGCTTTGAAAGCGAACGGGAGATGCGGCATGTAATCGTATTTGCATTATAAATTTGTTCCTCCGCCTAATGGCATCTTTGCGACCGCGGGCAAACAAGCAGACGGGGACGTTTCACTACCAGATACATGGATTCAGCGACGGGGCTTCGCGGAACATGTTGATTTTCAAAGCTTTTGCTACATTTAAAGCACGCTTTGAAAGTGAGTGCTGCGAATAAAAAAGATTCCCTTTTGTGTCGAACATATTATTGTTGTATGTTGTATTGCAAAAAAAAGGTCAAAGAATTGGGAATGAAGATCCGTCAATATACGAGTATATTCAGCTAAATTGGAAATTGTTAAATAGTAATTGTTATCCTTTGAGTACATTATTGTGTACAATATTCTTAAGTTCACATTAACATAATTTGAATGTCTGTATGCACAATACAATTGCAGCAGTGATGTTTCTGCTGACATCACTTGATCTCATGTCCCGTATCGTACTGTACGTTTAAGTCACGTGCCGACATAGTCCAGGGATATAGTAGATAGCCGTTATTGCTAAGAAAACATACGTTTTCTCCTAGTTTCCGCTTCAGGGTATATCTGAGCAAGAACTAAAGCAAATGAACAATTGGAAAAATATTATTTTATATTTGGTGACATCAAAATTGACAATATCAGACATCTCAAGAAGCTCTAATTAGCCGAGTAATTGTATGTCTCATTTTGAATTACCACGTTAACAGACACTTAAAGTAATGGTTTTTCTTTCTAATATTCTACGATATAACCTTCGATTACAATAATAATTGAAAGGTGTCCAGTCCAATCCCCGTATAAAAGACTATTAAGGGTATTAATTAGTTCCTTTGAACTAGCAAAATCAACTACTTATTTAATTTTAATTAAAACGTAATAAAACCTTATTTCAAGGTTATTTCAATAAATTTAAATGCAAAAAGGCCTATCATTATAACCTATTTTATTAAGTCCTTTTATTAAGTTAAAAAAGTATTTATAACGTAATTAATTTAAAACGTATTAACGTAACGTAAAAGTAATCGTTAACAAATTGCAAGTTCTCTTTAATCATTATACACATCCATAATTCAATAATTACAATTTCATTTAATATAGACCTCCATATTTGCCTAGTTATAGTACATAAGTACATAAATATGTATGACGTTACACGTACAGGACACCAAAACTTTGTACCATCTTTATTTTAAATCAAATAATAATGAAGAAACCAAGAAAAACACATTAGGAGCAAAAGTTCTAAAGAAAAACACTTTTCCACAGCCTGTTGGCAGCAGGCCTCACGATGAGTCAAATCATTAATGCACCCCTCTAACGGCAGGTACATTCGAAAGAAGTGAGTGAAACAACTTTATTTGATGTTTGCTCGAGACACGCATTTCACTTGATGCTATGACACTGGGGTGTGGAAATAATGGAGTGAAATGCAAGAATACACCACTTTAGTTGCTTACGTTATTGTAAACTTAACCGAACAATGCATATGTATCTTCCATCTTCTTGCGGGGTAACCTGAGGCTCGTATGGGTATATGTTTGTTATGTCTTAGGTAATGTTTATGGAGACAAGGTAATTTGTTACAATTTATCCAGTATCAGTACCAGATTGTAGACCATAAAATGCTTATAAATTTGAAGATAACAGTAAGTTTATTAAAAAAAACTTAATTGTTTCACGATTATCCCTTCCTAATGTAAAACTGAAACAATAAAGCCATTACCTTACAATATATGAAAAGGGATCCTTAACCAGCCAGCCCATGATACCTGGCAATCAGACGAACATTAATAGGTAGAATAAACGTAAATTGCACACAGGGAAGCGTGACACAGATGCGCGCGGTAAATCCGCGGTAAACCGGGCTTAGTCGCTGTCCCGTAATGTAATCGCAACGCGATTTCGCACTAAATTATCACGAGTTTTAGCCAAACAGAATCCTGAATCCGTGTTGTACAGCATCGGTTGTGCACCGCAAAATTGATCATACGGCTGTATTGAAAACTGGTCAGGCAAAATGATAGCTAGCCAATTGAATTGATAAATTAACTCTTCAGGTTTTTTGGAGTTACGCGGATGTTAATATTTCATTTAATTTAGTTTTGATACAGCAACTGAATTAGACAATCCAACGTGCCTGACTAATGCTACGAGGATAATTCAGGATCTAACTCGAGCGTAAGCAATTATTGTTAACAGCTTTAGTACCACAGCACCATTGCGTTAATAATAATCACACATTATAGTTAAATACGTATTTTATATTCTATGATCCCCTTGGCCCTTGTATTATATTAAAGCTTAAACTGTAAATATAAATCCTCCTGAAACACTTCATGCCTAAAAGAAAACGTTAACTTCATATCATATGTGTTGATTGTTAGGCATTCAACTTATCGCATTTTGTTTACCTATGCAGAAACCATCCCCACGTAGAGCCGTGGAAATGTGACAGCCACAGATCAAAGTGAGGGAAGGACATTGCATTAGCACACCCTACTTAGCCAACATACTCTGTGCATTTGGTGGGTAGATGGGGTACAGAGTAAGAAGAGAATAGACTATTGAATTATGGTTATTGAAAAAAAACTGTAGTGCACTTTCTTTAGAAAATAGAATAGTTTTTGATTTTATGTTATTACATTCTACAGTTTAATAGTTTAATAATAATAACGTAAAAACTAACTTTGTATAAAAAAACACAACATTATTATTCAATAAATAGTCAGTGGTTAGTGGGCGATAAGAAGAAATGTTCAGATTATTCTCTATTTCCATGCAAATTCAATTTTTGTACTTTTTTGTTACTGCGGACCCATTAGCATCGATTACTAAACAATAAATATTAAATTTTTGAGTTAAAGAATGTAAAACAAAGGTTTAAACATAACAGAACAATTAAACTATTTGTTTTTTAATAATATTTGTACTAGAAACTAAGTCTATTGAACGCTGCTCTGTGTGAATAATGATGAAAGATGACGGGACCTTTGCCCTACACTCAACATGCACTAGTCTCATGAATATTTTAGTGACCTTCTTAACATAATATCAGAAAGTCACTTTCCGGATTCCCTGAATATTTCGAATGTTCCTACATTTCACATTGTCATGCATACGTCTTTGAAGTATAACTGTGATGTACTGACATACCTATGTTAATAAGTAACACTTTATACCTACATGGTCAATGGTATTGTAGTGTAGCCTTGAAATAAACATGTGATTGTGTGATATATCAAAATAGAGTTTAAACATGTAATAGTAGAGGTTAAAAATAATTTCATTTTTCTGCGGTAAATGTTTAATCCTGCTTATCTCTAAAGATCTTGGTAACTTGCAGAATTGTATTCTAAAAGGTATAAACAATAAAAAGAATTTAGACCACACACAGAAGTTTGGTTGTTAAGTTATTCTTATTTAGATCGAATTTGGAAGCAATAGCAAAAGCGTCTGAACCAGCAACTTTAAATAACATACAAAATGAAATTACAAACTTTATCTTCAAAAACAAAGAGCACAAGTAAACATTTCTGTACCACAATAAATTTGTAAACGACATGGAAATTGGTTCCGGATTACTCCTGCTATATTCAAAATTCGCCTTTGGCTACGAAAATATGAATTGGTAAATGATTTTAATTATTACTGAAGTTTGCATTTGGAAGTGAGGTGGGTATTGAGGGGTTACAAGTCCCTTGAGAGCCGGTCTTTATGATACGCCGAGGAATGTTTGGTCCCTTTAGTACTGTTGCATGGCTTAACTATGAATATTTTAGCGATTTTTTATTCACCGTGGCTTAGAAGTAGGTACTTCGTTTCAAGTGCCTCCAGGGCTAATGTCTCCCGGCCTCGACCGCCCTTTATTACACTTTTAAAAAGAGTTATAAATGTACAAAATGATATTTAAATTTAACATTTTTCACTAAAAGGCGGTGGGTTGCTTTTAAAATAGAAAATTTCATAAATGTCATTTCATAAGTGTTTATTTTAACAGAAGTGGTATGAAGTGCATTTAGTACAAACTCTTATACGTCAATATTCCGTGGTAAATACTTATTATAAATACATACTAGTCAAAATCTATAGTAGCTTAGAAAATGTGAATCTTACAGTCACATTTGACACATAAATAAAAGAGTGTATTATTACATACAAACTTAAGAATCATTATTTCGAGGAAAACACAGTCATGGTTACTCGTTTAGATAATTTTATTATTATAATTATGTTTACTTATCATATTGTTTATTTTAATGACACATTATGGAAATTATAGTACAATGATTGATTGAAAAAATTACTACTGTCCTGATCTTTTGTAAATATCAATACTTTTAATGGAAATGTTACGAAGTACGTAATTTCATCTATAGACGACGACGCTTTACGATCGAGTGAACTGGAAATACGAGGGTACATGTTGACATTATTTATTATGCCAACCTATAAAACTTATTGGTGGCAAATTACATTTTATGAGGAACCTTGCTGGATGTCGATATTTGAAATAAGTTATTGAAATAGCGCCAATATTATGCTTATAATTCTTCTTTTACCCATTCTATCGTGTAGTTATGTAATAGTTTTTAATAAATTTAGTTCACGGTAAAATTATTGATTATAGCGAGGAGCTTTTTTGGAAAGTTTCAGTCTTTAAAATATTATTTTTATGTTCATCTTTTGGCATTAATTCACTTGTATATGAATTATACTTCTTACTAAGGTGACCCTTACTAAACATCATGTAAGAATGTGAATTTTCGCTGTTGTGCCACAATTAAATAAATTTAGAAACAAACAATCGTAAATGTGAAAATCAAGTCACGTTAGCGAGAACAATAAATTTCGGTACAAAACATTAATTTCACCTACAAATTATTACGGTTTGTTGCCAAGCCTGAAAATTTAGCCCGAAACAAAATTTCCAAGCCTTAGTGCTTCATAAATAACTGGCCACCTAATCCTCACATTAAGTGAGATTTTCGTTGTAAATAAATAACAACAGCTTTTGTTTTCGAAAGAATCTTGCACATTTTTTTCTACGATTTTAATTTCGACCATAAATCAGTAGCGTGTTAGTACGATTACTTTTAATACGTCTTTAGTTTGAAGCACCAACAGTTTATGTTATGTTATTGCTTTAATATTTTTATGTTTGATTTACATTCATACATGTATACACACATGTTCATACTTTTTTAAAGGAGTCAAAGAAACCTCAGACCACACACTTTCCCGACATGAGCTCTTTACAAAGTACGCTGAACGCAGTGCAGTCACTTTATAAAAGCAAAACTTATTCCTTGATATAAATAAAATGTTTCTTCCGTTCCTAACAAGGCTTGCTCATCTCATTAAGTTACGTAAATATTTAATTTCTTCTTCCGAACGCAATAGTGACGCACTCAACCCTTAGTTACTAAACAACAGGGAACAGAGGGAAAACACTCATTGCGCATTCCTCCGAGAAATCAACTCTTAGAGTCGACTGTTAAACGACCGTTTTAATTAACAACAAATGGCATGACCTCCGATTTCAGGCATTGTGTCGCCCGAGCATGCTCGGGGCGCTTCGGGACTTATACCGCGTCGGCATGAGAAATGAGATTCCCCACGTATCTGCCGTTTAATTATTCATCTCATTAGAGAAGTTTCTAGGCGTTCCTTTGTAAGAAAGGAGTCTAGTTTGAACTGAAATGCCAATAGCCTAGTTTCTGAAGGCAAGTCGAGGGCGCAAGACCAGAAGTTCTGAATATGTGGATTCTGAAGTTTGGGTTTGAATTGCACTCGGCGATAATGCTTGTGAATTCGCTGTGGCGATGGATGGAGAGTGTTATGACATTTTAATGTATTAGGTGTGGTTGATATTTTCTATATTTTTAAAAAATATATTCATTATTTATAGCTTTCTTAAATCGATATTTTTAATTTTAAATCAAACTAATGTTGTAATGGACAAGGCAAGTGCGATTTGAATACTTTTATTCCTGTGTGTTTTCTCTTTAGTGTTTATATGAAGTATAAACATTAAAGTACTGTACAAAACAATTTAGGTCTACGAAATCCTGTTTCGATCTAGTAATTCCATATTCAAAATTAGACGCTACAAAAATCATAACATTGGGCTCGCACCAAAGAATAACACAAAGGAAAAGGGAAGATTCCAATCCATTATGCCGACAAGTTTCGATCAATTTATGTGTATTGTCGATGCTCAGACGGGCGTGTAGCATTATGATGACGTCACGGGCACAGACCAGGGACCAGTCTAGCTGACAAGGGGGAACATGTCAACGACAGGACAAGGGAAGTCACTAAGCCAATCTTCCTCAGAACACTTTGCTAGCCAGTGAGTGACGCTGTAATGTGACACAGAGTCAATACAAATTGGTGTGGACAATCGGCTGCTAAAATGGCTATTGTCGATGGGTCTTTGATATAAGTGCTTAGGGAATATTAGTGCTCACACAGCTGACTGAAATGGTTAATCAATAAGTAATCTAGTATACCAGAAAGTGCCATGTATTGAAAGAGGCGCTTTCACGACGGTACAACCCTTTTGGGGAAATCAGAGGTTAAGTGTCCACCATCAAACAAGTTTTAGAAATTTTATACAGATAGACAGAATACTTATAATGTATTTTGATAAATTGTCAGGTTTTCTCACGATTTTATTCCTTTACCAAAATCAACAACACATCGACAGTCTACATGATCCAGATACTTCCCACGCATATTCCAATAAACGAAACAAATCCTTCACATCCCAATACGTACAAATAACCAATCCAAATATAATACCGAACAAATATTACAAGCTCGTTCCGTCCAGACTTAACCCTTTCTGTGGGCGAAAAATTAACCCCAAACAAACCGCATTGTGATCGACTAATATTTGATTTTGATACTGAAACCACTCGCCCAGCTTGTTTGTCTGCAAAACGGTCTACGTCCCATTGTATCAAACGAGTGCACTTTAAACAGGGGTCGTCATAAAATGGTAGTTCGCCAATCTGTGGTATCCAATTTACCGTGAAAACGTTATAGAGGAGAGCTCTCCGTGAATATGGCCACTTTTATTCCTGTTTTGATGATTGGTTTCAAACGATTCGGTTTATGCTGGAAAATATATGGGATGAATAATATCGCGCATATTGTGAAAGGTTGTTGTTATGTTTATGAGTAGACTGATATACATACTATGCTTAATTTCAAATGATATATTAGATCATACGGCACAAAACTCGTCAATATCATTTTCCAAATAATTTATCAAAACTCTGCAATTTACGACCTTTTAAGCCCCAATACACATTAATGTCGACGTAAACAGGAATATTCTATTAATGTGGTCTCCACGAAAAAAAAAAATCCAATATTCAGCAGTGTACATAAGTAGTATTAGTGTGTTTTTAGAAGAGAATTGACGTAATATAACATAAAGTAAAAAAATTGTTGAAAAGCAATTTCTACAATATTTATTTACATGTTATTCTTAAGCTTTTATTAGACCAGCATTTAACTATATCACCAGCATTTAACATAATATATGTTTTAGAGAACCAATTGAAACTACTATATTCATAAATAAATAAAACAACCGGAACTCTGTTTGTCCCAAATCTATTTCCAAATTTAAACCGCGCTTTTAATATTCGCCGTCAGTCAAGCTATCCAACAAAGGGAAAATACTTCATAGCAGCAGGGGCACAAAGCGGCAAAACGTGACAAATGACGTTCAGGTGTCACTCGGGGGTTGTGTTATCATTCGGGAACAGCTGAGTTCGGAAACCCGCTCCGAATATCAACTACGGACGCCCTTCCGATAGTGCTAGTACCAGTTCATACTATCGAATAGATGGACGAAGATAACATGATGGTGTACTTAGCGTAAGCTAATGCTTTTTTCTGATTAGTTGAGGAAATTCAAGTGGCACTTTTGATTCAGTGGACAAGATTGTATAGGATAATTTATGTAAAATAGTTTACAAAGTTGTAGTTCATATTTTACGCCATCTTTCTTATTCTTGTTCAGGTATCTTTCTTGTTAAGTTGTAAGAGATATGTATATGCTGCGGTATGCGTAAAAATTTTTATATCGGGAGGTTTGAGGTTTTAAATGCCAAGTTTTTATGCATCATTGTTTTGTACATCTGTTTGAATATTACAGACGTAATGTCTATATAAATTATTTAGATGTAATGTATCTAGATAGCGAATGTTAATCTAAGAATTAAATGGAGTGATGAATAGATTTTATCTCAGTGAAATGGCCTTTCAAATGCTCTAGTTTTCACTCACAGATACTTTAGTGTACTGATCTTATTTCATGGACTTCTTAATTTGGGTATCTTAGTTTGTTTTACAGTTACAAGCAGATAAGAAGTAGGTATATATGACGACGTATACGACATACTAAGAAAGGGCGATATTAGCAGTTATAGCGAGCTACCGAGTATGGAGAGATACGAGTATATGGATATGAATAAAGCGAAATTTTTTGCGAGTTTCGGAATAATTGCCTACCACTTTTATAAGAAGGTTTGATGTGTATGTGTGTGGTATTTAGTGTACAGCTTAATGATTCACATAAATCTCGATTAGCAATAAATAATGAAGTTCGTAAATAACTTCAAATGATACTTTGATCGTACCTTTCATAGCGTTGTTTGGGGTAAAAATATGAGTCACACGTAAGTTATACCTTCGAGAATTTAATGAGAAGTAGTTTATGACTCTGTTCAGAGTAAGGGCTAATAATTTAGATCCATTTGACATATCCCTTTGAAACACTATGTGGTCAATCGTAAAATGTACGAACAAAGTTGGTATTAAGAACAAAAACTATCTAAAAGATTTTTAAAAGCTCTCAAGTTTGTGCTTGACTATACTTAAGCTTCAGTAGCTAAGAACTTTCTTTTCAAGGATTTTTTCTTTTAACATCTCAGTTTTATAAGTGTAAAATAAACTTTGAGTAACTAATACGCCCATATTCTGAATTTAAGACTTATACTATATTTACTTAATGGATCACAGTTGATTTTAAACATGAATTTATAAAGATTCACAACCGACAGGTGATAAACCTCTGAAGAATAGGTAGATTTCCACATGAAGTTTCCCCTCATATATATGTTCCTCATATATATCATATCATATACCTCATAGATCTCTGTATTAAAAAAAACAAAGACAAGCTTAAGCAACTTAGCCCTTTCAGAGTAGACAGAGGTCTGCAAATCCTATGGCCAACTCAAACCCACGCATAGATATATGTATGTTCATATAAGTCTGTAGTGAGAATATTAGTAAAGCAAATATCCTGTTAATGTTCGTACGGAGATAAAGTGCGCTTGCAGAACGCCTCAGGGCTTGTTCCGAACTCGGTGACTAACTGACAAATGATATGCGGGCGCAAAATCGGAGCTTATCATTGCAACTTCACGCGTCAATTCTACTAGTAAACAAGTATGTCTAAGACAATAAGCATAAATTATGAAACTTATTCATAAAACTGGAATTAAGATAAAGAAGGTAAAATCAAGCAAAATTTATCAAAAAACACCATAAAACATGAATCTACGAAAACATAAATTAACTGAACTACTTTATATTATAAAAATACAAAACAAATACTTTTACTAAATGTGCGTGTAAAGAGAAGTAAGAGAGATTTGTCAGGATCGTTCAAGGTAGGGATGGATAGTCTGTCTATCGCACTAGGGAAGTAGATGTTTAAAAATTCATATATGTAGAAATACTCGTTTAATTTTAACAACAATTTTTTTACGACTTGCTATAAAATAAAAACAATGAAATATTATAAGTTAAGTTTGCACCAAGTTTTAATCTCTCTCTGTAAGGTTATTATCTATACTCTTATTATCACTTATCACCACCAGCAATACCTATAGCAAGCAGAACCAGCCGTCAGCAATGAGAAATGAAGCGAGTCCTTAACGAGAGCGAAATTCGTGTTGCATTTGACAAACGCTATCTTTGTGACGCCGACTCCTTTCCGAAGAAGTCTTAGATGAGACAAATGGCACAAGTTTTGTCTTTCGCGATTTATGTCTTCCTATTTAAGGAGAAACATAGTCGTCATTAATCGTTTGCTGATAGCTGGAGGAGTGACGTGCTGGGAAAATATCGCCTGATGACTATATCTTGGCAGTTTGATTGTGTATTAAGTATCGATACACGTAGCAATTTTCATCAGATAATCCTTAGACGGATATACACATGATGATCCCATTTTATATCACTTTCGATGCACTAATGAATCCCCATACTCAATGAAACGAAATTAATTGACATGGTGAGAAAATTTGTAGTTATTCAGCAACATCTATTTTTTCAACCAAATTAAAATATTTAATTTAGGTGTTAATTTGAAAGTGGTCTAAAAATTGTGATTGTTTTTCATATAATAAGTTTTTTGGCACGATTTTGCCAATAAGTAATTAATCCATTTATGTACCAACCCCCACCTAAATACACCTGAACAGGCGCACGAAATCCAATAACACAATTCCTGATACACCGGTCATAACACCCGCACATTAACGAGGCTTGTTCACTTCCATTAGCACAGAAGCGATCGCAGTTCGCACTCTAGTATCGCCCAAAATCCCTAATTGTTAGTTAATTAATGCATATTATTTCACGCCAAGCGGATCCGCCTGTAACAACCACTTTGGCTGATAGGAGACGCGTGTGTTTTGTTTCCTTTGCCCTCCGACCGGGGACTGTAATAACATTTCGGGCGCACAGACCAAATTAATTTTTGGATGACAGGTAAAATCCTATTTCGGAAAATGGCACGGTTTGAAACTTGGCTTGGTTTGTTGCGTCCAGGTAAAGCTTTAGAGGGTCTAGATATAGTTGATGAAAGGTGTAGTTAATAATAAGGACGATAATCATGATAATTTATATAATAAGGAGTGATAGGATGATAAAATGAACTTGGATATTTAAATAATTATGTTAGTGTTGTAAACAAGAAGTAAACTGTAACTTTTGAAATAAATACGTGATTCATTGAACGGTTGAATGTCGCATCGTCATATTATTTCCGCGTGTAACTTCGACCATAAAATTTAACAACGTGTTCTTGTAACTACAACGGTGGGGAGACATAAAAATAATAATAAAACCCTGTTGGGCTTTAGCACTGTTTTTATCGGCATATTCAACAGCTTTTCACAATCATAAGCATTGTTATTTTGAGGGCAATGCAACGGTGATAACAACGATAGACAGTGCTGCCACCACCATAAAAACTTGAGACGGAAAACCTATGTATTTTACTCACGTAGGACGTAAGTAAGGACGTCTTTTTAGCACAGCAGTGACACCTACCGTTTGGCACAGTGAAAAATGTTTCGACGCTAGAAGCTAGTAGAGTTATAGGCAGCCGATCCTATCTGGGTTTTGTGTGCGATTTAAGATATGACATTTGATTAGAAAACCGTACTGTAGATTGTGAAATTCGGCTGTGAAAGTTCTATTTAGCAAAATTTGCGAATTTTTATGTATTTATTTTCTGATATCGATTTTTATGATCTATTTTATGAAATTGCAAAAGCTTACAATCAATAAAAGTCGTAAAACATGACGTGATAGGTCTTAAATAAATTCTATGGGCTCTTATTTATATACTGTGTAGGGTTTTACACTACAAGATCCTATCCATCCCTTTAAAGATCAGGATCGTAACGCTTATAATCATTTTTCACAATAATTTTAAAATCAAAGTTAACAACTACACCTGTTATAACACTTTCAGCTATAACAAGCATAAGTTTCAACCGCTGACAGCATTAACAAGATTTTCAACCAAATTTTCACTGAAAATAAAATGGGAAACTGCAAAGTCGAAAAGTCAATTACGATTCTCGATGACAAAGGGAGCGTAACTGAAAATGTCATCCGACCACAGCGCAGCCCAATTAATCGTATGTTTGGCCGATTTAAATAATAAGAATAAACAGAGCAGCCGTTTCCAGCATTTATAATAGGAGCGATATCGGAATTGGGAACGAATGTCGGTTTTTGAGGTTAACTGCACTCGTCATAAAAGATTTTAATGCTGCTGTTAAAAATTCTGGGTTAAGCAGACGGTGGTGTGAGATTTCAATGTTGTTCTCGTAAATTACTGTATAATACAACTATTATTTTTACGTACTTGAACATATCATTTCATACATATTTTAATACATATATATCTTCACGCATCTACGTCCCCAACGGGACAGGCAGAAACTATCAATCGCCACCTGGAACGATCTTGACAAATCTCTCTTGCTTCACTCACACCCATTAACCTTCTCGTAGATGATCATCTGTTCTATAACTATAAAATCTATTTAATACATTTTTACACGAAAGCAACAAGATTCACACTTCTAGGTTCTCTTTACTCCCTATAGTCTGTTATATGTACAGAATTTAGATCATAATAGGAGTAAGTGATAACATTGAAAAATATCCAGATGTACAAGACCATAGAGATCGGCACCTCCCTCCAAATTACCATCAATGTCATATCACTTATTAGATCTCGGAACTGTGTATGATTTTTCGCAGCTACCAAAAGCCCTGCTGGGACCAGACAACACTAATTCAATTATTCCCAGTCAGTACTGATCAAGTCAACGCGGATTAACGCGAAATCTGATATTTGCTACGGGGGCATTTTTCTGTCATGACGAAGGGGTGGACTGGTGACAACTGACATCTATGGACACGGTATGCGTGGATGTTATACTCGTATATACATCAGTCATTTGTAAAGAGATAGATAAAGAGAGAGAAAAATAGAATGTGTACGTGATTTCATATTTCATTTTTTTTGTTTAGTCTAATGCAATTTCAAAGCTCTCAGATGTTTATGTATGCTAATACAGTGAGACTTCATTGATTAGTTAACCATACCTGAAAGTGTCTCAATATATATAATATTTTAATTATATTACGAACACACGTTTTTAAAACCACGTCTTACGTTAAATCACTCCAGATATAAATCATATAAATTCTATTTACGCAATTGTCTTTTAAATATGATATCAAAATATCATATAAGCCCTATAAGACTGATTGTTTCAGACACATACGCAGATCGATTACATAAATCCCTTCGGCAGATATAGGCTTGAAATACTAGAACATTCGTACCAGCATAGCATCTCCCTATCCGTACGCCACATCAATGTCTTCACGGTACACTACTCGGACTGGACATGGCATCGGGTTTGCTACTGACAGATCAAAATGGACGAGTTTTAATGTGTTGGGGACCCGATTCTCTATTAGGAAATAATGAAGCGTAGAATTTGTGTAATTAGTATTAATTCTAAGTGTTATTTATTAAATTATATAGAAATTATAAAGATGTAGATAATTTAAAAAGTTATTTTGAAATTAATAAAACAAACAAAGTTAGTATGCCATTATTAAAATAAAAGTGTAAAATAAAGTTTAAGGTTAGTAATGCTCTTGGTTAAAATTAAAAGTGTAAGATATGTATATTGTTTCATAGTCACATACAAAATTTCATTTATAATATTTGTATCTAGTTGTCCATTTTTATATAACTATCGTTCTTCTGATTAATAATTATTAACTCTCGGGACTTATCGCGTAAGTGTTTATATTTTAGTTATTAATCATGAGTATAAATCGCGAATCTCTTAAAACTATCGTTCTTCTACTCGTTCATTAAACCAAAGAAGATCACACGTATTTAAGATACACATTATCATTATCAATTGTACACAATACAAAACAACTTGATGAAGAAGCTGCGTGAAAGTTTTAGTCTCGGTGAGGAGAATTAGATCGTTATTTATTTGCAATTGACATTTTGGGATCACCGCCCCGGGCTGTGTCCAAATTGAGTTTTCCGCTACTTATTGTTCATTTGGACGGTAAATTCGTCACTGAATATGATCTTTGTACGTAAATTATCTCGATGCTGGTACACTGCATTCGATTTGCCTATTTCCACTTCATTTCTTTTGTTTATTTTCAATTAATTTAGGGGCGTTATTAAAGTTTACTGTTCATCCTATCAGGTTGTGTTAACCTTTGATTCAATCGCATATTTACGCCATACTAATTCTAATAGATAACTAAAAGATATCAATTGATATTATGTATTCATGCCTGTAGAAAAAGATCAATATACTGAATACTTGATATTTCATAAGAATATGTATAGTAAAACTGTATGATTCATATAACATACAAGAATAAAGGTATACGGAATTGGTAAACTCTTACTCAAAGTTCTATTGCTAGTGTATTTACACGAGAACCGCGAACGACAAGTTCGATTTTGTTTGTTTGTTTGTCGAGCAAATGAGTAGTTAAAATTAAAGCGGCTTGTTAACATAAAGTAAGTTGCTGCCACTAGCAACGAGGTAAGTCAACAGTTTGACCGAGTTACTATGTCTAGAACCGCGGAGGCAGCGCGAAAGATGTTGTAGATAAGTCAGTTATGTGATAAACGAAACCAAGTAGTAACTTCTATTTCTTACATAAATAGAACACATTCCAATTCTTAAATACAACAGCATAAATCTTAGCAAAATAAATCTTAACATATTTATTCTAAAATATTTAAGCTGCGAAAATAATACCAATTGCGTTACACGAGTATCTTTTATTTTTGGTATATTTTCTATAGATTGTTTTAATGATTTCCCTTATTTCTTTGCTTGTGGACCAAGCATTCTCTTTATGTACATTATTATTTAAAAGTAAGTGTTTATAGATAAATCGACCCAAGTTTACAACAAACTGATTTTGAATTTCTCCAATAGCAAGTTCTTTTAGCACTACATCCTTTATATACTACGAATACCCACTACATACTAAACAGACCTTAAGATCTCTACTTTCAGCGATACGTAATAAATACAGCAATAATAGTAGCCAGCTAAGCCAGATATTTCAATTAGGAAAGCAATTAAATGTACAGTAAAAATACTAAAATTTATACCAAAAATATACTTAAATATACATATATTACATACAAAGGATAAGTTTGAGTTTGTACTATATTATTTTACTACCCTTTCAATGACAAACAAGGTATTTAAGGACATAAAGCCCATCTAAGACCATCACTGCATTAGTTGTGCGCAAGTTTTCACTCGCGAGAGTCACAAACTTTGATGGCGTCTCCGTGATCAAATTAATACTGTGTGTGGAGTTCTTCAGCTCACTACAGGAATTCAAAGAGTGAGCATACGCGGGCTTGCAAGAAGTACAAACAAGACCAACATGATTACTGTACCGAGAGATGGCGTAACATGTTGCTTACAAGTTGCACTAATTGATGAACTTGTGTCTTTCGCGGCATAGTACATAAGCAAATTATAATAAAAAGGATTTATAAAATAAACTAAGGTAAGAGTAACATCGTGAGGATATCTGCTCATATTTCTTGAAATAGGCATAGTGAGTACCTGGTCACGTTGATTATAGGGTAAATAGTGGGTTTTGTGAGTGACCCAAGACCAGCACAAAAACTTACTCAAGGTAGATTCCCCTAAAGGGTTGTATGGTCGTGAATGCATAATTGGTAAAAGAAATAATGCAATGTATGTAAAAACTCTATGGTAGCAAAATTTGGATTAATAATCATCATTTCAATAAGATAATAGTATAATAAAACATAGATATTAAATTCTCTACGATAAGTGTACTTGTAGCGGTGGATTAATTGATGAATGTGCCAATTAGGGTATGAGTAAACCGCAACCGAATTTCCTCTAATTCGCAAAATCTATCAGTACAATCTACATTTGCTTAAACATTATACCCAATTATGAAACGTGAATTCATCAGTGTTTTAACGTGATCAAAATGTAAAATAAATAAAAATGGTAGTCACTTTTGCGTTGTCAATTGTTGATAACATGGTTAAATATATCAGCAGTTAATAATGACTGACTGACCAGAATATAACTCATAATATAGCTATAAGCACTAGGCGAGATGAACATCAAAAAGCTCAACATGCTTCATAAAAAGGCTTATTGATTATCTCGTTACACCGTACACGTTAGCTAACTTTTCAATTCATATAAAGTTGCGTCTAGGCGCCTGATCAAATTATTACCATGTTGTGGCAGCGGCATGTAAGCAAGGAGAAGTTGAGCATCTCAGTTTCAAAAGGTCACACGTGAACCGAAGTGGTGGGCCAACCGCAACCTTATTACAACTCCACTCAAGTCTCAAGAGCACGAGTAGAACAAACTTTACGTCTGAGTTTACTCCCTTTCGAATTCCAACCCCTTACTTCTAGTGCTTGCTTCAGTTTCCTACCTTGTGGTCTTAAGACAATCTTGTGACATTGTCTGCTTATTAAGTGGTGATGAGATGCACCGTGCTACCATGATTCATTGATTATGTACATGCCAGATTGAGGGTATATATCGTGGTAAAACGTGATGTTTAATAACCAAATAGAACCCATAAGCTGGTACATCCATTTCATTCTGTTACAAATAGCCTAATGATTTACTCTAAATTAACCTAACCATCATTATCAATATTTTTAACTCACTAAAGTCATTGATAACTCTGTAGGCATTAATTTTTTTGTCATTTTTGTCAGTACAAAATGTGGCAAAAAAACCTTGTCGGCATTTAACGTTATACTGGTCCTTTGAAGAAAAAATTACGGACGTGTGCATATATAAAGACAATATTCTTCTAAAGTTTTCCAAGCGATGTGGGAGTCCTGATTAAAGCAGAATACACGGCGGGGCTTAAAATTCCTAGTCACGCTATGATAATATTAAGGCTCCTTCACACGTCTCCTCGCACTCAGCTGGGGCAAGTTGACAAGAATAATTATGTTCTGTGTGCGGCTGACTTCGTAACAAGTCAGGGTGATATTTGCATCTTCCCACGTAACTAAACTTGATGTATGGAAGCCCATGCCTTAGTATCTCTAAGGACTTGTTGCCTTGAAGAAAAGTGGGAGCGATTCGAATATGTTATGGGCTTTATGCATAGGATAAAAATAATACTAGCATTACAAAGGAATTATATATAAAAGTATACAAATGATTAACAAGCAAATGAGTTCTCCTTAACATGTCGATTTAAGAATGTGAGGTTTCGGTATTATATGTAACTTAAAGTCAAAAAACTCAGATTCAATACTTTTATTCAACACAAATAAAAGTACAGTACATTCATTAAAAGTCAAAACATTAGTCTGACACTGCTTGTCTCTTAAAATTCAAAATCTACTTCGAATCTCTTATCTATATGATACAATCACTAAACAATATCAAAGTACAATTTCAACCGTCCGAGAGTCTGTATATATTTCATTCTATTTCTAAATTGCACTTTATCTCTTAATAAGTAATGCCAAAGCCATACTGTATCATTAGTTGAAAGATATATAAATTCAGTCCAGTTTCAACAATCTCGCGAAGAATTATCACACTGTTGATAACCTCGGGGAAAGAACAATTGCGGCATTTCGTGGACCATCTATGGCCATCAGTCAACTTGAGTGGCTAGTACTGGAAATACAGTCTAACGGCCAAACAGATGTGGTTTAAATAGTTAGGAAAACGGCATGATGTTTAAGGATTTTATCCATTTTAAATTGGATGAAAATGACAAATGAGGAACGACTATTTCATATTTAAAGTTACATATAAGTAATGTTATAAGACACTAGTTAGACCACCGATCAATCCTTGGATGTGATTTTCTCTTCTATTATTAAAATATTCATTAACAATTAAACATATGTCGCAAAATACGCTAGAACTTCTGTCTAACTAAACTATAAATTGGTAACTATATTTTTATTTCTAATATTAAAGCACTGAAACACTTTAATCAACTAAAATATTCAAATCTTTAATATTTTAGATTACTTAAACGTTAAACTAGTACTTATTTTAATCTACAATACCTCACAGAAAGTCCGGTTGAAATAAAACTTGAAGTATCACCCTAGTCTAAACTCCGGAAGTGTTCTGTGCCCACTTGACATAGAAGTATGGCGAGTCCTCAATGCGCTTTTGCCTTATGAATTTATAGCTCACCTCGTTACTGACCGCTCTGCAGTCAATTTTTCATACGAATGTTGATGCTGTGATTCGGAAAACTGGACTTTTATCGATTTATTCCCATTTCCAATGGGCACAAATCATTTCTTGGAAATGTGGGTTTCACTAAGCTTGGGAATAAAATTTCTACTTAACATCAACTACTTAAACTTATTACTTAAGGTCTGGAACAATTTGACTTGGAATGATAAATCTTGTCATTAAAGGAGCTAACAGCTTTCGTTATCTCTATGCTAGAAACATATCGAAGATTTATATCATTTGAATTCTAGATCATTTAAACATGTGTCGTTTCTGATTAACTTGATTATAACGTCATCAGATAGTGCGATCAATACATACAGCTATTATCGACATTCTCATCAGCTCTAAATAACAGCCTTTGGAATCGTTTTAAATCTCTATCTATGAAGAGGTTTAGCACAAAACTTTTTAGAGTTTCGTTAAAATAAACAAGATTACAGTTTATAATTATAATAACTATAATACGTAACCGAAACTTTTACTTAACGATTACTTTTTATTACCTTTTACGACAAATCAATAAGCTCCAACACTACTGAAGACTACCTAGCTGTCTGTTTTAATATATTACATACATATTCAATTCCATAAATCACACACACACATACAAGTGAACTAACTAGTCCCAGTCAGGAGTTCTTAGTCACAACGGGCACATAGTATTCTCTACGCTTCACAGCTCATCAGTCATTTAGAGTGGCCCTCTTAGGAAGTGCTGACACAAAGAGATCGCACATACTTTTTCATTTGCGACACAGACTACTTGATGAATGTGTTGCGTTGGAAATCGTGCAAATATAACGATATTGTGGAGGCAGCTTTATGTTTAAAACTCAACTATATTTATTTCTGGCGTAAATAAATTTTTACTCGACTATTTTTTGAATTATATTGAAGCGTTCACTTATTCAACATCGTGGTGCTTTAAGCTCGTTTCCTGGTATTTTTTCTTATAGTGAATACTCCATTCCATTTCCATTTTATGTACAAATTACAAACATTTATTACAAATAGCAAGGTTCAAATTATACATTTATTTTATGAATCGAAACTGTAAGCAAATGTTGCTACTCACAGTTTTTTCGAGGTTCATTGATCAGGTTAGTGCCCATAACGTTCGATACCAACCTCATACATTAACCTAAAATTAATGCACTCAAATTGCTAATTGACCTACATAATGGCATAAGCTAATCAAGCTTCTGCCAAAAGCACTCTAACCCTAAATTACTCTGTGAACAACAGCCGCTTGTTACTACGACAATATTATTTTACGGCGGCATATTCCAATGACATTAGAATCGCAAAGCAAATGTTCCAATTATCATACTTAATGCGGCAAGAGATGTAATCCTGTTGTGCCAGTACGCGGAATGTGACAGTGTCAGACCTACATACGCCTGACGGATTTATTGTTTGTTTTTCCTTTTCATTTATATGCGAATATGAATTTGTAAACTGACAGTCACGCTGGTTCATGCATTTTTTATTTTGTATAAAGATTGGTTAGAGATATGATCTTGTATGAGGCAAATGGAAAAACAATACAAAATGCTTCAATGATAAATTCGTTTCTATCAAGCTAAAAAGGCAGAATGTATGAACTCATTATTACTATTTGCCATGAAAAACCTTATAATTACATTATACGAGTAGTCCAACTTTGAGCATGTTTTAAGTCTATATCATACATATTGGCTTCACTCAACTTATGATATATTTTTTAATAAAGGTTGATTAGCTTCGTCATTTTCTTAATATTATGTGGCTGAATAACATGGTAGGTCTGATAACATGCGTAAATTTATTTGTCTATTTACGTAAGTTTATACCAAACAAAGCTTATTAGTTTTGGAAATAAAAATTTTAACTTCTATGTAACTATATTTTTACGAGGAACTCTTTTTGAAGTCTTACATCAAATAGACGAATCCCAAAATTTATTACATTGAGGGCTTTGTTAGCGAATCGAGTTCTTTATCCCAAAGAAAATGGCTTATCTCCAATTTCCGAGTTTATCGCGTTTAACTATCGCCATATAAAGATATCCTTCCGAGATAAAACATTTCAAAGGAAAAGAAAAATCCATTCTGGCGTACATCTACATCGGCCGAGGGCTCAAAGACAATAAAATTAGATAAGTACGGTTGAGTTGGGCGACTTATTCCGCAGCCACATTTGGGGAAAAAACGTAATATCTCATCTGCTTATAAACTGAATTCGACTATGTTAATGCACGCACTCATTTTCGAAAATAATAAGTTTTTTTTACATGCATAACATACTTAAAGTTAGGTTGAGTAAGAAAACAATGAAATGATTGAATGCCTACTAAATGTTAAATCTGTTAGTTTGGTCTTGTAAATTATTATCATATAACGAGTGAACCCAACGAACATTACTACGATACGTATAATACGTGGTACCCGTCATATTATGAATTCAAACAAGGAATTTGTTGATAAATCTACACGCGTCTGCCTATATCAGTACCTCCCGCTTATATGTTTAATAACACTTATCTCCCCACTGGAATATCTGCGCTTTCCCTTTCTTGTTCAACGCATATAATCTTTACCTTACGTCAATAAAAACACGAACGCAAGACATCATCCAGAAGATTCACTCTGCACTGATGCATTCTTAGATAATATTAACACATCTCTGTGTAAAACATATGACTTTCACAATTTCTTACTGTAGCTCCACAAAAGTATTGAATTCACCAAATGTACACAAATTATTACTCGCACCGAATTGCTCTAAGAATAGATAGAAAACAATTACCTTAATCTTAAGAATCGAAAAGTACTTCAAAAAAATTGACTTTTCACAATTTGATACAATAAATACTCCATTTAATTATGTCCTTTTATCCCCCACCACCACTATATCTCTCCTACTTTGCGTACACTGTACATCCTACCTATTCCGAGTTATCCCTCTGCCCAATCTCTCTCCCCTTTGTGACCCTGGTACGTGTCAAAAAATTAAATTGATTCCAGCCAGTCTAAAGGCTGCGTGCCGTATCATCAAGGCTGAAGTAGGCAGGGGAGCCTCGCTAATAACTAGCAGGGTGGAATTGCTGAGATGTTTATTTAATGGCAATAGCAGGGCGGCTGTAATACAGCACGAGGTATGTTGATTCTGCGGTTACGGCCCCTGCATCTGTAATAGAGGCTGATAGATAAGTGTTATGAGGCATTTGGAAGTAATACGCGTTTGGGTTTGATAACGCTTTAAACGATTCTAATTTAGAGCCTTTTTTAATGTTTGGGTGAGCAACGTTATTTATTGTATCTTATAGACATTTTACATGAATTTGAGGTGTAATGCATTTTTAAGAGTATGTTGATGGTGAGATTTTTATTCTAGCACTCGTATTTTATTACTTAACTATACGCCGTATATATAAGATACGAACTATGAAAGTTTAACAAAATAAGTAAAATAGTAACGTCATCATTCCTTGGTATCACTAGTTCAACACAAATTTAGCCTATACTATTTTGCTTTGCATTCTGACATAAATTGGAGCATATTTCGATATTTTCAGAAAGCATTTATTAACGTCTTAACAACACAATTATTACATAGGTTTGTGCCACGTGAAGGTAATATAGAGACATATCCACATCCCAAAAAGACAGACTAATATTACACACGTTACAGACTAGCAAGAGACTAGCACGTAGTAGGAGAATAGGGCTCAACCCCTCAACGTTAGCCAGAAGAGGCCGTCGGTGATGAAAGAATTCGCGTGATGCGCTGCAGGCGTTTCATATTCAGGCAAACGCAATTAACGCGGCTGAATGAGCTGGTATTCTGGGCTAGCATGTGACTGATTTCAGAGATTGTTGCTCAGTTTTGAATAATGCTGTGAATGAGTTGAGTGAATGATTTTGATGACGGATTTAGTTAAACATGCGTCATGAAATTTGTGATTGTAACAGACGTGTGCTAATGTAATGCAGGATAAACAGATCATGTATCTATTTCAGGAATTGTTGAAACACTTGGCTGAAATGAAATTTACAAACACTTTTATACAAACAAAACATAAACAACAAAAGAATTACGGAACCAACAACCTCATTTCCTTTCACGGTCCCATAATTCCCTTAAAGAAATACACACAATCCCGCTCAAAGCTGACATAGGATACAAGTGGTTGTCAGGTAATGTGTTTAAATCAAGCTAATGTGACATTTCAGGCGGAAGGCCGTGGCAGAGGCAACGCTGGCATATGCCAAGATTATCATTTGAATGAGCCCTCGTAACGATTGTCGGTCCCAGTGACATTCGCACAATGGAGAATCTGCCCCCAGGCGAAATATTATGGACCAGAATAAAACTGCCTTTCCGTTAGCCAATAATGCTTGCGAAGATCATTAATAATATATTAGAGTTTCTATGTGTGACTTAGGAACAGATTTCGGTAGGTTGGATTGTTCGTCTAGATATAAGTGGCGGGAATGATTATAGAAATTACAGTTTGGTTGAATAATTTCATGTTTTCATTTCGTTATGTCTTTGTTCTCACGTGTTGACTTATATTTGGAAGTTATGATTGATCAAGAAATTTGAAGTTATTCTAAGTATATTTATTTAATATTTAACCTAATTCATCGTCTATATTCTGAAGAAGTCAATTGTCATAATAGAATAAAATTGAATATTTTCCTTATTCATATACATTTCTTTATTGCTATTTCATTATTAAACTATATCTTTCTCCCTTTCAAAGCAAAAAAATTCAAAATTATTATTTATGTCATAGAACAGCAAAATGTCTACGCCAAAACCTAAAACACCCAATAACAACGAAACAACTCAAAGACATAATGTCATATCCGTCACTTTTTGCAAAATTATCAAAGTCATGATGGTATTACAGAAATCAAATATAAAATTAATTATAAGAAGAAACCATAAGAATAAACCACCCCACGTGGTTTACACCAGACTCATCGCCCACCAATAAGACATCGCCTATTTATAAACTTAATATCATAAACACTACTCTATTATCAATATACAATATAAAATCAATCTATATCAATTTTATGTATGAGTAAGTATCATATCTGTATTTGTATATTATAAATAAATTATTTTGTGTATGTTTGTTATTTATTATATGCTGCTTGTGACAGTTTCCGAATCGGGTGCTGCCGGAGGACCAGTGATGCAGCCCAGCTGCATCGTATACTGAGGCCGCACCTTTTCACTGCATCAATGGTTTTTTTTTTACATATATTTTTCCATGTTTATGTTTTGTTAATGTAGTGAATATAGTTTCTTTCTTTCTTTCTTATTTACCTACTGAACTAAGTAAAGAACAAATGAATGTCAAAACGAAATCGTTCTATTACTCTGCTCACGTCAAATAAGAGACTAGACACTCCGAAATTGATTGGGTTAACAGCCTAGGGCTAGGGAATTATTCAGTTATGCCCTTATTTATTTTTCTGCTCGTCAATATGGATTTCGTATTAAGACAAAGAAATATTTATCATTCCAAGATTAATATACAGAGAGGCATTTGACTTATTGTACTTTTATTACTGTATAGGTCATTGCTTGTACCTTTTGTTTATTATCAGCTAAATCATCCATATACTCGTAGATTTAATTTTCAATACATTCTATAAACGAAATCTGATTCTTTAATCCTTCTGACAATAAAATAAATAATAAATTTCTTCTGTCTTTGGTATTACCTAGGTATCTTATTAAACTTCGCCAAAGAGAATAAAATAACGCACTAATACCTACAACTTACTAACAACCTTTGTAATTAAATGGTGGTCTTGTTAGATCGTAAAAAGCGCATAGCTACTCTATTCGAAGTTTTTGGCTCTAATAGAACTCCAAACATAAAAGCTGTTTATTGGCTGTATAAGCGAAATTGGATTTCACAAATATTTTATTCTTCTGAGCTGGTAGTAAAACTATAATATGAAAATTATCAATATACGAATGAGATTTTTTTATGTTCTTTCCATTCTTATGCGTAAACGAAAAGAGTATGAACCATTTAGTACCTACTCTATATTGGAAATAAAATTCATGAATTCTGTTAAATAAAGAATATTCACTTTCCTTTGGAAAATAGGAGTTCGTTGACGCCTATAAGTACTTACCATCACATTTTGGAGTTTCCTTAACCAAGAACCTTCACTGGCCCGCAAAAGTTAATACACAAAATTTCATATTTATGTTAAATGCTTTAATTCATCTCCAATCTCTTTCATTGCTATGTTACCATTCAGATAAATTCAGTGATTATCACCACTCGTATCCTTATCATTTTATCACGACATTCAGAACGCTGCATTCAAATTTTCATCAGATCCCAATTTGAATAGAGAACACTGAGTGGACGTTCACTCATGACCCATTTCAATTGAAAGGGACAGTAAATGCTTAAAATGTTTACTGAAATAATAAGTATATCATCAGTTCCATAATCACGAAAGCTTTTGACATCGTTCAGTTGACAGACAGTAGGTAACTTTTGATCCAAAATCATTCGAAACGCTTTAGCACTTTAAAGCATTTTTATCGTAGGTTAAAAAGAAAATACATTCTAAAGCCTAAAATGAATATTATTGAGTATTAAAATAGCAAGTATTAAACACATAAGTTAAAATAAACGGTATAAAATTTCACTAACATTATCTATTTGTAAATATGCAATGGTTCTAAAACATTTGTTCACTATTTCCACATTGGAATCCGAAGCCACGTTAATATAATTACACTCCAAAGTGTAGTGAAAGAGTCTCCTGATAATGCCGAAAACCAAAAGCTAGAAGCCAACGTTTCCCCGACAATAGATAAAAGAACTCTCAGTGAAATTGCATTTGTATCAAACCTCTGCTTTCAATTCCGGCACAAGCTTTGAAGATCCATGCTGCAGATTTTCCAGAAGAAATTCTGATAAATTCGTACATTTATTAGTTTAATTATTTAACGGTAAAATAAATGAGTTATAGAGTTTTATCAATATCCATGAGAAATAAATGTAATACATAGAAAAACGAAGAACCGCCCAAAAATAACGAATATGTACAAATTTATATTCATTAATACTAATGTTCTGTGATCTCGAAGTGTAGCCGAAACAGAAATTCATAATGATTTTAGTGGTTTTCGCTTGATACTTTATAAATATATTAAATTAAACATACTTATTTTATTTTAAAAACAAAATCAATAATTTATTTATTTTACAACTACTTTAATATTACAACGTAGGTAATCATTGCATGTTGTGATTATTTTGAATGTTGATATTATACATCCTCAAAATTTTAATACACTACAAAACAAGAGATATCACATACTGGCACACACCCTTTCAATCCACTGTCACAGACCCAAGCCTTATCTGTAGGTATCTCAGAATAGGAAGTAATTCAAGAGTAGTAAGCGGATCACGTCAGCTTATTTGTGTTTGTTTGTTATGAGATCCTGCCCCCTGCGAGACGCCTGGGATGCAACTGTCTTGCATTCTCTGCCCGACCAGTCCGTGATGTGACTACACTTGTTACGAAATTAAAGTTTACGCAGATTATCATTTCAAGGGGTTATAAGGCATTTAATTTAAAGTAGGAGAATGTTAAGAACAACGGGTGTGGAGCCGATTGTGACGAAAGGATTAGAATAGACGATGCCTGTTTGATTTCCACTGAAATATGTGTAATATTCATTTTAGCAATGTCATTTGAAACTCATCGAACGAAAGTATATCGGAAAGTCTGCAGAATCCTTGAAGTAAATAATAAATTAATAACCACTGCAAGTGTCGGGAATATTAGGCATAGTCAATAACACCAAATAAATGTATTCAGCTTTAAAATAAAACAATGTATTTCCATATCTCTCTCTCCATACAATCTCAATACTACTTAGTTCACTTACACCATAAATAAAGTTCATGTTTGTCGCTTAGTAGTCGCTAAGCTTCATCTCAAACGGGATTAGAGTCACATAAAAGTCAGCGCAACACAAAATGATATCAACTGAGGATCTAGAATGCTCAACAATTTCATTGAGTGGGTGGAATCCATGCCTTGACTATCACCATTGTGCTGTTGAGCATAAACAATTGAAATATGCGACACAAATCTAGTGGCAGTAGCCGACTGCCTCTAATAATATGCTAATCAGTGGCAGAGCTATGAACATTATGCATTATGCGCTTTTGCAGAGTTCAGAGTACTTTCGGATATGCAATATTCTAGGGTGAATTAAATAGCCTTGGTGATATTCATTGCCTATAAATGAAGAGTTTTATATACACATTTAGTGGGATTCTTAATGTCACAAACTGCCATACTCCTTGATGACTAGAACTTGTTATCAATATTCACCACAATAAAACTTGGCTTGTGGTTTTTGGCCATCAAAATTGTAACTTATTGTTTAATCTTTATAAATAGTTAGTGGGACCTGTTTTCCCTCATATAGACCCAGTCACATAACACATACACTAAATTCGGATAAATATAATCTAAGCTAAAACAAAACCTTCTACACTCGCCATTTTTTTCCACAAAATGGGGTACTTTCAACGCGTTTTACACCCTAGTAAATAACCCTCAGTAATGTAAATTTGTTTCGTTGCCTAATGTTCTCGAGTGCTGCTACGGGGCGTGTTCATAATGGATCGCTACACTCCTATGCAAATCATGATATTTCAGAATATTTAAACATAGGTGTGCCGAGAAAGAAACTTTAATAACACATAGCCAATGGCTGGGGCTGGATAGGGTTGCAAATATCTACAAAACTGTAAAAAAAAAGGTTTATCCCAGTGAGGCATTAGATGTGCAAGCAGTAGGAGCCGGTTTAATTCCCGCTGAGCACGTACTAATCGAAAATTCTTTTTTTGTCTTTCTATATGTGACGTGAAAAATCAGATCGACTATGAGGCATAACATTGAGAAGAATAGTGCGTAATCATTTAAAATGACACCAAGATTAATGTCAATTAGTATTTAAATAACTTGGTTATGATAGAGTCATAAAACGAAAGAGCATACAGTGGCGATGACTAAACTGCTGATGTAGTGACCTAATACATTTTGTGCTTTATAAATTTTGGGAGAATTTGCAAATTACCTAAGTGAATTCGGGTACAGCCTGATAATTTCCTTTGCCAATCCATCATTACAATGTTTATCATTAATTAGTTTGGTTTTTGGATCTCTCTTAAGTGATATTACATTTCTTTACTTTTGGCAAACCATTTAAAAGTATAGGTGATCCATTTACAATATATAACTCAGAAATTCGATTCTATATCAATTATAGTCTTTTATCAAGACCGTAAAAAACCTTTTCGGAGTAGTTAAAGGTTTAGTTTCCACCATCAACTGAGCATCGTTATATTCCTAGAACATTGTATTTACTCAAGTTAAAGCGCAAAAGGAATATGATATATGTTTTTCTTAATAAAACTAACAACATAGGTACCTTAAAACCCTGCTAGCCGTTAGCAGCCCTAAGGCAGGTTAACACGTAAACACCGTGCGCTAACGAAGCAAAGCGGTGGGCCCCACATTTGCAATTTCGATTGCATGCACGCTACATAATGCGTTTAGTCAATCCTAAACGCTCAATATACTTACAAGTAGGAGTGCGAGCAAAAATTATCCAATCAAGGGTGAATCATAGCGTTGGTAAGGCTTTATAGACTGGTGATGTTAGTATTGATGTATATATTACAACAAGAAATGCATTGGGTATTTTATATTACAATCATGATAATATCATGAATATTTATAATATAAATAACTGCTGAATGAAGATAGAACACTATGGTTGTATAGTTGCACCAAATAGAAATTATTTAGTTTAAGGAACCAATGCAATTGTGATGCACTCACTTCAAGACTAATATGTATATCTTGCCTGGTGGTAAGAGCATCGCGTACTCATTGTCACAAGTGCAACCTATTTCATTGAAAACTACATTAAAGTCATTATGCTACACATAGACGTCATCCAACGTGCACCACGCTAATTTGATTAAATCATCCGCAGATTGTCCATTCAATAAAATTAAAGGTTCATAAAAGCAGAATCGTAAAAACGGAAACGTTTTTATACTAGAATCATTCTTTAATCTAAACTGGGTCCGCTCAACTATTCCGTATGCAATCGCACCCGTAAAACGTTCCCAGCGGTTTCGACATCGCTTTGTCCATGACCAATTTTTACGATCGAACCAATATTAAATTTGGCAGTTATCTACATTTTTACCCACAAAATCCGATTAAATCTATCGTATGAGTCGTAAAATCGGTTTTACGCCATATCTGGGAAAGCTCTTGACTGATTTGCAAACTTAGTTGCGAACGACTTGGCTCGTTTGATTGCCCAAAAGTTCCCGTTCAATTTCCAATCGTATTCCGAACGACTTGATAGGGTGCAACAATGTTGGACATAATTTTATGAGGCACTACCAACATGAAACTTGAGTATAAAGTTAACGAGCTACTCTGAATATATGTGTATATTTTGGTTATTATTAGGTACTACTTAAAAATTAAAGTTTCCTTCTGATCTCGTATATTAAATACGATAGACGATTTCTTAGATATGCCTGAAACATTGACCACATTTTCAATAGTTTATTTTCTTTGCTAAATACTATGATGTTATAATAAACTTAACTTAAATGTGAAAGATCACTAAAACATATAGGATTGAAAATAAAATATTAATTGATTGTTTGCTCTATTCCTTCGTCACATTAGACACCGTTAACAAACACACATACATATGACGCCTCAGATTCATATTCCGAACAAAGGAGCGAACTCCACACACCACCTGAAAAACAAAAGTGAAACGTGTCAACAGAACCTTCATCCCTGATCATTAGCAAAGCAAGCCCAATTAGTTGGGCTCACAAAGCCATTTATCACGAGCAAGTAAGCGGTTCGGTTTTTTCTCCAAATAAACGACATTAGCGTTGTAAGACATTGTTATATTATTTCGTGGCTCGCCGTTCGGTCGACTGGGCTCGGCGGGGAGCTGCGCAGCTATGCACTTAATTGAATTCCAATATTGTTTAACCGAAAATTGATTGCTGTAATGCGGGAGACTACCCAACTCTAACAAGTTCGATCTACCTTCACCGCGGGACAGAGCGACCTTAATTGTACTTTGTTTAACATATAAGCTCTCGAATGGGATCTTGTTTGTTCAATCTGCTTGTTCGTGATTTATGTTACAAACGTATCAGTAACAATATGTTGGTATAAGTTTTATATTGTAATGCAAATGCAAACACAATAAAATGTCGATTGTTATTACTCTGTATTGTAGATATCTTTAGTTTGAGTTAATTATAAAATAAATGTATCAATTTTCATGAATACAATCTATGACAAAATAGCACTTACTTTTAAGGATAAACACAAATAAGTCTTATTTGTTTAAATACCAAGAAAAAAATATTATTTACCAATTTTCTGTAAATCAAAGTTATCATAATATAGACAACACCTATATGTTAAAATTTTGTAATTTCGACCAGACTTTATCTTACCTTTACAAGTAATAGTACTCACTAAAATATTCATGGTGCTTGTATTTGAACAAACACAAAGTCAATTTTGGCCATCAAACACTTGAGCGGTGCAATCAGGCCGCCATTTCCAATTTCGAACTGTTTAATCTTTCATACAAGCAGATTCGCAAATCACGCATTCTTTCATTCCGCCGGCCATTGTACCCCGACAAACAGTTTCGTCGGCATTGTCTGAATTAATTTATTATACAATACTGACCGTGACGGGCGTCCGTTTGTTTGCAGAGACAATACCTACGGGATTATTCATACTCAGTGATGGAATGTAAACAGAATATGATTGGCTATTAGCATGTGCGAGGCTTGGAGACTACTACGTCTATTTGGCTTTCAGTATTTGACACATGCGTAGATAAGTAATTTATACGAAATTCAAATTTTTAAAGATGAACGCTTATAATTTGAATAGGTTATTATAAAAATAAATGACGCAAGTACCGTGAAAAGTGCTTTTGTTTTTGTTAACATATCAAAGCATATAACTATAGACAGGCAAGCCAAATATATAAAAAATGCTTACCTTACTTTATTTCTTTGGCACGGTGAATGTAAAGGTAGCATGTTTCTATTTATGCTCCTCACAAGACCGAGATTACTTATTCCCATTTTGCATTGATATATTTATAATACATACGTAAACACTACACCAACTCTTACAATATTTCGGTACTATTAACATTGCAAATTGCTTAGATTCGGTAAGCATCATTCCTGATTCAGATTAGCATAACATCTCCGTTGAAATTAGGTTCCAACGAATGCAGTGTATGTAACAGGGCGTTGTCTCTCGGGAGCTGTCTGCGGTGAGGGATGAGCCCTTCTATTAACAACCAGAACTTGGCTCTATCGCATTCGTGACTTAATTTAATTAATTAGGAACCCCCGCTACATGTTGTTTAGATCTTAGATCGCGAACACATCGTTGCAAAGCTAATTGAAATGTATTGTGGAAATGGAGGAATGAGGTTCTCTTATGATAAGTTCAATTATGCGATTCGTGAGGTTTAGCTAATTGCTCTAACTAAAAAGTTGGTAAATCTGTAGGTTATTAATTTCTGTACGAAACTTATCATTTCAAGTCAATTCTTCAATAAAATTTTGAAAAGGTATAAAAAGTAAAACGAGTGTCCAATAATAAAATTCTTTCATGTGTTTTAGTCAATCCTATATACCCCATAAAATGTCGTACGCTTCAACAAAAAGCTCACATTTTGTATTCCATAGAATTAATGTAAATGACGCCTACCAGTTGAGTATAGTTATGATTCTATGACGACTATTTTGTTTTCATACAGTGGTAATTTATGCAAAAAATTTAAGACCTTATGCAATAATTTTATCTCTCTTTCCATGAAACAGAACTCTAAACAGACGGCAATTAATCCCAAAGATAGTTGTTGCTTATTCCCCGTTCCACAAACACGATTTTTCAATCACATTAAACTCAACCTGCTCACACTGTTAACGAACCGTTGCAAACGAATTTGCAATTTTGATTGCCATAGCAAAAGCCATGTTTGTGTGCATACTAAATTGTTAGAGTAGACTGTCAAAATTTAAACTGATTAATGATGGACGACCCACTATGTTTGAAAAATTGGTTTACTCACCGACCGAGCTTAAATAACATAAAATTTGATGGAGTTATTAAGGCATTTTGAACTGAATTAATATTTTATGTTTCATTAAAATTAGATATTCTTAGCTTGGTCCTCCAATATTCTAGAAGAGGTAAGCAGAAGTGGAATAGGGAGTCGTGGTGTGGTTCACATGTCCACGGCGATATTAAATTCACTTTTCACTAGTTTTCGATCCGTGTAAACTAGGTAACTAATAAAATTGGTAATTTTGTGTTATTAATTATTTGTTGATAATTTATTTAAGATATAGTTCATAAATACGTGGGTTCTAGTTTTTGAATAACCAACTATCTATCTGTTCAGCATTCGTTATATTCTTTGATAGTCCAGAAACACAGGTAGTGCAGCATCGAGCCCTCGTTGTCCAGGTAACGCATTTACATTCAACTTGGTTAGTTAGAAAACATAAAATTGTCTTCGTCTTTGGATTCCATTCGATTTGTTTTATAGCTCGTAAACAATGAGTACGGTCCTCGCCACTCCTTCATTTCGCATTTTATGGTGAAACTTTACTGCTAGAGCCCTAATCCAACTTTTTTCGACCTTTTCATTCGGTACTTGTTAGTATTTTAGAGACGCGAAGCAATAAAGACATGAACGTTTCTTACCTCTGCTTAAACAGTGGATGGCATTAATAAACCTCAAGATTAACAAACATTAGGTAAGTGTCGGTTCGGTGCTGGGCTGGTACGTCATTAGAATATAATCAGTTGTCAAATGAAGAAATCTTACAAATAGAGAAGCTGCCTGTATTTTGGGATAAGCACTATTGCCTATATGCTACGCTACAGCATTTGTATATAGCAAAGGGAAACACAATGATAAAAAGTACACTGACACCAAATTGGTCATAAAACTCTGCTCTACACTTATTAAAGAGATCTACACAGGAATTCTGACAACCCTGCAAGTGGTGGTACATGATGCCACGTAGTTTCAACAGTTCTACTTGTCACTGTATCACAGTGCATGAATAGAGAATTAACACTAGAAGCTTGAGGCTTCTGTCATCACATATCCGCGCACTTAGGGATTCAATTGTAGTCCGACGTGTGTTGGAAACGCTAAGTACGTCTGGGTATTGATATCCTTTACTTCCGATGCACAGTCGTAAAGAGCTTGCATTCTACGTGGATTGTTTCTTAATACTAAAATAAAAGTAGTTATGGGATAATGTACGATCGTATATGGAGTCGTAACAAATCCTGGCAGGAATTCCGATGACACATCTGCACAGTGATGTATGTATACACTCATATCAGCATATGTAGTGACTCATATGATACATTTAATAATATATATGCACGTCCATAAAAAAGAAAGATACAATAAAAATAAAACTAAATATCAGTACTTTTGGCTAGCTTCCCGTTTGCAATTAGCAATAATACCCATAATTCTTAAATGGCGTTATATGACATTCTATTAAAATCCCAAACCAAGGTGGGTAAAAAAACAAAAAAAATAGTAGCGTCATCTCAACATATACAAAAACACAGCTAGTTCGCTCCTTTTTAGTAGCTGCACCAAAGTTTTTGTTCCGCAACCATTTAGCGCGGTGATCGGGCAAAAATTTGTTTTTTCCACACAAACAGTTACCCTCGACCCAAATACTAGGATAATGGACACCGTCCTCTATCACGCCGCAAATAACTTGCGTACAATCAAATTAATTAATCACGAGCTGCTAGCTGGAGTTAAAAAACTTCCCGTCGAACTTTTAAGGAGAATCTAACGAGGAATGGGGCCGTGCTTGCGTACCAAAGAGAAGGAATATTTTATGCGCCTTTTATTATTTATTCTGACAGGTGTATTAAAAATTGCGAATATTTAGGTATTTCCAAGTTAGTTTTGCAATGTGTTGCTACATTGAATACAATGTGTTGTATAATTAATAACATAAAATGAAGACACTACCTATTAAGAATATTGTATTAAGTCAGTTTAATGCAAAAATAGGAATTAGGTTACTTGCTGATCTAATTGATACCTTCGCTAGCTATTGGGATATTAAAATTGTATTGATTAAATAATTTATAAAACTTTTATCAATTCCACAATATTGTTGCTTAATTAAAGTCCTCAAATTGAAGAACTAATACCTGAACAATAAATAATAAACATTAATTAATATTTTTTTCTCACGAAAGCTGACTAACTATTCATGCACCGAAGCATGGTAAACTTGTAATACACGCAATACTATGTGTTATTTTATCGCGTTATTTAAGCCTTATCTATTTTCGTTCAAAAATAGCCTCGTTGCCCATAAAATATGAAAGTTGGTCACAACTCTATGGGCAAGTCGTTCCTCGGACTAGAATAGGTGCAATTTAAAACTCTATTAGAATTCGAACACAGCACGCGGGCGGTTATTAAAAATCTTGACAGCTACCGGAATGGTGGAAATTCTGGCCAGAGTTATTAAGGCTTTCGTGTTAGCGGCTCTAGTTCCAATTAGGGCGGTTGCTTGAGTAACAATAGAAAAGGTTTGTTAGTTAAAATAACAAGGATCAAATGGAGCGAAAAAACTGGATGTGAATGAATTTGGAAAAAAACTCTTTTTGACGGTTGTATGTCAGTAGCGTAACATACACAGCACAACGGATAGTCATGTGCGATTATTAAGAAAACAACTAATGATTACGAGTATTTTCGTAACAAATCCCGACCATCTATCTATATCTATATCTTATCTTACCGATATCTATATCTTAAAATAAATATGCTTTAGAAGTTCTCAGTTGGAAAAAACTGAGTAGTGAATTTTTAACTAAATTACTATCTTAACTAAACTACTAAAATAAATCTAAATTACCATAATTTTTAACCAACCTAGTTAAAGAACAAACTAAATAAAAAACCTAATATCCATGCGTAAAGGTCTATCACTATCTTAAAAAGATACCAATCACAACACGTGTTACTACAAAGTCCATAGCCTATTACAGTCACAAATACAATTACCCTCTGTAATTGTTACATTATATCCACTCACAGCTTAGAGAGTTGTACACGCACTTCTGCCGTTCGGGGGAGGGTGAACACGCTACCTCGTAATTTAATTAAAGTGCAGTATAAAACATGAAGGTAACTGTGAAAGTCCTGACACCCTGCTCTTGATGAATACGAGGTATTAAGGATATGTTGGGGCTGAAAGCCGCATGTAAAGGAAGAACAGTAGTTCGTTCACGATTTAAGATTTTTAAAAATAAATATTACGTTACTTTTTTTACATATGTTTTGCTAAAGAATTGTTTATATTTGGCCTTTTAGAGCCAAAGGATTGTCTAAATATTCAGTAATAACCCCGTTGTAATGCATAGTTACTGACTTTCATCTGTCCACAAAAATGCCTTCTCTATTAAGTATAACTTTAATTTCTTCAGCCAAAATGAACACAACCAACTAGTTATCATCTAGGAGTACTAATAAATATCCTTTCTTGTATATCATTTAATAAGATCACATATAGTATACGTTACTTAAGATTTTAATTTACTAAAGCAAAACCACTGTAGCCCCTCTACAAACAGGGACACTAATACGAACATTATTAAGGGCAAAGTCCTTGTAATTGTTTACACACACTCGCTCGAGGTCTTGCGGTTGCGTTAGCGTTCTCATGAACATGCGTGCCCAACTTCTTAAGTTCAATAGCACTTAGTCATTTTCTAACCAGCTTATCAAATTCATATGCTTCAAGACTGTATAGGTAATCAACCAGGTGGTTTAGGCAGTCAGTGGTTTGGCAATTGCGAGCAATGTAACGGTGTTGACCAATAGAATTCATTCTATGTTATCAGTGTGGATTTTACTAATTCATTGTGTACTATTTATTAATACATATTTATATTCACACTTCTACGTCCCCAACGCGATAAGCAGATACTATCGATCGCCACCTGGAACGATCCTGACAAATCTCTCTTGCGTCACTCACACCCATTAACCGTCTTAATCAAGCTCTTCTGTTCTTCACACTATGTACACCCGTCTTGACAAAAATGACTCCAATATGATCGGTACAAGTTCTACGCGGTCTACCACTTCCAACTCTAATGATTTAAACTATTTGGATAACAATAAAATAAGTGCTTTTAATTAATATTGCATTATTTAAAATGACCTATCATCTTCGTTCACGGGCAACTAAGTGACCTGCCCTTAGGACTGTGCCCTAATCATGCCATTTGCTGCGTCAACTGACACAATCTTGATCAGAGCTGTAAACTATTCCATAATGCCATAATGAGTTATTCCTCCATCATGCAATCAACATGTTTTCGGTCACGCGAATCCGAAAAAAGGTTATAAACGAAGCGAACGAACTCCGACACTCCCCCGAAAATGCCTTTCAAATATCACGTCACTTTTTCCATCAGCCTCGAGTTTTATGCGTGATTTATTCAATGTTTTCTCTTTTCTTTTCAATCAGGATTCCACTTCAATAACAGCTTTTATGAATCTGTGAAATTAAAAGGGTGAATTAAGGTCCTTTTTCCATCTCAATTTTAGGAGGCTGCCAAAATATCTTGAAGGTGAATTTTTAAATTGAATCTTTGGACCAAGTTTAAAATACACTTTTTAATTTACACGAGCAAACCTTTTAACCACAGTCATTTACTATGTAGGTGACTCATGTGCCAAGAATAGCCTGAAATTCAATCAAAATAATGTCAGGTTTTGCTGACTTATGATATCTATTTTAATTCAATGTATTTGAGTTTATGAAGATATGATTCCAGCACTAAGCAAATTTAATATTAAAGTAGGTATTTCCATTTCATTTTTCCTCAAAAACAAGCAGCAATCGACAATTTGTAAATAAACAAATAAATTCCACAAACAATAAGCAACTTTGACACCTGGAAGACTAAACAAATATAAAAATCGAGTTCGTTCTGAATCATAAGCTGAAATGGAATCCGGGAGCGGAACAAAAGTTAACATCGTTATTTTTCCATTGTGTGTCGGTACGCAAAGTTATAATGAGACGTATTTGAAAAGCGTCGCGCTTTAAAAGAATACACTTTTGTTATTCTTTTACATCCTGCTGTTTTGATAGCGCTGTCTGTGTTTAATCTGCTCGGGAAAAAGGGTTTTGGTTTCAGTTTTTCTAACATCGATTATGTATTATGATTGTGGTGACGTTCATGCTAATTGATGTATAAAATGAGCATATAAATAAAATGAACAAACTGTTTTTTTTTGTTTTGGCATTAAAAATAAGTCAATCAACTTATTAATACCAAAATAAAATAAGTAAGTTTAGTGTATTACCTATAGGTATATACCTATTTAAACCATGTCTGAGTAGGCCATTACAGATTTTGCGATACCTAGCCGAAAAGATATCTCCTTTTTTCATTAATTTGAAGTACTTTCAAAAAGCAATCTCGATCCTTTTTCTATCGACACGAAGCTGATAAGAACGAACCCTTGATTAATTTAATTAAATCAGATAGGGATGTTTTCCAAGTGTTTTATTTCAAATAGTATCGTATTTGCTTTAACGATTCGGTCGATTGAAAGCTAATATCGTTTTGTTATCGAATTAAAAATCTGGGACACTTTTGTAATGGATTAAAAGCTTTGAGGTTAAAGAAGCCACTAACACTCTATTGAGTTCTTATCTATTTTAACGATTCAATCGCATTGTATAAGGACTGTTACACAAATAAAGGAAGCTTTTGGTAACAAATACAAATAAATTTAAACATTTAAATAGCTATAAAAGGAGTAGAAAATCAATTTTTAATAATTAAACCTATTTGTAAAAGTTCCAACATTAAAATTTATAATTTTTTTCCTAGTTTAGCTTTTCTCATCTTCTTAACATATAATGAAGTTGTTTAATTATAATTATGTCCCTTAAATGTATCAATGATCTTGTTTAAAATGATATTGGTCATGTCAATCTTGTTAATGACGATTGCTATATTTTAATGTCCAAATATGATTTGAATTAAACCATAATATTTATATCAAGTAGTTAATTGAAATATTTAAATAGATTCCGGCATATTTGAGTTGACATTAATTTGAATGATTCTTATATAGCAGTTGTGTTTAATCGTCGTATTTGTACCGTTACACAAACATACATAAAGGTTGAACTTTAAAACAACAAACCAATATATGAGTAGTTATGTCACAAAGCTTATTGATTCTATTATGACAAATGAATTTATTTCAGTTAGAAACTCGTAGTCCCATTAGTTTTTTTATTTAAAAAATGACTTAACAACACTTCTCAGTTATTTATTATAAACCATTTTCGTGTAATAATACTCATACAATATAACCGAACTATAACAAACAAAGTTCTCAAACCTCCACACTACGAGACGTAACTATTAATAAACTCTACATAAACATCGAACTAATCCAATAAATAGCTATTTAATTATCCCTGTCATGAATCCTACTCAAGGCGGGCACACGAGTGTCCTTTGGCAAGAGGCCAGCCATTGTCACTATGAACCGACGCATCGGTGAGAACATCTTTTATTCAGTGAGTCAAACTTTTCTCTCCATAAATCGACGGCGGGAGGGGCATTCATGAAAATGTAATGAGAAAGAACTATTTATGGCTAATCCTTTCGGCGTGAACTAGTCTACACGCCCTCGACTTGGCTTCTACGCATGATAATAAGGAGCTATTTGTATTGTGTCATGTATATTGAAGATCTTCGAAGTATTTCTATTATAGGATGACTGTAAATGTAATGTAGTATGAAGAAGCAGGTGTAGCAGATAATTTAGGGACCAAATGTTCTTGGTTCAATATCTATAGTCTATATACATGATAATATAGAATACCACATAGTGGTGACTACTTGGAAAAAGTATGGTGGGTGACTATAACCTATCAATTGTAGAGATGGAAAGGTTAACTTTAGACTATTACTAGGGTTAATAGTCACGATAGGTACATTTGATTGCTTTGTGAATAGCATTCTGTTCATCATATTTGAATACAGTAAGTGTTTAAATACTATTTCCATACAATACCGCCCCGTTTGCTTCTTGTTTCTGAAAAATGGTCCACTATTCTTTTTTTAAAGGTGACTCATGTATTTAATAATGGAGCAGGTAAATTTAGATGTTCTAAAAATTTTACTGCAAGTAACTCCTAGAGGTAAATGATTGGTAAAGGATTGATTTAATACGAGTATTTGCTTTATAAATAAATTTAAATTTGAACCAGTCATCACTTATTTTTTTTATTCAGGTCACAATTTTGGGGCTGAACATATAAAAAAGCAGAATTTGGAACTTGTGACTAGCTTATACCAAATATTGGTTTCACCATATTTCTTAATGTTTCCAATACCCATTATGACGCAATTCATATTAAAAACACTTAGAAACAGACAGAGAGAGAAAGGTTGACGGTTTGCCCCAAAACAGACAGGGATAGACGCAAGACATAGGATAGGCGAGTGTATATTTTTGAATTGCAAATGCGAGAAATGAAATTGCCGCCCGTATCCTGATTCAGGAAAAGTCGAAGGTTTAGCTGACGTAAGCTTATTTATCGTTTTCCTTTTAAACTCTGTTCCTTAGTTTAAGAGCTTTTCTATTGGGGACATTGTTTTCTGTCTTACTGCAAGAAAGTGTTGGATTCAATTGAAATAGCTTGTTTGATGACTCAAATTATTTACCAAGAATAAACACGTGGCGCCGGATTTATAATTAATAGCAGAAATTAACGAATCAGTGAATGGAAGTGAATAATAGAGAAAAAATATTTCTACACCAAGAAATAGTCATTATTTGCTTGTATAACTCATAAAAACAAGAACAATTTCGACATATACCTACTTCTGATTTATTGAACTTTAATCTATATGAAGATAAAAATTACGTATGATAATTGCCATACCATATTCATTCAATTGCATACAGACGACATTTGAACCATAACTATCCCTTGAATACTGGAACCCTCGCTAAGACCTCTAACAGAGCATTATACTCATTCTTAATAACAGGCGCCGTTTTAATGAATTTATGTGGCGATCGAAGCGTGCGGATTAATTCAATGCTTGCATTTTCCTTGGCGATATTAATAATTTATAATGAAATTCCACCAAATGAAAATATAGGAAGCATTTTTATCTAATTTCGATTACAAATGCAGAAAATTATTGTCGCTATAACCTTTTATGAGACTAGACTTCATTTAACATTGCGTTCTGTAACTATACTTAAAGTTTCAATAGTGATTAAAGTGCTTCAAATGACGCTGTTAATAAATTCTCAAAGTATTCGTTTTAAATTATTATTAATTTTAAACTATAACAAAGTTTTCGTGAAGATAGTTGGAACGTGTGACTATTAGGAAATCAAAATATTTCCGTAGAACTACCAACAAGAACATAAATTCAACGCTTTTATATTTATCGTGTCTTCTCTAGCCACTGTTTGGGCATACCACAGTAGATTGCTTTCCACACAAAATATTTCTTTGACTCACTTTTAGATGCAAATTTACAAGGGTGATCTTTGAATTTCAGCCTTAACTAAATTGCGTAAAGTCTAGGGTCCCTTGGCCGGGTTCCAACGAATTTCTAGATAGAAATGAGAACAATCCCCCAAACGACACCAGTGACATCACGATTTTGTTGAATCCGAAGTAACGAAGATTCGCCTTAATGAATTATATTGAAATTGCAGGTAATTCGTTTAAGGCACGCCTGACAGATTTATTAGACGACGTATTTTGAAAGAGGGTGTATTGTTTTTTGTAATAGGTTCTCAGAGGAGAAACCTAATGACAGTCTAGCCGGATCGAGACGTCGATAATTTTTATTATTATCAAATTAAGTATTTAATCCGCTGTGATAAGCAGGTGATCTATATTCACATATATATCGTATGTTGCTCTGAAAAAGTGTAATTTGACATGACTTTTGACTACCACCCAAGGTATAACGAATATACATACGTTCATTCACGCTTCCATGTCTCCGTCCGACGGGAGAGACTATTGATCGCCACTTGAAACGATTCTGACAAATCTCTCTTGCATTATTTAACTTTAAACAGACCCATTAAATTTTGTCATACATGCTCAACTGTTCTTCACCCTGCGTAATGAACTTGATGTATTAATATCAAATTATTAGATACATTCATATATTTTTTACTGGAACATTTAGGTAAGTGTAACAAATATCAATTAATTAGATATGTTCTCATCGAACGTATGTCTGCTACAAGTATAGCAGTACCCTGAAACCTAATATATTGTAAACCTATCATTGTATTCCATATTTCAATTTTAGAAACAGTACGTTTTATTCTGCCATTTCAAACACACCGACACTTAAGGGACCTACCTATTGTCTGTTCCGCCAAGCTGTTGAATATTGATAAAACACTCCCAATTGAATTGAAAAACATCGAAGCGCTAGTACAAGGCACAAAGAGTCATATCGTGACGCTTTGCCCAGGCCACACTCAACCATACTCAAAATACTGAATTGTAGTACATGCAAATTGATTCCACTTAAAACAGCGTACAACGGCGCTTCGGCGGGCCAAAACTATGGAATACCGATTGCCGATACAATTTTAAAAAACTCGGAAATTGGCTCTGCCATTTTAAGTGGCTGTTGTGTGCGTCAAAGTAATTTGCATACGACTTTTTTGGTTAAAATAAATTAAGGAGGTTTGTTGCAAACATGCATTGTGATGCTTTTTTGTTTTGGATACGAAATGTTCAGATATTGAACTAAGTTAAACGACAACAAACATTTCTTTATCTAATATATTTCTTTTATAAGTCTTCTGTTAATATTAAAAATATTCCAGGCATTGTTAACATAAACGTGTGCATCTGGATTGAGGGCCCATTTTTCAAATATTGGACAATCGAAATGAAACTCACAGGGCATTTAGTAAAGAATAAGTAAAAACTATAGCATCTATTCTTAAATTTCTTAAACTTGAAACTAAACAGTTATTGTCAAAAAACTGTGGCCCTCAATCCTGATGCCAGCATTTTCTAGATCTCGGAAAGTACGAATCCTGGGATAATGCTGTTTATTAGAGGATTTAGTAAAGAATTTCTTAAATAAATTAAGAAAATCTCAAATCTCAAAAATGCGTTAAATATAGGTTTAGGGCGATTTTGCTATGGCCCTCAGTTCAGAGATCGCTGACTTTTGGAATCATCAAAAAATGAACATTTCTATACAAAAAGACTAATGTAACTTATATTATCTTGAAGCTCAATGGCTCAATGAATTAGTAATGAAGAAATAACGATACAAAAGCGAATAGTTTAAGAGAAAATGAAATTTGAATTTTCATCTGACGTACAAACTGAGAGCCCTAAACTTTCGGCGATATTGACTAAACTAAGCCATCTACACTAGCGTACATAAGGATGACTAATTTTACTATTTTTTTACTAAATCCGTGCAATATTTGCATGCCTCTAAATATCACACTTTAAGAGGAAAATGATTTTGATTATTTATATAGGAGAAAATTCTGTAGGGTGACTATGTTATGTGTAAATAAAATATGTATATGCAAGTATTTGACGTGTTCTTGTAGTATATTGTAGCACAGATGGATAATTGGGGGTTTATTACGCCTAAATATCCCATGCTAGCAGGGACGAAAAAAGAATGCTAGACTGCAGCCGATATCTCTGGCATGTTGACTGAGAGGCTGGGTATAAATGCAATTTATTTTACGACCTCCGTTGCATTGTCGTTATATTGCTCTAAACATATGTTCACAATATTCTCAATTATTTGTTTTACAACATCGTAATATGCAACGTATATAAAAATGTTTTATATGATTTTCTATATCGTCTTTGAAACAGGATAACTAATGAAGTGTTTTTATAAAGTGACTTTTATCAAGCCTAATCAATGTAGCAGGTGAAGATGTCGTTTTTTATTACAACACACCCAATAAGTGATGAATATATTCTTTTATACTACAGTAACAGCCGATAAAAAAAGCCGACGAACCGTCAGTAATGACTCGTAGGGCACGTGACCTACACATTTAACCCATTGTTTTAACCATTTAGAAATTGACGCTGCATTGTGTGAATTTCTTTTTTTTTTCATTTATTCACTGTGTGATATTGTGTGAATATCAGGCAATAGAATTTGTAAATAATTATTGTTTTTATCACTTCAGACTAGTTACAAGAAATTTTATTTTAGCTGTGTAAGATAGGTTAATATGGTATTTTATATTTCAACCTTTCTGTAAATTCGACGTAGCTCATTCATTGATGGATTGATTCTGTATCAATGAGTACGAATTTCAAAGCCTGGAACATGTACTATTATGGATATTAAATTTTCTATTTGATTGTTTGTGTTGTATTGTGATTGGATAACTTGTGCTCCGCAATTGTAAAGATGATTACTCAAACCTGAAAACCCTGCAAAGATTAAAGTCACGAAAGTGTTTGTTCTGTCTGTATACTTTTATATAGTTTACTTTAAATTTATTTGGTGATTCCGGTTTCTGCGGCTTTACAGATAGTGTGTTGTATTGTAGCTAATATCTTTGAATGTGGTTATTGTCAATAAAGTGCTAATGATCTATGTTTATATTTCATTAATAACATTTCTATTTATTTTTACGCAACAAATAAAGCCGTAACATAATTGTCATATACCTCGTACATACCCTCAAAGACACGATAATATTTCATAAGTCAATTTTTAGCACACATAAATATTAGGGTTGTAATTGACACATTACAGAACACAATATTTTTTGTTTTCACATTGACTTTCAAAGGATACATGAATAAATAGACGATTGACACACTGATTCTACTTTCAAACGGACTGGTCACTATCTCCACCATAGATAAGTGTTTGATGACTTTGCGTAGGCAATTTAACCTCCAATCCTAGCTACTTTGGTTCATATGTATCTTTGTATTTGGTTCGGGACGTCGAATACTTTTTTATATTTACACATAACATAGTCACCCTACAGAATTTTCTCCTATATAAATAATCAAAATCATTTTCCTCTTAAAGTGTGATATTTAGAAGCATGTAAATATTGCACGGATTTAGTAAAAAATTAGTAAAATTAGTCATCCTTATGTACGCTAGTGTAGATGGCTTAGATTAGTCAATATCGCCGAAAGTTTAGGGCTCTCAGTTTGTACGTCAGATAAAAATTCAAATTTCATTTTCTCTTAAGCTATTCGCTTTTGTATCGTTATTTCTTCATTACTAATTCATTGAGCCATTGAGCTTCAAGATAATATAAGTTACATTAGTCTTTTTGTATAGAAATGTTCATTTTTTGATGATTCCAAAAGTCAGCAATCTCTGAACTGAGGGCCATAGCAAAATCGCCCTAAACCTATATTTAACGCATTTTTGAGATTTGAGATTTTCTTAATTTATTTAAGAAATTCTTTACTAAATCCTCTAATAAACAGCATTATCCCAGGATTCTTACTTTCCGAGATCTAGAAAATGCTGGCATCAGGATTGAGGGCCACAGTTTTTTGACAATAACTGTTTTGTTTCAAGTTTAAGAAATTTAAGAATAGATGCTATAGTTTTTACTAATTCTTTACTAAATGCCCTGTGAGTTTCATTTCGATTGTCCAATATTTGAAAAATGGGCCCTCAATCCAGATGCACACAACATAAACATGTTTTAAACAGTTCGATTTATCTGTCCAACTCAAGAGAATGAATAGGATCTTAGTATATATATGCCAACAAACATACTGTTACACTTTTTAATACTTTTTATTAGTGAATACACGTTGCACTTACTATCCAATTATTTGACCAGATATATGCCCTGAATCTCCTGGTATGAGAATGTATCCCTAAGTTAATTATAATTATTATTGGTTATCTTTGGCTACGTACTTAACATGATGCTGTGATCTCATTGTCAACAATTAAGCTTAATGATTTCCATACGACACTTAGGTCTTAATAGGAACCTTGTTTGTAATGGTTCATAACCTTAATGACATTCCATTGTCAACGCCTTTGTTCAGCATACAGCGGCACATTTACATAATAAATTAATCACTGGATATTTTGATGATGCACATATTGCAATAAAGGCTTATAGCTCCTTTTAAAGTTGTCTGTCAAGTTTAGTTTGTTTATTTTAGATTATGTGTGTTTCCTTGAGTTTGTTATGGAAGCAAGGACATGAGAACACTATGATATATTCACGTACCTCTGTCCTTTTCAGGGTGGAAATAATCTTGAACACGTAATAGCTCTCCAGCTTTAATTTGATCTTAATTGACTAATAATACGAACATAACTACAAATTAACGAATCATAAATTAGTAGTAGAGTAACTGCTGCTATTCATTGTTTATACTAACTACATTGTTTATACTAAGCCTAAAGCCTGTGAAGGATCTTATTCTACTTTTAAACTTATTCAATAATTCTTCATTATTCTACCAGATACCTCACCGTACTAGTATTGTGGTGACCATCTGGCATCTCGCCAATTTATTCCGAGTATGCACGGAAAACTGAATAACGCGAAAATCTAATTCCTTCGCCACGTGGTTTTCCCGAAACGCGAAAAATATTTCGAGATTCCACGAATTGAATTGGGTCTACTGTTAAGCTGTTATCTAGAATTATACATATTCATCAGAACTATTGGTTTTCGAATAGAATAACATATGATAAGAACAAATAACTTTTAACTAGTTTAAATGACACAAACCTATAAAAAACTAATCAGATTACATTCCAACTTGTTTCTTCATAAAGTCCCTTACAATATGAAGCCTTAAATTATAACAATGGACAACAGACTTAAAATTATAATCATCACTAATTGCTTCATTTAAATCTATTATTACTTGAAAAGTTATCTTAGAGTAATTATTTTCACAATTCTAATAACATTAATAAATCATCGTTAATATTTAATTAGTCTTTCAAGCTTTTACCGCCCTTACACGGATAACATTTTTGATAAAATCTTTAAACACTCTATCTTACACCAGATATACCGAGCTTTAGCACTTCGTACGTCGCAGTGAATAAATCTCTATTGCTGGCAGCCGTTAGAAGTAGTTTAGTTCCGAGCAATATCTGGCTTCTGCACACTCATTTGCAAATTTACACTGTGCCATGGGAGAAATTGCATTTGGACCAAACAACGAACAAAAGGTTCCGGTGATATATGAGCTCGTAAACAATGCACCTAGATAGTAATTGTAATGAGAACAATTTGGTTTCGGCTAATTTGTTGTTTATATCATGATTAACTGGTCGGGTTCAGTTGTACGTCATTTTGGGGTACTATAAGCTTTTTTTTGAGCTCATTACTGAATAATATTTGAAAATATATAATTTGAACAAAAATTGTACTTTTTTACCTAAATTTTCAATCAATTTAAAAGTAAGTATTATTTGAGTTGGTCAATTAATAACAACACCATTAACAGTTTCGAAATTCGTCATTAAGGCTTATCAAATCCAACGATTTCCGACCAGTCTAAGGACACCATCGGTAGCCCACAATGCAATGCGGCCCGCCCTCGTCCCCATGGCTCGTGGTTTCCTACAGAAGTCTTCACTTCCTGACCAACGTTTGTTCAACCAGCAATTTAGCGGTTAATTGTAACTCTTTGATTACTCACAAAAACCAAATGGGTTGCAGAATAATTATGGTTAGTAAGTAATTAATAAGAAATGTACAATTATATTTATATTGTTGAATACGCCCGCCATGTTTCAGCAGCTATTTTCGCGGTTAGACTGATAGTCCGGTAAGTTAACCTGATACATAATTCAAAATAGCTTAACAAATATAATTTTGTTAAAAAAATTAAGATACTGTTTAAAAAATGTGTAAAGTAAAATTACCTACTATGCGTATGTAACCTATGTGTATTTAAGTCAACAAAATGCAAATTATATTATAAATCAATCACCAGTAACTCTCCAATTAAATAATAGTTCATGTAGTGCGATGAAATTAACTTTACAGAAGTTGTGTAAGATACAAGCATGAGACATACTTATATCCCGTGTCCGCTAAAAAATAAGATTGAAAGACTAAATCTTACTCAAAGGTTAATACAGTTCAAAATCACACAAGTCTCAAAAGCCATACGTAGAATTCCGATGTTCCAAACATTCCAAATTGCCCAACTAAAATCGCAATCTAATTTAAATTTGCACGACTCATAACCCGCATAACCACATCAGGAACTACGATCAAACAACTCTAATTTCGGTTTCCGTAATGCATTTTATAATGTGCTGGCAGACATCCCCCAGTCAGTCGGGTAAGTAATAAGATTTGCAGTGTCTCATTACTGTCACAATTATGTCAAATAGCACGCGCTCCACAAATTAATGTTCTGCTTAATGCTCTTGCGAGGGATCGTGTAGTTATGTGTTAGCCTAGAAATGTTAGGTGAATTCGCGAAATAGTTTTCAAACTATGATTAGATATTGATAGCATTATAAAAAATTGTTGTATACCAATCCAGGACTTACTACGCAGAGTAATTAAAGTTCTAGAGGTATAAGTCCTATAATAATAATAATTATAGTACGTTATAATCAAAAACTCATGGTACGGTACATAACAGCCACGTAATCGGTTACCAAGGATATAACTTGTCCTCGAGATACTGTCTTGCCTATTCTTTTATTAATTTAAACACTAAAGTAAACATGTATATTACTTTTCATTTCATCAGATTGCTAGTAGGTACCTAACGTGACAAGTGGTGAAATCTATAAGCAATCACATAATTACCTAAACCTATAAAGTAAATTTTTCTTACGATTTTTACGGGTACTTTCAACTACATTATTTATTTTAAAAGATGTTATATTTCTCAGCCTGATTCCTGTCTGAAATCTCCGCAGAGTTATTTATAGTCATGATGAACGAGACGTAATACCAGTTGTCATTTTGGAATCCCTTGAAACGAGGCTTTACGAAACCAAGCATATTTTAATAATAATTGAGTTATATTTTTCACGACTGTAAGTAGATTACGACTTTAATTTTATTTTGTGGGAAGCTCACCCCGGAGGATAAAAGCCGCTAAGCCTCAATCATTAGTATTCAGATGGTAAAAAAGATAAATTGTTGTTGAAGATTTTAATTTATACAATTTCGGGGCCCGTTCGGTGCGTTCTGCATTTTTGATTAAGGATTTCGGCGAGAAAACACCGGTTATTGAAAATATTAATCATTTAATATTATTCCTGCTCTCTCGCTTAGTTTTAAATATAATATTATACAATACAGCACCAATTTCCGGATAGAGCTTCAGGTTTGCTGTTCATAAGCAGATTACGCTTCAATCATTTTCATTCTAATTTACTTGTACATGGAATAGCAAACAGTGTTCGATGATAATACATGGTAATATAATTAGGGTAATAAGTTAATGTTTATTTAAACTTCTGATGATGACTTTTAGCCCTTGCAGGTTGGGCTGGGATTTGAGTTTCCATGACATTTTTTAACAGGATTGCATCACATCATGTGCAAAAGGCTATTGAAAGTTGGTACGTTTAAGAAAAGTTAATCTATCTAAATGAATGATTAATAACATTTGAAATTTAAAGGAATATTACTACTAAATAATTGTATCCGTTTACAACAACGTCCTCAGAATGTGGGTTCTATTCTTGAGACCATGTGTTGTTTTTTTCAGTAAGAGAAAATATTGCGAACAATTTCATAGTAGCATTTAGTACCTGCGTACTCCTATGAAATCACAGAAGTTTTAAGGTACCAGAGACTAAGAAGTGACTAAGTCCTAAAGCCTGCTACTACTTCGAAAGGGTTAATGATCGAAGCTTATATATGAATCCATTCGCAGGCCCGAATTAATCAAGAATGAAGACTATGACACAGTTGTGAAACTCTGAATATTTTATAGACGGCAGTTTTTCATTATATCGATCGCGAACTAGCAACAGTCCGTTGAAATGAGGTTATACGTATATATTTAGTGAAGTGCAGTCTGTCTAACTATTTCACAAGTAGCTTTCATAAAGAATACTTTAGTAGCCCGGAAAATTACACTGGAATTCTGCAGAAAAGAGTTAACAACCAGGAAAATTTATAGATAACGAAGTCCTGCTGAACTATACGAAAGAAAAATATTGAAAAGAATTTCTGAGAGCTTTATTATTTTCTCTTATTTGGTTTATAAAGTTAAAAGTTTAACATTTCAACGAAGTATTATTACTTACATCTCTAAAAGGTATTTATCACTTAATCATTACAATAGTCTGATTATCAACATTTATGTTTATTGCCCTTAAAAATTGATAAAGTGTGCAAAAAATCTACCACTTTATTTATCCCTTTGAATAGGTGTAATAGTAGGTTTACAAAAAGGCAGTAAGTATGTGTGAACGATAAAGAATGACTATTCATCACGTTGAGTCATTGATTATCTGGTGAAATGTTGGCTTTGAGTGACCTCAAATACCTAACTAACTATGGCTGATACCACAGCTCCGAAAGTGGTATCAACCATAATCTTTATATACGTGTGTTTATTTCATCTTCCAAACCAGCCTTTAAATATTCTATATACACACATCGTGCTTATAGTCCAGCTATAAGGATGCTCGAATGCAAGACGTATCATTAGGGGGCGCATGGATCATAAAACCAATCGTAATAGCTTTTATCAGGCTCTATAGAAAATTTATTCCCATTCCTATCTGTGTACGCTGCTGCCGCGTGCTCTCATTTATCTTCGAATGGTTATTGCGAGATATTGGACGCAGATTTGAATTTGGGAAAAGTTTGGAATGGTCTAATAATGGCTATTGACATAAAAAATGAGTTATTCTGAAGGTAAAATATTTAGAATAATATTCAATTCATTGAATACATAGCAATTTTTATCTCACAAATAAATGTCTAAACTTCAAAACAATTGGCAGGAAATTCCTAATTATTATAAGTATTATTGTATTAAACATTTAGTTTCAAACAAACGACGTATGAAATACATAGCAAAATAACAACTAAATTACTCTCAGCAACAGACAAATTAACTTACCTAAGCCTTAAGGAAACAAACAAGCGAAACAGCATGATACAAATGTGCTACAATTTTTCGTAGCATTAGGGAATTCCAATCAGCTTTCGCGCAAAGTGCTAACAAAGGGAACAAATAGAACCTTAACACTTCGACATTAGGAATGTTGAAATAAACACTCATCATCCGAAGACGTAATCCTCTTTAAGCTGGAGGCTCGTTGGCGAAAATGAAGAAGACACCCCAAAATTCAGTAGCTTCTATTCACTACATGCTAACAGTTTGGATGGTGCGCGGTATGAACTTTTAGCGATATATTCCAGGTTTTTATGTATGCACTTCCATGTATTCAAATTATTAATAGATTTCATTTCTTTCTGTGGATTTCCTTGTCAAATGGACTACTATGAGCTACGGGCTTTGCCCACTATATGGAAACAAAACTGGTTTCACGAATCTTTAAATGTACCTAATGTTTGTATACTTTTAACAACAGTATACAAATTTAGTTATATTTGTTAATATTAAAAAAATAATTGATGCAATATTAAAATGATATTTCAGGATATACATTATTCTATTTATAGTTCCCGTCATAACTTCAGAAATTAATCGTCAAATATTAATCCTACGGTTATTAATTTTCGGATAGATTGGGGACATAAAATCGCCAGTAGCTTTAATTCGAGAGCGGCTATAAAGAAAAATGTATTGAGGGAGCATTTATGGTTTCGTTGTATAGGAGTGTGCCCCGAGGCATTATCCGGAACACGGTGTGCTCCGTTGGATTTCCACAGAAACTAATTTTTCCCGGGAATAAAATGTAGCTGATATATCACGTGTAAGTGGCTGTTTATATAAATGCGTAGTTTTGCTGAAATGCAAGGAAAACCGTTCAGAAATACTGATAAAAGTATGAATAGAAATAAGCTCATTTTCTTTGCTGTACACGAAACTATAAATCAGAAAGTTGCTGTAATCTTCTTTATAATATTGTACTGTGTTAACCTAGAATGGATGGATGTATATTGGTAGCTGATCCTCTTTAAATGAAATGATTTGGGGTGATAACGAAGTCTCGTATATTGTACAGTATATTTTTTAAGAAATACTTTGTTTCATTGTTAGTAACATAATCTTAGGTTTCTTATGAAACTATAATGTCAATTAATCATTTAAACTGTAACACAACATATATTTTAAAATAGCTAAGATAATACTTATGCATGACTGTTAGAACTTAAATTATGAAGTCTTAACGAAATCCGGTGATTCAACTAACCCGTAGCCGCAATAAATAAACGCCAGTCCAACAAAATGAGTGAATGCAATAAGCTAAAGTGCAGCCACAAGAACCACCCTAATTCGAATGGGCTATAAACGTAGAACCTTATTCCGTTTTGGCTCAGAACGAAGTAAATGTGTATAAGTCCCAAGCTATATCCCTGCGATGGTAATATAAATCTCCACACCCTTACTATGGGGCCTTTTCAGCCGAATTTCACGAGAGAGATAAAAAGATCCTTGTACTGTTGTTACTTCTGTGTGATTTCAAGACTGAGCCCTGTTGTAAAAATGGAAGAATAATACTAAGATTTAGGCTGTAATGGAATAAGGTGGTTTATGTAGGAATGATAGGGCAAATAAAATTCATTGATTTATATACTGGGCAAATGTCACGGAATAATGTTGAAAATTATACGAAGTTTTATAAAAAGGATGTTAGTGAATTAACTGAATTTAAAGTTATCAGTAGAATATTGTATTTCATATTTGGAGCCTCCAAATAACTATCTAGATATCCATTGGTAGTGAAAAAATGTAATTCATAACTCTTATAGTGAAATATTAAGTATTTTTTGCGATGTTGTAATAAGCAATTAACTGTGACCGTAAAACGCTTTAAAATGCCTTATTTTAAGTTTGGCCTTATTTTATGCATAACTTGTATAGTAAAATTTTCATTATAATTAAGCATTTCTTGCAATTTTCTAGCAAGAAATCAATTTTTACCGTAAAACGTGTTAAATAGCGATAAAGACAATAAAATCACATCGAAAGTTAGAGCAGCGGAATTCCTAAAGTTCCTTGCTGGACATCCGGAAAGTTACGCCCTAAAATAAAAGCGGCAAATTGGAGACTCCTCGATTTATATCACCGTATTGTACCCTTACAAAGAGCATTAAAAACTGTGTCTGTTCGTAGATTTAAGCCAAACGGCGTGTTGTCCGCGATACATTTATCACTCTCAATTTTATTTCCCTTCGGATACGGGACAGGAGGCTTTATGCCCCGACCGTAACATAATTATACGTATGAAAAACGGTGAATCGAAGCTAATTTAAGGTTCCTTTCATGCTTTCCAAGTAATTTTTACCCTCTTTTTCGGACTTTTAGCCGATGCAACGTGAAAGAGAACTTTTGAAGTTGAATTCAGAGTGAAATATGGTTTGGTTTTTTATAGAAGGAACTGTCTGTATTCGATCATTAGTTTTGTATTGAACAAATAGTATTGCAGAAAACTAAAACTTTATGTAACATTTACTATTGCATTTATTTAATAGGTTAATATGATAGATTGTATGAGGAAGGGTATGAATCTGAATCCCTTAAAAATATGAACCCATAATTATGTATACTCACTGCAGCAAGTGATGACTTCTTAAATTCCACAAAGTTTTAAGTATGAGCATTACTCAAAATATATACAATACGCCATTACGAAAAGTCACTAAGTTACCTACGAATACCCATTTGTTGATTAGTACTATAAAGTAATAACAATTTAAGAGCCTAAAAGGCGTCACCCATAATATTTTACAACGCATTATATCCCTAATGGGAAGCCGCTGTAAATGAACCCTCAAAATTAATTGGCGAACATATTCATTTTCAACCCTTTCACACAAAGTCTAAGAGACGACTGCCAACATTGAATGAAGGTTGTAATTCATCCTAATTGAAATATAAATGGAGTACATACCTAATCCATTACACGGTCCTTATGTTATTTTATTGCAGTAATTCTTTGAAACCTATTTGTCTTTATTATTGTTTGCATCAAGTACGACCCCTGATGGATAATGGATCCCTAGAGTAACATTCTCACACGCATTTCGTTAAGTTTGACAAAATAGTAGACCCCCTCAAATGATGCATTGCAATTGCATGTAATGCAGTTTTCCTTTTTAAGTGAGACGTGACGTTTGAGTTAGGTAATGTGACACTTCCTCTTATTATGATTACATTCGACCTTCTTTTCATAATTGAATATAAGTTACTTTATTTCAATATATATATATAACCATGAGTGGTAAATTATACCTACTAAGAAATATAAATATTGATAATTCAAGTTTAGGACTAGCTAGTCCATTTCATGCTGGTCTAGGAATAAATAGATTTTTGATATATGATTTAATAATCGTGGTTTCTAAGGATACGCAAAACAGAACTATAATACTTACATCCAGCCTTTACGGACCCTGCATAGACCTTACAAACCTGGTGTGCCTTCGACTCATTGTTCCACTCATGTTCTTTGTCTCCTTTTATTGGTTCAATCAATGTCACTAGTTGCTCGTTGGATGATCGGAATCATATTATGTTAATAAACTTGTTGCCGTTGATAAAATGAAATTCATTATCGATGCATCGACCATTCATATCAACCGAAAAACGAGCAATTATCGAGGAATTTAATGCATCAATCCCTTTTTTCCATGATTTAATTATCAGTAAGTACGAGTATAATGTTCATATAGTGTAACACATAAAATGATAAATTTCGGGATAACTATTAAAATATTATATTTTTAAAATATATGATATATAAATGATTTTGTAGCTTGTATATAATATAATATTAAAGACTGGCTGCTGGAATTTTCTAAATGGAAATAGGCAGTTCAGTTGATTATTATTTATATTTTCTATATATAGTCTCTGTATAATTCAACACATTCTAATAGTTAGTTAAAACTTTATTCAGTATGCCGTAAGGAGTATGAACGAATATTATGTAATAACGTTAGTGTTGTTAACTTGTTAAGAGATACTTACCTACTGCAAAAAATAGTCTTAGTTTGCTCATGTTCTTTTATCCCTCTTAGTGTTATCTTAACCTAGAAGATTAGATTACTATTTAATCGATGGCAATAATGTGGAATATTGTGTTAGATTGCTACTTTTATTTATTGCTTTATTCGCCTTACAATATGCCAGGAAGAAAGGGTTTTATATTGCGACAGACGTCATGTTAACAATGTTGAAATTACTGCAAGTAAGCTTACATTTAATGGTCACGTAATGTAACAAATTAATTGTAGCCATTTATTTGCTACTTCAGCATATGCAGCTAAAACATAGCCAATTATTTTAAGTGTTTTTTTCGAAAAGTCAACGTTTGAAAGCATTGCGTGACGATTGTTATGTTTGATTAGGCTCCCTAATCAGATTGAACTCATTTTTTCGGTAAAAGCAAACACACAGAAATATTTTTCATTTTCTTTTATTAATTTCTTTTCTTTAGTTTTCTCGTTATTTAAATACGTCTCGTAACAAAAATCATAAAATGTAGTTAGTAATATATAAATATGCTTAACATTACTTCTATAATGACTGAGTTGTCGACAGAATAGGTATTTGAATATTGTTATCAAATAGTTTTATTTATTCTTGCTAGTTCAAAAACTACATTTCGTTATATGAAAACATAGTATATGAAGTAAATTATGCATTTTAATTTTATTCGAGTACAAAAATATTCTTAGTATAAGTTTACATTGAGCAGAATTGAAAAAAAGCGATTAATTTAGATAAAACAAGGAAGTATGTAAACTTAAAACGTACATAACTATGATAATACGATAGAGATTCTGAAATTCTGGCTTACAATGTAATTAAATAAGGAATATTAAGACACGAGTTGATTAATATTGATTACTTCAAACACGCTTTATATTGCTCATATTTGTACGTTTTTGTTCATTATATTTGGTGTTCTACCTTTTTCCAAAATTTACAATACATTAAAAAGTTATGCTAAACAATATCCAGCAGAACTAAAGAAAATAATACGTGTGATGAGTATGAGATTACGCAAAACGTGTTAGTAATGAAAAAATTAAGATAAATTTACAATATAAACATAACCTTATTTACATAACCAACAGCGGTATTATCTAACCTATTTGTATACTTTTTACACCATTTACAAATCTATCACAATAATTTAATATTTAGTAGTTTTATTTACATTATTGCATCAAATGTTTATAACACTGCTCACTGTTTATGCAGAAAATGTTTGTAGACGAAGCAAGACAATGTCCCTCTGCGAATTCGTCTTACAATTTATGTTACACGTACACTATGTGCGGCTTCTCAGGCGTTCTGTGATGCGGTATAGTTTCATATGCGAACTGTTGGTATATGTGCTCCTCGCTGTCCTCCTGGATGTACGGACTCTTGTCCATACTGTGCCATGGCGGATTGAGCGAGTGGAAGTTATTGCTAACCGTGGACCCGATCATTAGATACCTATCCACGTCTCGCTTATTTTCCTGCTCTCTGCGAGTGGAGTACACCAAGCCGTTCCCTAATTTAGACACGTCGCTCTTCAGCATAACACTTGTCATCACTTGTTTCGACTTGTCCCCCTTGCATTTTTTTAACGGCCCCAGGAAGTACAAAACGCCGCCGACTACGCTTATAATGATGCTAAGGGTGAGCACGCCCACGGCTACGATCACCCAGCCGTTAGAGCACCCGAACTCAGATTCCGGAACCTGAAAAAACATAACACCCTTCAAATGCTCGGGGGCCGCACATTTCACCGCATCATAATCAATCTTCAAAATGGCGCTAGAGTTAACAGTCTTCTTGTTTCTATTCATTTCGTACTCTTTCCCCAGCTTCCAAAGCCATGATAACGAACAATTGCAAGAGAAAGGATTTCCAGAGATGGCTAACTCTTGCAGCTTATCTATGGGGAAATGCGACGCCTCCAATGTTTCAAGCGCATTATTCTTAAAGTAGGCGTGTGTGAGCTTTGGGTTGCCGTGGAACAACCTCGGAGGGATTTCTTTTACTTTCACGTTTTCGTTCATCCATATTTTCTGCAAATTGATGTTGTCTATGAAGGCTCTCGAGTCTATCCTCTCTAGTTCGTACAATCTACTTAAGTGTAAATGTTTCAGATGGAAAAGGCTTTGAAAAGATAGTGCCGTTATATTTTGGAAAAAGTTGCCGCTCAGATACAAATGTGACAAATTGGACAGTTTAGATACTGGAGACGTAGGGATGACCGTCATATTGTTATCGCTTAGGTCCAAATGTCGCAACGAAGGCAAACTGTGGAAGCCTAAATTATCGATACTCGATATGACATTGTTGTTTAAATCTAAGTACTTCAGTTCTTTGAGATACGGGAAGCCGTGTTTCATCACTTGCTGTATCAAGTTCATGGACATATCCAAATACTCCAGCTGTATCAGATAAAAGAGATTGGCAGATGGTATATCTAGTATGGCATTGTTCTTCATCGATAACATCTTCAACGATGACAGTGCCTCGAACGTCTCTGGCACCAAGCTCACTAACTTATTGTTTGACAAATCGAGTCGCTCTAGTACAGATAAATCTTTGAACGTTTGGCCGTGTACACTAGATATCTCGTTATCTGATAAATTTAAGTCTACCAGGCTTTTCAAACCCACAAACGTATCCTTTTCAAGTCTTTTGAGTCCATTGTGACTAATATTTAAATTCCTCAACTCCATGTTATTTTCGAAATTTTTACTACCTAAATCTTGGATTTTGTTGTACGAAAGGTCCAGCACAGTTATTTGAGTGTAGAAGCCGAACGTGTAGAGGAGATTGTCGATTGAGTTGTGCGTGAGGTTGATGTAGGTCGCCTCTGGGTTGAGCTGGATGGGCACTATTTGTAAGCCGGCCGCTGCGCAGGAGGCCATCCGGAAGGCATCGTCGCAGGTGCACCGCGCGGGGCACAGCGTGTGCGCCTGCCCCACGGCCCACGAAGCCACCACCAACCACCAGCGCCATCTCGCTACCACGCGTGAGCCCATAACATCTCTTGTATAGGACACCGGTTATCTGTAAACAAGAAGAAAGAAATGTCATTTTAAGATACCAATCACGGCGTCATAAAAAGTTGTAGTTTTTGTATGAGTATAGTGAATTTTATCTCCAAGGTAAGTTATCCCAAGATGATCTGAGACTGGAATAAGAATATAATCATCTGCTTCTTTTTAATACCCTTTTGGGGATCGTACACGTAAGTATATTCATATTATAATATGAATGAATAATAGCTTCATATTGCTGACAAAAATAAACAACCAAGCCTTAAATGTACTAAACATGCAAATTTGTAAATCTCTGTTGGCATTACAATCTCCTAGTTCATTTTTTGCTTCGCTTACCCTTATCATAAAATCTGGCTTCCCCCACGCTACTGTCCCTATCCCTAATTTAAACCACAATCACAAAAGTTGTAATGTAAAAATGTAAGCTATTATCTAAAAAGATCTTAATATAATTTCGGGCAGAACAGCAGATAACAAATGTTTTTCTCCGCAACGTTTATTAGGAAGGGAGGTTAATTATTATTGTAGATATTCCTACACAGACAACCTTGTACTTTAGGCACAAAATAACCCCATTGTATCCGTTTTAGTATGATTGAGACGCATAAATCTCACGAAATGTCTTTTAAGCGCAATGCGAAGCAATTTATGGGCAGAATTTGGTATTCAATATGGCATTATGATTCGTGGGTCGCACTCGATCGCTTGACATTTTTCCTCGCACATTGCGACGCCGCAGGTCACGGAGGCACGTGGCGATAGTCCCCCGACGCAGTAGGGTCGTTACCGCAGTTTAGCAGCCCACCACCAGTTAGCCATTACTTCTTATTTATTGCCCAGATGTGCTTCAGAACTTCGCACCAATAAGCAACGATTGCAATTAAATTCCAGTGAGTAGTCCAAATGAGCATTTTAAAGCCAACATTCAAGCGTGTACTTTTGATATCGTCAATGACGAAATAGCTTGAGTACTTAAGCGTTCGAGTTAACAATTTGATGGAATGTATAATGAATAGTACCGTAACATCTGTTAACGAAGGCAAACGATCTAGAAAGTTTTCACGCGGGAATAACTAATTGCGAAGGTTGGAATCCAATTTATAGCTTCTGCTACTTGGCTGCTGGGAGATCGCGCTGTGGGATCCAAGGTATTAATAATGCAAAACAGTGTCACGGAAAGTTTTTGATTCCAAATGCAAATTGGATTAGGAAACAAAGTTGTGAGTGCTGAGCGCGTTCGCCGCTTTGTCTGTAATCGCTGACTGTGTTCCTTACACCCGCGCCGGTTGGCTCATTTAAATTTGACGGAATTTCACAACATTTGAACCCGGACAATAGCTCGGGGCTTGAGGATTGACTTTTTGTTCCAACGCACTCTGCGTGAATTCGTGATGTGACAGACAGCTGGGTTTCGGTATCTAAACACGAAGCGCTATATGCGACGAACGCCACCCCTCGTAACCAGATACCCTTGAACTGGCTAATACTGGATTAAGTAAGAATCCAAAATAAAGAAACCATATTAGAAACAGATGATAGCATGCCACTTTTGATATCGCACGAACGAACGAATATCACATAGTAATATAACATGCCAGAACGAAATGAATACAGTGAAATACTGATATTTATCTTCCTCAACCAACATGTACGAGTCTAACAAAAACGTATTACAAAGATACCTATTTATACGTAAGTTACACAGGCCGTTGATTATTTCTCGCCAATTGTTAGTGATATGTCAGTGGCCTTCAGAATTAGTATGCGCCTCGGACCGAGAGGGTGAAGCGGGTCACGACTGTTTGCCTCTACTGCAGGAGGGCGAGCCCTCAATTTCCGAACCCAAACTGCTCCGGCCGGTACTCTTTTGTCTTTTAATTTCCTGTCCGCTAGAGTGCGCTGCCGTCGTGAATTTTGCTTTTGCTGGGTTCGTTAGCTAATATCAGCTTTCCTCCCTGAACTTTGTTGTTTCCAACTATTTACATTTATTCGGGCTTACAAATATTGGTATAGAGTTTTGCAATTTTTTGTATGTATTTTATGCAAACGTGAGTCGAATGAATTTATGTTTAGTTAACTAAACGAATTAATTGTATTTAAATCACTTGAATAATGTCTTTACAAAAAAGTCTCTTCCAAATATGTTGTAAAGTTAATTGATTCAATTAATTAATTTAGAACTCCACCGATGCCCACAATCACGAACATCCACAAGAAAAACCAATTAAGAATTCTAAGTAAACACAGTAGCGCGGAGATTTCAAGCTTTAATTAACTCATTACAAATTCAAATAAGAGCTTACAATATTGTATATTCATGTGTATACATAATTGTCTATCCTGTCCTTGTTCAACCTTTGTAATTAGATAGACACACCAGCGTTATAATAACCAAACAACAATTAGGTCGTGGTTCAGAAGGGACCGCAGCTTACTTCGCATAGACAACAATACCTCCAAAGTTTACAATTCAATATATTGGTAAGTTCTATAGCAGGGCTTCGTTAATCGAAATCACTTTATATTACCACGGACAATACCTCTAATTGTGGCAGGATGTTATGTGACTCTCCTGGGCACATCCCGGTATTATCACCGAAGTTATCACGGGTGTTAATAGGACTGAGACGTCGCCGCACAAAGGATGGTTTACGAGGGGTACCGAGACAATAAAACCAGTGTAAAAGTCGGCTAACCGCTTCCCTCACTCTCCGAGAGAATATATGGGACCACCTCACTCCGTTCAGAGCTTTTATGAGTGGCTCAAGACATACGAAGCCATTTTAAAACAGATGCAGTGGTACGAACTTCTCCCTGGCATTTGATAGATCTTTGATAGGGATTATTTTTATACTCATAAAACGTTATCCAATTGTAAGAGTTTTCAGTTTAAATGCTTATTAAATTCGTAAGTTTTGAAGTTCCTTATTTCAACTTGGGAGTAGTCTAACATAGGTGAGTGGCGAACAACGCATAATGAGAAAACTTGTGCTCTTAAATCATTCGCTCAGACATCGTTTGCAAAACTTAGCATCGACAACCAGTTGAACTTGAATGAGATTAATTATTTGGAAGCATATTAGTACCTACGGAGTAATATTTAAAGACTAATTTCGAAAACATTACCGGAGAGACCGCTTTGGTATTAAAAGTGAATCCCCTATTTCCAAACATGGCATGATATAAAACTTTAATGAATACGAAAGTTTGTTCACTATTAATTTTAACATGCCTGTTTGTTTACTATTCATTTTAACGAATAACAGTCTTAGCAAAACGTACTTTATATGCAAAATATCAATTTTAAAATCAAATAATCGTTTTACGTTCCGCGTCACGCGCCGCCCTAACTTAATTGAAAGTTATTGTTATAGCTACTTAACGCGGCGTCAGCTGTGAATCATTTTAATTATAAATTGTTTGCTCATCAGAATTAATTCACGCAAGTGACGAGCTTCGGTCGGGGCGGTAACCAATTTTAATATCACCAGGGAACACCTGTCGATAGTTTGGCCATTTGTGAGAGCGCCGCTATTGATTTTGCAATCAAAGCCAGATTAGAGCATGGCCTGCCTCCACCGGCTATTGCTCGTGGATTTATTAATTTCTCTGCTATCGCAAAAGACCGCGCGGAGCTTGTTAGCAGCTAATTGTAGCGCTCCACATGCGACGAATAAACTTGCTTACTACAAATATAGCGGACTTGTGTTCAAATTAATCCTACAAATTCGACGATAGAAGTTTGGTTTCATGTGACGGTAATTCCTTTTGAATGATGTGCTCATGAAATATTTTACAATTCTATTTATCTGTGATACATATCTTGAATGGGTTTGCCAAGAAAACCCTTTTGCAAACAAAGGCCCTAGCCAATCCTTTCAGCCTTTTAGTTTTTAGTGAACGAAAGATTTCTATGGGCGGCTTTATAAAAGTAATAATGAGGAGTGAAGCGTGGTATTCAGGCGTGAGGCTCTAACGAGTGGGATCTATGGAACGGGGACAAAACTGGTGCTTAGAGGTTTAATGGCTTAGCCTGTAGTAACCGAGGTTCGGACCCTTAACACGGTACTCAAAGGCCTTTTAATGCAAACATTTTCTTTACTGTAAGAGTTAGCTGGCCTGAAACCAGCTAGTCTTGATATTTCTGCAATTATGTAATTTATAGCATCTTCTTATATTAAATGAGACACTCCGAATATTCGCAGTCCAAAGCCCGAACAAGAACTAGCAGTGCCTAAGTTTGCAGTTTCTCAACATTTCATATCACGGAACCCTTTTATCTCACTTCCTCGTAGCTGTGTGCGATTTCGCCAACTGAATTCAATCCCTAAGGCTTTTAGGTGTAGAAGGAGTTAGTTTTCAACCCGTTCGCTCTCTATCGCAGCGTCTACGCTTTGCGGTTTATGTTTCTAAACGAGTGGAATATAAAGCAAATAAAAAAGCGGGAAAGAGCACTAACTTTCCTCTCTCGCAAAGTTCTGTATCGATCGTCAAAACTAGAGCTGCGAAATTACCGTTTACATTACTGGTTGCGTCGGGTTAACGAGTCCGTGGAAATGAACGATCGATCTGGACCCAAACTGTATAATTAGGTGCTTACACCCCTACTATCAGCGTGTCGTTGAGTAAGCCTCTAAAATGGGTCAGGATCGCCCATTCAGATGAAGCTGAATTAGTGAAGTCTAATCGAAGTGTAGCTGCGAAGGCAAAGTAATGGCTCGTTGAGGCAGCTGATAGGCTACGCTGGCTGAGGGTTGAGTGGAGCGCTCGGGGCGGTGGCCGCACACAAATCCAGCGGATTCCGTGTGAGATATTTGCCTCTTTTAGGGTTATTAAGTAGAGTGGGTTTTAGGGAGATGAACCGGAAAATATTTATTTACTCAACGACGGTGCTTTATGTTAAAAGCCTAGTCTATTTGCATGGTAAACAGATTATGCTTTGAGATGCTGCCAAGGATTAAGTACACAAGCTCAGCTTAGCCGACTTTCCGGGAGTGATTCAAGTCACCGAATTCCGTGAACAATAAAGCGAAATCAAAAGTTACTTTTTCCAACAATATTCAGCATCGCATTTTGAATGACGTGCAGAAGCGCATTACCATATCTCGCTTTTCATGAGCGGGGACTGACATTTTCATTTCTTTCTCTTGTATAAAAGATGAATGTATGAAAGGCGATGGCAGAAGTAATGTACAAACTTAGTTTTATACGTTCGCTCTTAGGTAGGGTTAAGCTCTGTGAACGGGGCGTCGGCGTGTTCCTTTTCCAATTTCGGGCGCTCAACGTCAGAGAGATTTCCCGTGAAGTATTCAGTATTCGCGATGCAGCCACAAGGGTTATTGTGTGCAGTGGCTGAAGTAATACGTTTTATGAATGAATGAGCCAATGAATGGTGGATTTCCATCGCATGAAGAGCGACCAAGCATCAACTATCGATCGGTTGGAGCTTGCACTTTTCTACACTTGCAGCAAGGAGTGATTTATATTCGTGTCGTAAAACAACATATCATCATTCTTGACACAGGAATTTAATAACACTCTCTTATATAATTAATCGTTAAGCCAAAATTGTTTATTAAATTAGCACTACGTAAAATAATCACAAGCACTATACTCGTAGTTCATACACAAAGTCTACAAAAACAATACAGTTCAAATTGGGATTGGAAACCGGATTAAGCGTATATTTTCATTGCAGCTATTTTTAACGGCAACGATTTAAGTCTCGTTTGAAAAATATAGCCTTCATGAGTGACAGGTGGACAGTTCAATCGCTGCGTTTCCCGACGCACACGTTGCAGCCCATTTTAACCCCTGCACGAAACAAAACAACAGTCTGGCATTAAATTTGTTACGAAAATAAATAACCCTTGTTGCCATATAATACATATTTATATGATAACGGATCACCTATGCTACTACGACTATTCTTCATCAAAGCAATAGAATGTTTTCTTTTAAGTATTTTAATTATGCAGTGGTTAAAGTTATTTATTGATTAAGTTAAGGGTGATTTAAGTGCTTTATATAAATCGGTTTGAAACAGTGCTCAATCTGATCTAGTCCGTAGACACTTTGGCACCCGCAACCATTAATTATTGCTAAGTGATCCGTATTTCAGTAACCATCTGATATCGTTCAAAGGGTGGTTGATCAAATTGCTAGTCTCACGCCTTGATTGCCTGTGAGTCACTACCTAATAACTATGCTAAATGAATGAAGGGAACTAACTATATTGCTGTTGCATCTATCGCGTGGAATAATAGCCTGCTCTTTGTTCTTTATCGAAGGTAAATGCTTGGTTTTGCAAAAGTTTTTTAATGGCTTTTCACTTATCAGTCTGACCTGTTTCAGCTAAGTCGTTTTGTATAAATAGCTCTGAAAGAAGTTTTTCCTGTTCAACCACAGTTTAGCAACCAATTTGTAATTATAGATTAACAAATTTAACAAAACATTTTCGTATTGCGTGCCATATTCCATAGCTGTTTCAGTAATCCGCTCTAAAATATATAGCCAATAAAGTTCACACTTGTACTTCCTAGTTTAGTGCGTACTTAAGCAAAGTAGATAAACAGTGTCGCCGCCTAGCTAGCAATCAACGGGTGAACTCTCGGAGATACGCTGCGTTTCCGACACGCCGCAAATGGCCTGATTAATGCCAGCCAATGAGATAGATGAAATGCACCGCTTTACATGGCACTTCGCAAGATAACACCTGATTGATTTCGTGACACCATTCAACTGCAGTGACTGGGGGCTTTTAAGAGTACAGTTGTAAGAGATATCTGAGCTATTGTGTTGTGGGTTCGTAAAGGGAATTTTTGTTTGTTTAACGTGTTTCTAGTTACAATAGCAGACATAATACAAGATCTTGATTATGTATAAAATCCATTTGAAATTGGTATCAAAATTGCCATTCAGAGCAAACTTATAAATAGTCTATGAGTTAAATTTAGTATTTTACTTCTAATATATAATAGATTTTCGAGAAAAATTCTAAAACATATATTCTCAGAAACCTTTGGCGACATTGTAACAAGTGGTCTTTTGATGTTGCAGCGCCTCTGCTTATGAATAAAGTCTGCAACAATACTAAGAACAGATAAAGCGTCTAAACGCTACTTGTAAAATCAAAGCAGGTTCTTTTCAAAACAATGCACGCCCGTCTGGGCACGAGTAAAATATTCTCATTTGCCAGTCAGTGCATTCGAGCGATTGCATCGAAAAGGCATGAGTACTGTAGCATAAGTAAATAAACCAGTATTACAGACTGGCAGATATCTAACAAGGCATCTGAGCGGCGAGCTATATCCGCACCTGCTCTTGGCAAATAACTGTCCGTAAAAACAACGAATGCTCCAATAGAAGTACCGTAAGACTTTCCCCAGTCCAAGTCAGTTGTTGGTATAATAGGACAAAGCCTCGAGGCGTTTCCTCCATCTTGATCGATATACTTGATAAACAACATCCTTAGAATGTTGCTATTTACCAATTCGAAAGTCGGAGCTGAAATTTATGATTATTTCTGTTTTATTGTTATCCAGGATATGCAGGAAACTGATACAATATTAATTTTTAAAACTGTCATTGCAATAACTATCTGCGTCAAAGACAAATTACGGCACAAATTGTATAAGTTGATATCGTCCATAAAAATGGCAATGCAGAAATGGTTTAAATGTCAACTAAAAACATTTTCTCAAGCTACTTTTTTCACGCGGACATTGTCGTTGACGTGTTAATTGCGAGCGTAAATGTCATGTGTACTTCAAATGTTGAAGACAAAGATGCTCTATCTGACAAGACAAACCACGCTATTGTTCCTAGTGTACAGGATCCCACGTCAATTACTCCGGAAACTTAAAAACTCAACTGTCTAACAAGCACCTTGAATGTTCTCGTACAATTATAAATGAAATATAATTACAATGCACAGCAACAAACTCTACAGATGTGTCACGCTAGAATTGTATTTGATTAGCAACGTGCATTTGCTTACAGAACTTAGATAATAACACCCTTCGAATAGGTTGTTAGATCCGCCTTAATATGACAGCTGTTTCCTCTGCCAGGTCACTACACTTGGCTTAAATACACAACGACTCTTTGAAATAATAAATAAGAATCACGATAAACAAAAGAACATTTTAATTGTTAAGCTTGAAAGTTTAGAGGAAAACAATCTGTATACAAACTTACTACAATTGAAAGCGAACAAAACAAATCGAAATGACGATCTTAAAATGGATTTAAGCTTTACCAATAAGTTGACGTAAAGATATAAGATTAAATTAAATTATCAGTTTGGAATTTACAAATAGGTATCCAACTATCAATTTTCATTTTCTAAATGTACTATATGTATGTAATAGAAATATACGCAATGGAACTATGTAAGTGTAGGATGGATAAAGAAGAGTTGGCTCTCTTCTTATTATGCATGTGGATCAGACACAGAATCGAGTACAACGACCCATAAAATGTAGCTGCCACTTATGTGGTACATTGTCATAATAACGCCTGTTTCGCACACTTGAATGTCGAAGCTTTTTATTACCGTCTCAGTTGAAGAGGTCAACTAGAATATTTTTTATGTGCATAAAGAAAGAATGTGTACTAAAGTGTACTATTAACTTACATTATGAATGGCATTCTACTGCAAAGTTTTACTTAGAATATAAATATTAGTAATTATAGGACTCAGTTTAAATACGTTAGTCTCTTTTTTGATTATAATATATTACTCGTAACTAAAGAACTACTATTATTTCACGTTTAGATTTATCACTTTTCATATTCATTAAACAGTATTAAATAAAGATTTTTTTAACTTTAATCTTTACTCATATACACTTTTATACTATACCTAAACACTCTAGGTTTATGAATTGCAGTCATCTAGGCTAGTAAGGAAAAAGTGAAGTAAAATTGCCGGCCCTTATCACATTTCCTCAGCCTTCTTGTACTTTCATTCCACGTTCTCTTTACCAAGCGTATCTGTGTAGTAAATGTCTCTTTGTTGTGTGTGAACGAAATAAATGGACAGCTATTATACACATACCTTCGCAGACTTTCTAAATCATATATCTATGCAATTTTCTGACTAAACAGACCCTAAAATCACATAGGCATGACGTATTTTAAAGGTTCAATTAAAATTGAACTTAACTATTTCCAAAATTGGTAAAAAATTTCGCAACTAGTAGCAGGAAAACATACATACTAATTTGTTTATGCTCCAATTTGATTTGTTACACATGCTAATCTGGTTATCATTTTGATATTCCTCTTTTTCTAAACTACGTTACCTACATATACCTAGACCGAATTCTAACATTTGTTGCTACGCTCTGCTCGCTTATATTTTAGTACTAAATACGATCACTAAACGAAACCGGCATACCAAGAAAGCAGCTGGTAACATTCTCTTCAATTAGAGTGGTGTTTGATTAATAAAACCGTTGGTTTAAAAGCGTTTGATTGACAAGCAGCCTTTTACGTATTCATGGTTCAGTGATCTATGAATTTCATTTCTATTGGTTTACACCGACAGCGCAGACAACATGATTCGTCTCAATCACGTTTTCGAAATGTTCATGACGTGTACGTCTACTGTGCGAATAACTGGTTATTATTATGCCCGAAATGATTTGAGTGGTTGTATGAGGAAGGCGGAAGCGGTCTATCAGGTATTAGATAGCTTAAATGCTGGAAATTTGTTAAGAAGATCTAGGATTTGATTGGAGCTTATCTTAAGAAGTTTGTTTTGATACCAGATTGATACTATATCGAGAGATATATATTTTTAAGACACTATATTTATGTTTATTTACTTTTTCTTTACCTATTACTAAGGAAACTAACGATCTATAATGAATTAGTAGAGGCTAAATAACTAACTAAATTTCCATCTATAGATCAATTTCAGTAAACCGATTCAAATTTTTGGAATTAAAACCAAATCAATTATGCGGTTTTGGTATCCATTACAGATAGCCAAATTAAAACAGCATTTCCAATTCAATCCTTCAATGATGTAAAACGATTTTGGAACCTCATTATCTACTTTCACAGAATAACACAGAAATAAAGAGGTGAACATAACACTGAACCATAACACCCTTAGTACCTGCTTTTGCCAACAATATGATGTGTTTATAGCAATAATATACAACGGGACAATATTTTTTTATCATAAATAAGATTATCGTAACTGTTAGAAAATATTTGGATAAATTTTATCTGTCACGGACTCAAACTCTTAGTATTATTGCATACAATCATTTAAGTTTACTAACATAGAATACATGAATAATTGTGATTTAATATCTGATTTATGAAATTTATTACCATAACAAAAGAATCGGGTACATTTTTCATATCAAACAATCTCTATTCCACGATACATTACACAATGCAAGAAGAATTGATATTCCGGGATATCAGATATCACCGGGCCTCCGCTCTAAAGGCAATATAATATTCAACTTGATCTGCATCTTTGAACCGTGAAACCACAACGAATAAAACGTTCTTCTTTCCCATAGTTTAGTTACAACCGCGAAGATAGGTGGGAATCGTGGGGTTAAGATGAGCGTGCGGTTGGACTATATTGTGATAGATTTACACAGGTTAATAGGTGTTTGATCAAATGAGAAGATGCATATATAAATGCTAAGACAGGTTGATAAGATGTAAATCGATATCTTTTTTTTTCATTCCAACACACATAAAACACGTAGCTCTTTCATACAGATATGCTGGACAGGAATTGAATTAAAGTATTCTCGAAAGTCATCAAATTACATAATAGGACCAATCAGTAGAATATACGGAGACGAAAAGCCATATCAAAATGACAACTAAATTACGAACTGATCCCCCTATCCCATGACCACTTTTCAGTATTTATCATTATATAATGGGATGACTAAGGCGAAAAGGCACAGAGAAGAATAAGACAAGATTATAGCTCTAAAGAACAGCCACTGAATCAGTGTGGATTTCACTCCGCTATTTAAACTTCATTGTTTGGTAATGAATAAAAGTGTCGGTCATGCCGGTAAGCTGCGGTTGGCGTCCAGATATCTCCTCGATTCTTGAGGGAACCAATATTAAGAGAACGAAATTGAAAACGTTCTCAGCGCCTCGCTCCACTGCACACGAATGTTAACTTTTTGGTCCGTCTTAATTATTTTTCTCATGGACCGGTACTGTATATTATTTATATGGTGATTCGTATTTCAATCCGTCTCGCAACCTCATATTGATTATTTGATTTCAAGATACAATCCCGCATGAAAATTTTACTGTTCGAATTCGCTCTGCATACAACACATGAATTTTAATCGCTTTTACAGACAATTTGGCGAGATATTCAAAAAGAAAGGCAGCTAAGAGGTAAATACACGTTTCGGCATGTCTTCCCTCAGTTAGATAAATAGTAAGCTGGGCGTGTTTAACGAAGCAGCAACAAAGTAACTATAGCCTCGTTGACGTACGGATCGCCCGCCCTATTCGAATTCACGTCAAGTCGGCGTATTTGTAATTCAACACGGGGTCCCCACGCCGCACCGCGCTCCTATTGTTTCACCTGTAACTTAAAGGGAAGTTTATTTGAAAATTCTCAGACGTGCATAACGCTCTCGATTTGTTACGGGAATACATAACGTTTTATTTCTGAGGTGTTTTTACTCGGCATTAGCCCTGTTCGTGTGACGGGAATGCGAAATAAAAGCGAGCCCATTCAAGCGACGCAACCTCGTCAGGAAATCACCCCGTGTTTGCACTTCCTTTGACACTTAAATAATTTCTGAGGTACTCGTAAAACGCAACCGGTATGCTACTGTCATTAAACTTCCAAAATAATTTTCCCAAACTGGGATAGTAGTCAAACTAATCCTCAAGACATATAAATTACGTGGAACATCCCATTAAGACTTCAAGTTAATCTCGTCGGAGTGTACTGCGGGTAGAACATGCATGTAACCAATTTGGGGTGAATCTCAATTTCACTCGGTAAGAGGTGCGCTACGTAAACCGTATTTGAGGAGACCGTCCGAGGAAACAGCTCTTCATTAAGGAGAGGGCGCCCTCTATGCCTTTATGGGACAATTTGCATTTACACGAGCCCCGGCAAGGATTACGGCTGCGCTTATCCTTCGTCCGAAATGACTTACCCGCCGAACAACTCTTTGTTTACATCCCTGCCATTTTTCACCCACCATTTGTTTTAAGGGTCATTCCAAACACATAAACGTTTCGGGAATAGCCTAAGGGCTCAACAAATTGCACCCGTCCCAAAGTTCATTTTCATAATTTCTATATTGCCCCTTCAGCTGCAATATTTGTTATGGCAATATGCGTTCGTTAATAATCTAGTGTTCATCCTGCATAACTTTAGCGCTCTAAGTAACAGAAAAGTAAACGAATTTGCAATCGCTTGCGGTTGGTACCCAATTTGAGCACAGCACACCGAGCCATGTTCGAGGTAATCTGTTTTGCTCTATCAATGGACAGACCTTTGCCAAACAAATCCCGTCGCCGTCGAGAAGACAACTGAATATTCGGAATCTCCACTGACCCATTTTAACGTAAACTACCTATGAATCGTCTCACAAAAGCATGTCGGTGCCCGAACATAATGTCTGTTCGAACATTGCTAAGCTTCAATTTAGAGGCCCGCATGTCTGTCGTCGTATTGACGTGGACGTATAAGCCTATCACGGAATCTCTTAGGCTAGTCCTGCGGCTAACTGCTATAGTCTCCGAATACACGAATGTTTCATTACGGAGGCTTGTATTCGATTTCAAATAAACCCTACCCGAGCATACACCGTGTGCACAAATTATCAACTACAGTTCATCCTAATTTGCAAACGGAAGCCAGATTCCATCTAAATCTAATCATGAGAGGTGGGTAAATCTAAAATTTGTACATTAATGAGAGTGCATGCCCTAATACGTACGGAGCAACTGTTTATGTGGAAAATGTATTAAGCTCAACTGGTTGAGATAACCCGTTATAACGGGCTGAATAATGCTCTGCAATGAATGGTTCTACCCTTTCTCTAGTGCTCTTGAAAACACTAATTAACATCTAGATTGCCTGTGTGCATTTTAACTAATAATAAACCCTTGTTTGTTGCCTAACAACAGGGAAGTTTAATCTGACCCCTTGGTTACATTTCATGACTCTGAGCTATAATTATGTTACTGTACTTTACGCTATGCACTAAACTACAAATAAAATTTCATTTTGTTACAAACTTTTCTAAATTTCAAGTTCAATTGCTAGAGATGCATCCAGTTTGTTAAAATGCATAGGGCTATTTAGGAGAGCCGTTCGAATAAAGAGTGCAATGCGTCGAAGCAGCCCCGGCGCGCCCGTTGCCCTGATATACACCAAGTGCTAGATCTAACAAACTGCTGTTGTTGAGGAACGAAACAGTTTTTCAATCTCCGTACAAATGGTGCAACATTTACAACGAGCTTAGTGAAGAGGGAGCGCACAAAGCGTTTCGGGCACAGGTGTTGTTTTATTGAAAAAAGATACAAATGTTCACATATTGTGGCTCGCTTTGGTTGCGCCCGTGCGAAAGCATTCGGATATGTTTGCGTTTAAGCCAAATCTATGGGTTGGTTATTGATTGAAGTGTGCAATATAAAGCGTTTTTTACATAGAAAAACGTTTTGCAACTATCGTTTATTGTGGTTTATTCATCTTTGTCTTGTGTGATATTATAATAACTTACTAGTTGAAAAAGGTGTTTAATTATAATAAAAGTTACCTATATCAGCAGCCGTTTGATGTCACAGTTTGGCTCTGCTCAGTACCATGAATCCAACGAACGGCGTCAAATGTATTCTGAAACAATAAAAATAAGAATAAATGAATAAGAAAACAAACTTTTCAAATTGTCTGCCAAAGTAATTTATCTACAAAATTATTGCTTAACATACAAATGAAACGAGGGATTCCTTATTGCAGTCCCGTAGGCGTCACGTAGTCATTTAAATACGGAGACACTTTTACGGCTCCACAAAAAATAACGCCGCATAATTTATTCAACATTTCTTGTTTGTTTGCATATCTCATTTTGCTTAATTTTATCTAAATTACTGTACCTCTCTTTTATAGAAAAGATAATATTTTACGTTCAAAATCAGTCTTTGCATAATAATAAAGCAATAATGAAATTCAGGAAATAATCCGCCGTCGCAAAAGGGCCAAACGCCAAGCGGCAGCAAAGCCCGCATCCTTTCGGGTGTCCACAGACAAAGTTCACCTGGGGAAACGGTGAAGCGAAACGTGCGGAAAGTCGCCGGCAGATGGCGCAGGTGTCCCGAGGGGCAGAGCGGCCGCCCCGGCTCTAATCAGGTGGAATCGCGCGACCGGCCGCCACCCTCGCCCGGCCGACACGTCCGACCCACTAATGCAAGAGGTCGCCGCTCGCTCACATTTGAATAGAGTTTACCCCGAGCCCTCTCCCGACCCAAAGTTTGGACTCTGTTTCGCGTCAACAAACGTTTTATTCACACCGCAAAACGACGGCCAACAACAACAGTTTCAACTTGCCCGGCTTTATCGAGCTTTTAAGTCCTTTTGTTACGATGAAAGGAAAAAACGTCCAGGTGATAAGCCAGATAAAACAGAGAAGGGTATTTAGAAAGAATAGCCCTTCTTACATTCAATTTAACAAATCACTGTTGCATCACGGTTGGGTTAAATTAATGTTGTGCGTCAAACAAAAAGCGAATCTCATTCCACCTTATCTTGGAGAAAGCGGAGTGTTAGCCGCGCGATGGCTACAAAGCGACGCGATGTGGGGATAAGAGCCACGCTATTCTTTTGTTCCCGACGTGGCTTCCACCACCGAAATCTCCGCAACCTTTTGACACTGCGCTAAAAGGTTCATCTCATCTGATTAATGTTAATTCATCCGGAAGTGTCAACGAAAAAAAGACTTTCTAACCATCTATTTGATGACAGCCGGTGAGTGACTGAAAAATTGTTAGCTATTTATTTGTGTCATGCTTAACATCCAGTAGAGATATTGTATATGTACAGATGTCAAAAGGTTATTTTAGTGCAGTTGAAATGTCACAAACTACTATACGAATGGAGTGATAACTCCGCAATTACAAAACACACATTGCTTAGTTTAGAAAAGGTCAGTGTATAAATAAACTTACCACACTTAATTGCCAATACATTGCACGTTTGTTCGTATCAGTAAAGTTTTAAATTTTAAACCGGACCCCTATAATTTAGGTGTTTAATTGCGTTAGGGTAATATGTGGCTATTGTTACGCGTGTGCGATCGATCGCCTGTAGATAAACTCTCTAACTTTTGGGGGAATCTAGCTGTATGTCTTTATTACAGCTAATAATAATGGAATAAAGGACCGCAACGGAGGGTGCGTTAATCAAATAATTTACCATTATTTATCAACATTACCGATTCATTCTTTTTTCATGATCTTTTTCATATTAAATATTGTGACCATATATTATGAAAATACGTTATAAATTATAATTTATAACATATTTTCATAATATATGGTCACAATATTATATGTATGTATTATATGTATAATATTATACATATAATTATATGTATGTAGAGACACAAACCAAGTTTTTGTAAGCAAAGATGAGAATACTGTATTACTTCTTTAGGCATAATTTTCAGGAAATACAGACTTTTAGTTCCAATTCCTTAACAAGCTGTTTGAATGTCAGCAAAATTAATTTGAGACTTACTTTTGTAAATTTTTCAGTGCACCGTTAACGAGGTAACTTGGCAGGCTTAACAAAGTTACGCGATGCAACGCTTTCGCCGCTCCCCTCAACGTGGCTTAATTTTCTTTGAGAACTTTTCGCTTGGAGATTTCATCATTCTTTTTCTACTTTAATCCGCGATTTACCTCCACCCCTTTTCAAACGTGAATCAAGATTAACCGGTTGATAGCCTGACTACCTATCTGCAATATTTTTAGCAAACATTACGATGTTTTCTTTCCATTACGTTGTTAGTATTAGGATCAAATCACACTAAACTATTACATAAATCAAATTACCTTTTGTGATTTCAGCTTCAGATATTTTATATGCACGTAGATATTAAGAACAAGAGTAAGTACTGTGTCTAACTATTAAACGTGTTAGTCGAACAAGCGAACTAAGCCTTTCCTATTTATTTGACACTTACGTGGGAGTACTGTTCATGCCATGATCACCTTGTGTACATGTTTATGTGTCAGTGGCTTACAGGTATTAAAAGGTGAAATGGGAGGTGTTCATTTTATTACTCCGTTCATTTTGACAAGTGACAAGTATTGTAGATATAATAGCCTCTATTGACTTTACTATAATTTATGTTGTTTTAGTACGATAAAGCGATCATTTTATATGTTTGTTTCCACTTAACTGTTTATTACAACTTTAAACAATGACCAGGATGAAATCAGTGCAAGCAGCAGGCAAATTTTTATTTACTCACCGAAGCTCAGGGCAGTTTACCAAGGCACTAGTCAACATTCTTTTCCGTTAGTAAAACACTTCATTCCTTAATGCCAGCTTTAATTAAAAAACATACTTGGGAAATACCAGATGAGGAATGTGATAAGGTATCATTAAAATATATTTCGTAGTCAGTACATGAAAGCTATAAAAACAAAAGTTATCTGTACCGAAAATCTGTGTTGAAACATGATTATTTATATCAGCATTAATTAGTTAAGTGTTGAAGGGGGATAGAGTTTCATACGTTTTAAATGTTATTACATGCGTAATATATGTAAATTATAATGCCATAAATTTAAGTAAGTAAATATCCATAAAAACCCTTCCTGTGTACAAGTAATGCACGTATTAATATTAAAAGGGTTAATAAAATATTGAGAATTTGGATTTTATGCTTTTTGAATTCTTTGACAGATTGTTCGCCATGATAAGTAATCCTTTTAGACGTAACTCTCATCTGAAATATGGAATAACCTGCCATCTTTATTTCTACAAACAGGAAAATCCTGTTTATGCATCTTGTTTCTTTAATAGTTTATTTCCAATAAATTTCTATCACCGATAATCTTCCATCGTGTTAGATGCATTTGTTCAGATACAAATCCCAAACTTATGCTAATTTAGTGTACATTTTCAATCCCATACTCCATTTTGTACTAAATTATGCGTACACATAACCCATTCCCCTCGTTAAAGCCTACACGAAGTCAGACGAGAAATAACTATGATAATTTCCCCGCTTTTCTTACCATCTCTTTATACTGATGGGCTAGATTAAGTTATAATAGACGAGGTTTCGTAATAAAACATCTCTTCATTTAAATTCTTGAAGTCCATAGCATTCGCTGTGCTTAGTTCACACAAGGAGTCTTTATGTAATTGTTAATGTCGTAAGCCTTAAATATTCTTCAGGTTAAATATGTAGTGTTTTGAATCAGGCTCTCTTTCTAAAAAATATACTTGACGATCAATAAGAGTAATAAATCAATACAAATCAAATATTGGAAGAGCGTATTAACGGATATTATGCATATATATTTGTATATCAAATGCGCTTTAGACAATTAATGTAGCTGACATCATGTTGCAGCACATTTTAAATTTGTTAAACTAAAAAGGTCCAAAAAGTAACCTTAATACTGACGTCTACAGGACAAGATGTAGACATTTCCATCAATTAGTTTATAATACTACTTTAACCGAACTCCAGAACTAGTAGTCGGACACCAACCACTAAAACTCTAAGCTAAGCTCTCTACCATCCTAATGTGAGCCCTTCAACCCTATTGTACAAGAGTAAGCACTCCATTCCGATCAAACAATAGTCGGAGCATCAATCTTAGAGCAATGAGCTTAAATGTTACATTAGAATAACAATAAAAAGCCTGATAATCCGTGGGTTGCGTGATTGATGCCATTACTTAAATCTATGGATTAAGATACTGTATTATCTTTGATACTTCCCGGGTTATGGTGAGTAATTGTTCGCCTTTAACCGTTATTTTAATAGGCTTCTAGTTAAATTATAAGTTTATTGGGGAAGTTACATAATTTTGTGAAGAATTAAGTGTTCATTGTTATTAAATAACCTTGTAAATAAAAGAGTTGTTTATTGTTAAATTACTTTTACCAGTTTAACGGCATAACGATAACCTAACCCCTGCGAGAATGTAAATGGAAAAATGAATAAACCTTTATTTAGAATGCTGCTAGATGTAGAATATTTCTAAGGATAAATGATTTTTATAGTGCGACTAAGTTAAATTTTCGAAAGTTAATAGCTTGAGTATAATTTCAATGGAATTCTATAGTATTTTCAGAATTCCATCGATTTCTCAATACTGACTAACGGTAGCAAGACATAAAGTGATTCCCAGAATGAAGTAGTTGTTTAGAACACTAATATCATATAAAGATAAGTATCAGGAACATACCAGGTTCTTAGTATTAGAACAAAATCAGATCAACGTCTTGATTTGCATATTACGAAGTCCCATTAAAAATATTTTTCACACACCTCAACCTTTTGAAATGGTCTTTGGGTCCGATTAATATTCACTAATTATAAGCAAATGTTAATTTTCTATAACTAGACAATAAATAACACACAGCAAGAAGCCTTAAGAAAACTAATAAATAATGTTAACCATCCAATATGTTTAACTAAATTGTTTCGTGTTAGTTTTGTTCTTAGTTTGATTAATTGTTAATTAGGAGTCCACTTTCGTAAAACAAAACATAAAATTTAACATAATTTATGACATCAAGCAGCTTATAAGGTAACAAAGTAGATTATAACCGGTTTTAAGAACATCGCCCAAAAATTCTTAACTTGACCATATTCTGTTACTTGCCTCCAGTTTAAACTATTTTATGAAAAGAGTTTTAAGAGGTTTACATACTAAAACTTATATAGTTTATTGCCTAAAATTTTAAAAATGCTAATTTTGATATAAACGTGTCGCACCGTCATTGAACTGTGGTCTATCTTTTCTTATCGTACTAGAGAGTAAACTATAACACAATTACGGGCAATGTTCTTTGTTTTTATATTTTGATAAAACAGAACATACATTTATCTTGATTAAAATTATCGATCATAATAATAATCACAAAAATGATACGAACATAAAATATTAGCAATGTAAGAAAAATGACGTGACTCGACTAATAAAATAGATTGCGAAGATACAAAAAGCTTTTACACATCACACCACCTCCTTCGTTCTCGCGAGTTGCTTTTTGATGTATCACCCCGTGTTCCGACGCAGTGGATGGGTGAATTTGTAAGTAATATTTATGAGAGTTTGAGGTAAAGTAATGATATGTATATTATTTGGGCCTGAGGCCGTCGGCTGGGTCCCGGCGGTGGGGTCGCATTTGTCAATGCCTGCACAGGTGGGCGCCCTCCCGTGAACATGCTTATTACTTTATTTTTCGGGTCATTTCCTTAATCTAGAGCTACTAGTGCAACTCCTCCTTGGCGTTTTTATTAGCTTTCGATTCAAATGTCAGCTAAGCTCGCCACTGAGTGGAAGCATTAAAATACATAATGCGCGCAAGTTGCTCGAAAGCTAATAAAAAGTTGAAGTTGTATTTTTATTAGTTTAACAGAAGTGACCTTAATGAACTTAAGACAAGCACATAATAATCCCCAGTCATTGACCGGATCATAACCGAAAATCTTCAGTGAGGCAGCGAGTGCTCGGTGCAGAGAGCGGGACGTGAAAAACGACGTCCATTAAGGAAGTGAATACATTTAAAATAATCGGCTTAGTCGTACGACGTTGACGTATATTCGTACTTATCTCACGGAGGTACCAGCGCAGATATCCCGGACTAATCCCTAACACAAACATCTGAAAAAGACTCGGCACTCCTTGTACGTCTCATCCCAGTTGAATAGGCCGCGCCGAGCTCTTTGACTCGAACAAAAGTGTCCAATAATTTATGCCCATAATCTGACGCGCACTGCGCTCACGATACTTTTATTCATTTGGAAATCGAGATTACTCCGGCCTATTGTGGGATTCAGATATTAAGTGTACGCCGGCGACAGTCACAACAGCGCATACGGGTTTCTCGTTTGATTCTTTATAATGTCACGCCTTCACAACAATATTTATACGATGGGATTATTACTATAAATACACATGAATTTATGATCTCCGTCTCAAAGTTGCACTCAAATGTTCGTAAAGGAGAATTAAGCCGTAAAGTAGTCGGTTCCGAAAATAGACAAAATAAAAAACCGTGTCCAAAACGATACCGCGTTTCATCTCGGCAGGACCTCTTCGGATTGTTGGGATATCTCCATTAATGTTTTACTGTTTCCTTTGACGACTTACTCAGTTTATTTACCAAAATGTTGAAAGAAGGCAGACTCTGTCAGAAATAAACTGAGAAATTAAAGCTAACTCGTAATGAAAACAGTGTCACGCAAATGAGTCGCTTTAGTATTCTCGCAGTGCGCCTCCGTACATGACTTATTGAAAGCCGAGGCTAAGTCTGTAAACGTGTCCTTAATTAAGGGAAAGCACAAATATCAGGCATACACCAACACGAGCGCATTGTTATTAAAACCACGTCCAGACTATTTATAGAGAGTTACATACACAGGAGTTGGATTATTCACCCATTTATTTAACTAGCTTTACGTGACACAGCCGCCTGGTATGACAACGAAATATTTTTATGGCATATAATGTTCACTACGCTTAGAAGAAGTGTAAGACATGTAAAATAGGTAAATATAATACCTTTAAGAGTATTTTAAAGCCTCTCTTATACAATAAATCATTGCTCAAAATATATTATTTATCCAATGATTCCATACTCAAACACACCTGCCCTAAGTCCAATCAGTGAGGTTAAATATTATTTCTAGCAGTTAGAATGTTCGTTGACAGTTTACAAAGGCCGAGTGAAGTGGCATCCACCGCACGTTGACACCAACATGAATTATGAAGCGGACTCAGCACTCGTGTGTCTAAATTTTGAAGCAGTGTTGTGACTACTATCCCTGTGCCTTCTCAAGAGCTCTCACCGTGAATGTGCTCGAATAATTATTAATACAGAGAACAAGTTAGTGGAATAGTGTGATTCTAGTTAAAATGGTTTTGGTTATGAAACCGATATACGTGTACGTAAGCTTTAAAAATGGAAATCCGTTAATAAATGACTTAAGATTTTGACAAAGTGTTGTAAGCAGGATTATGTTACGTCTTTAAAATAATTTTGGTTCGTTTGCATAACACATGATATTTATGTTAAAAGAGTACTTTCCTAACTGTCGTGAGATTATAACGGGTTCGAATGCTTTTACTGTGAGTATTAAAAATTTTATGTCGTGCTTGCTCTTTGCTGAGACAATTTTATGTCGATTTCACACTTGATATCGAAGTCACCGTATTTATCGTTATGCCCTCGAGTTGCGTTTAAAATACACTGTTGCGAAGACGTTCCACTTGACGAAGAAACTTCTCAGAATGACTTAACTGGTTTTAAGTACCTAGCGACTCTACAGTTTGACGAATGGTTATCACACTTAGTAGTCTATTAACAAGGGTACGGGAGGAGTTGTCGATAAGGCGAGTGTACGCACACACGCAAGCCTTCCCAGCAGGACACTTGACATACTCGTGTGTCTCCAACATGACATCTACATTCACTCGAGCGCATTAGAGAATGTCGCCCACGATATTTTAGTAGGCACATACTGAGAAAATTAATCGCTTTAGAAATAATAGACACAGAACTTGATGCGGTTGAGATGGTATCTCAAGTTGAGTGGTTCCAATAAAAAGTCCTAAATGTTTTTTATTTTACTTATTATATATTTGTTTTGAAAGGATTTAATTGTCAATTGATTTAGTAATGGATTAGAATATCTGCTACCGTAACCTGCTGCAACTACATTAGGCCAAAAAAGTTTTAAGTATAAAACGCGTCCATTAGTATTAAGGGCTTAAAAACCAATAAACACAAACACAGAAAAACAATATTTAGACTTTCGTTTACCAAAATAACAGTGGATAATGGATTCTAAAAATCTAATTCCCTACATCCTGACACGGCACTCTCCCTTCGACAACATCCGAAATGCTTTTACCAAAGCTCGGCTGACGGATTAAGTTATTAAAGCAGCCTGTCAGCTGTTCTACACAAATCACGCCACCGACCGACAAAACTCTGGAAAACTTAAAAGCGCCCGAACACTCTTCATGTGACTTTATTACAGTTTTATGACTGTATACACATTTAAACTCTGAGGGTGCCACGCTCAATCCAAAGTGAGATTGTTCTTTTTAATACGCCACGAAGCTGTTACAAGTCATTTTCAATTAGTAAAACGACAAGAAATACTACGCGTACATTCACACTAAAACATGCAACTTTATATTGTGCACAGTAATTAAGCCTATTATTTAATTTTATTATTTTGTGAATTTAGAACTAATTGTTAGAGTACACTCAGGAAACAGTAAGTCATGCTCCAGGGTAGGTTTTGGATTTAAATCATAAAATATATTTATTCTCTCAGGAAAGTAGAAAATTTTCTAAACCTAACAAAGGAAAATAGGAAAACTAACCAAGAGAACATTAATCAAGTTTATCTGGCTGTTCGGCTAAGAAAAGAATATTGTTCCGCATAAAGCTAGCAACACATAAAATCGTTTGTTTATGTTTCGCAACAGCGCCGAAGCCTTGTGCTCGCGAGATAAACTCATGCTTTTACGAGACCTCTCTCACCTTTGATGTACAAATACTATCATCCCCATTTGAGGAACAAAGTAGGTAACAATCCGAATATTACTCTTGACAAAAGCATTATTACGTATGCACGTAGGGGGAATATCTTCTTTGATGTGTCGACGATTGTGATTGCCTTCTGAATTCGCTTTGCAAACAGAGGCGTTCGCTGTCACATTAACCGCAATATAACTTAACACCGCCGGTCTCGGGATAAGGAAAAACAGGGTAAGTACCATTTTATTATTAACAGTTTTTCTTGCGATGCCGGCCATCTGTCAGTGGGTGCGAGACGTGGATATTAAGATATTACTCTCTATTCCTGTGGGTCTCATTACGACTGGAGTGGAAGCCCGAGGTTTCATTTTTTAAACAAGAGCATGATGAGAAAAAAACTCGGCGAAAATGTTTTAGAGTCTTTGCGCGGCAATTCTTTTGAATTTGTTTACATTAAATACCTTAAAGCATTCTGCTTGCAGCGAATAAAATTGTTCGCCTTTTAATTTTATTAGAAGCTACAGTTTTGTTCTGGAATGAGGCATTGATTCTGTTAAAAGGTACGATAGTAGCTAAAGGCTATAATGTAATTGCTGTGTTGCTGCAATACTCTTTTATGGACCATTCTGAGTGATCGTTTCGGGTTTTTCAAGAACAAGAGTAACCACCTTAAGTATATCGTACATTTTAGAACACATAATTTATTTTATACGATATTTGAAACAGCTGTAATACTTGCTGTTCCAAATCTCAGAGTATCTTCGTATCCACTCGATGTTAAAACTGTTTATCCTAAGCCAAGTTATATTTGAGACACAGATTTTCTATTTGTCAGTTTACCTGGCGGGTGTATCCGTACATTTTTCCTTCTGACTGATTTTCATATTGCTTATGGTTCACTGACTACGTGAGTTGGAGTAACGGCTTCAAAAAGACGGAGTGCTAATCTTTCATTCAAAAAGCCTTTCTCCGAGTGATATATAGAAAGCATTTTGTCTGTGTAAGCGCGATTACGTCGGCCCATCATCGTGGGTCTTGGATCAATTTACTCATACAATAACATTAATATGTATTTATGAAGTCGTCGCTGCCTCCGGCTGTGAATAATCATTTTCGTATGAAGAATTCCCCTTGATGTTATCTAGCCAGTTATTTGGGAGGAAGCCGGGATGAGGCGTTATTAAAAAAGCACATGTGGGAGATATGTATCGCAGCATTTGTTAATTACTTTTGACACGAAGCACATGATTCAATTATCGTATGATTTAGTGAGAAGTAGGGGTGGGCGTGCGGGAGGGGCGGCTCCTTCGTCAGTTTATTTAAGCGGCATTAATTTCTTCGTGGAGGATCCCGTCCCAGCGCTGTGCAGATGTTCGGAGCAAACGCAGTTCGGTAGCTTTCTTTTTTGTTATCGAATTCCTTTTACATGCTACCGATTTGTGTGGGCCAAGGATAGTATTTCAACAATGCAGAACTATTGCTCCTTTAATAACTTGACATATTTTTGTATCGCTATTAGTAAATATTTAAACAAAAAAGAGGATGTAACCAATCAGTGGAGCAGGAAAACAAGAAATCTTTAGCACTGTTATAAAACCATAAATCGTGGTAGTATCGTGCATGGCATCTCGGTTTCAAACGGCGCTCGTCCACATAAAAAGCTGTTTAATTGCTTAACTCAGCCTTCTTATAAACGCATATTTCTTTCCACAATCTCTTTCACACTAAAGATCGTCCAATCTCATAATAAGAGCTCCGGAGCTTAGAAAACATAGCCATAAATACTAATTACTGGTAGAATAAAAAGATACTATCACTGTTGACATGTTCGTCGACATTCCAGATCCGAGAATAAGTAACACTGCGGCTGAGGCTTAAAAAATGTATTCAGTATAGTCGGTAAGTAAATCTCTCGTGACGCATTATGGTTGGGTATAATATTTATAGCCGGCGGGCGTAGCTGTTCAAGCGTTTAATAAATATTATCACACTTTAAACCATCAAAGACGTGAGAAGCTATCTGACCCGTTTCGTGATTTTACACGCATTCTAGAGATTAGCTTTGATTCATACTAAATCATATATCAGCCTTAACACATCGAAACGTAAATATTTAACTCACTGTAAAAGAAAATTAGACTACTTCAAGGCGAAGTACACTCGCAACAAAAGAAGACTTAAGTGCATTGCCGATAATGAATAGAACTTTTTATAAAATGAACCTTCTTGAAACACATCAATGCTATAGCTGAGAAGCTTAAAAACGTCTATATCCGGTTGGCAAAAGGAATACGAGATCAGATCTTTTTTTACTGTAAATACCATTTGAAACTCAAGTAGGAGCAAGTGAGTTGGAAAGCAATTGAAACCATACACCTGGCAAATAGATATTGAATGAGCATTAAAAAGTTGTACAACACAGTATTGTCATCAGTTTAACTCGACACTTCTTTCCTGTAATCGTAACTCCCATCCGAATTCAACAATGGAACGTTTTTTTGATAAACATAAAACCAGGCATTTTAAATTTCAAAGACCGCTCGAGTCTCTTTTTATACTGCTCTAACAGCATTTAATCCGATTTTAATGTCTTCGGCCGGTTGCTAAAACACAACAAATAGATGTAATTAACTAGTTGGCTCCGTTCCCGCGGAGAGGTATTTCCCAACACATGTTTACTAATTCGTTACGTCAACTCTGATGTAGCTTAGTGTGTTTTGGAACATTGTCACTCATTGAATCGGGATATATCCAGCCGAACCCGTTTCGACTACTAACGTATTTATTAAGTCAGCAGGAAACGTGTGTTGTTACAGGCTAAGTCGCCCGCTGAGATATTCTCTTATGCACCCGTCCTTTTTTGTCGGGCCCAACAAAGTGCCATAAATAATAGTTGGGGTTCTCAAACGATATGTGAGTTTGTTGCATGCTGCTCTTTTGGTAGCAAAAGAACGATTGAATTATGACTATGAGTTAAGCCGGTGAACGCTGCTGGAATCCCAAGTTTTTATTTCCTTTTCAATTCGCACTAAGCTCCTGCGCGCATTTGTGTCATTAAACGGCATCCAACATTGTTGGAGTCACGTCTTTATATTTCGTGAATAGCATCTCAATTATTCTCTTGAGACCGTCTAGTGAGCGATCTTCTCAAGGAAAGCATTTCATGTGTCCATCGTACGATAGTTCTGTTCTTGTATGTAAACATAAAAGATTCAACATCTTATCCGACCGTAATAGCATATCGAGTTACATAGCACACCCTCCTTTACTCAACCATTAACAAAAGAAAACACAAATATAGACACACCCATATTGCTTTTCCTTAAAACAGAAGTTCTGCGGCATCGCATGGGACTGTCGATATTTCTTGGTTCTAAGTAAAATAAGGCCGACAGCTATGGCAGTTCCGTCCAAACAAAGATAGATTAGTGCCGGCCGCGACTGAGACAGGACACGCGCCAAACACCCACTCGCCTCTAAGGAGACTCTATTCTGGTACCTGCACTCACTTCATATGGCATAACTCTACAGAGCAAGCCAATCTCGCACTAAGCGCAGGGAAAACGATCAAGCGACTAGAACGAATGGATTACAGAATTGTCCCTTCTGAAGCTTGCGTGCGATTTCGAGCGGCGTAAAATAGGCTTAGAGAATTGTTGCGTATCTATATCCGTTTATTCTGCAGCATGGGTTCGTGTCGTGTCATTGTGCGCATGTACCAACTATTGTGCTCTCTCGGACAAGGCATATATCTGCATGTGCTTGAGACGTTTCGAGATGTAGCCGTCTGGGTGTGATCGAGCGGACGAGGACTCATCGGGTTACTCGGTGCGCCATCGCCGGACCGACTGAGTGCCTCTCAAATTACTGCCGGATAAGTCAATCACTGGAAACGTCCACGTTCGCCTAAAATATCACTGTTTGAATGTTGCGTGTGGCGCTCCAGGCGTAATGTGTAGCGACAGCCGACATGTTTTGTGCGAGAAAATAAAATTGATGGCTCGGGCCCCTGTCACGCTTTTAAATAGCCATTTATTAGTGTTACATTGGCATCTTTTGTTTGTAACAGAATTTGTTCTGCTTCTGCACTGACACGTGTTTTGTAGCTTCATATAGCATATGGGGAGAATCATCCGAAAATTAATCGGAAACGAGCTTGTCAAATCCACACGCACAGTCCTCTGTGGGCCTCCATGATTTCCTATTATTCACCCTCCCAGAACAAAGCCTCTAACCGCAAGACCGAGTCAATTACATAGTTCAACAACTCAGCCCTTATAACTTTCATGACCTGCCACCGGAATACAGAAAAGGGTATCCGTTTTCAATATACAGAGGCCGATTCGATTGACCCTTTTGAGTGTCTGCATTGACTTTTAAATTACTAATCCCGCGAGAGCAAACAGCGCTGCGCCGACCGTCGGCTGTTTGCACGGGTGAGAGCCCTCGCGCGTCTTCATTAGCCCTCGAGTCCGCCGCCGCCGCCACTGACCGACATCGCTGTCTGTTTGTTTTGGAGCGGCGTTTAGTTCCTATCTCCGAAAGCAATGTCGAGATATTTCAATGTAAATAAATAAAGAACAGTCACGCGTAACTCGAAATTAACATTCACATCGTTAAGCTTCAAACTCTTGACAAGCACGCTTTCCGGTAACAATTTAATTTAGTGACGGACTGTTGTTTTAATTCCTCCACATTAGAATAACAAGAGGACGAGTCTGTTATCTGAGCATCGCACACATACAAAAATGCTCGGTTGTCCAACGGTCGCTTTAAATGTTAGACCGCCCGAGGGTACGCAGTCAAGCGAGCGCCGGCCGCGTACCTACATACGTCCTGAGCGCCGAGCAAGTTTTTTACCACCACGAAATCCTTTGTAGAAAATTGGTATTTAATTTAAAACACATTCATCAAACACAGACCGTTCATTTGTTTTTTGTTTCAGGCTAAATTGGTCGAGGATGATTGTTGAAAAGAAGAGCTTTTCAATTTAGTCCGTGACAATGCTACATAATAGTCACTTGTAGCTTTATCCATTATCATTGGGTACTACATATAACTATTATAATATATACATAGGTAAATGTCATTAAGGGAATTAGCACAAATATGTTACATCTTAAATATTTCGATACATCTAAGCCCGCAGCTTATAGAAATAACACGATGATAACAATTCAAATAACAAAATGTACCCTTTACACTTCGTAGAATTTTTTTCGCCGATAACAACAAACAACTTTCCCGCATGACGTGTACTTTAAAAAATGGAAATAATTTCAAAAGCACCAAACTTTTTAATTAACTCCGCAGATGTACTGTATAGCACTTTTGCGTTCGAGTGTGTGTTGTTATTTTTCATCTCAACCCTATTAAGCTGACATGAAAGCCGTATCTGCCGCTCCACTGCTTTATTTATTAACTCAAAAATTGGTAATAACGATCTCCAATGTAAAAATGGCGATTAAGATTGTTAAATAGCCGTGACTGATTTCAATTCGGGACGCTAGTTTTTGGGTGCCTATTGTGTTCTATACAACGATTTTTATGTTTGGGTTACTTTTTTATTAGGGTTTGAATACGACACGGCTTACCTGGATCCTTCGGTTAGCCATCTATCAAAGTTAATAACGAGATATTATATTGTCCGATGGAAGCGTTCTACGAAAACCCCGTCTTTCATAAAAGGATCGCTGAGTTTTGTTCGCAAATATTTGTAAACTGACAGGGGCTGAGTTTTATTGTCCGATCTTCGCTGCCTCTATCTACACATTTATATTAATAAATAGAATCGTCAACTTTTTATGGACTTTTGGATGTCACATTCCACTTATTTAACAAACTAATTTATGGCTTTATTAATAACAATGGGTTGAATATACATAGGGGTTATCTTGTAATGCATATGCGCTTTTGATACAGCGTACGCGCATGCATAATTAATGGTAATGTTTATGATTACGAGGACTATGAATTTAGAAACGTTTTGTATGCGTTGGTTATTCATGTGCGTGTTTTAAGTCACGGTTTGTTTATTCATTGTCATACAACCTATATTGAATTTCGGTACAGAAGAATAATAGTAATTGTTCGATTGTATTATGTACCAAAAAAATATTACTATATTAACATACTTGAATACAATTCACAATGAAGTCTACATCGTTTTCAAGTCTACCAGACTGCATGAAAAATGATACCACAACCCTACAAATAAGTTTCGAATGAACTCCCATCTTTTAAAGGTTACTAATGTGCTATGCATCTTTAGCACTAAACAGCCTAGTTTGTGTTTGAAAAGCGAGATGCTAACGAGATAATTAACCCGGCAGTGCCTTCCCTATCCTGTGCTAATGAGCCGAGACGAGTAATGACAAGATCATATCCGATGTATGCAAATAAATGCAACGTTTGTGTCCGCACCACAGTCCCGCCCCCGCGTCTCAAAGAGTCCATGCCACTCTCATCTGCATACTGCTTTGTAAATGAACATTAGTGACATCTCTCGCCATTAACATACTTTGGAAGGTGCTTCGGGGTTGTTCTGAACTATATGTATAAGTTGTGTCAAGCTGGTGTTTAGTAGTTAAAATGAGTAATAATATAGTTACAAACACAGTATAGCCCCTATATTTTTTACGATTGTAAGGCCATATCAAAATTGAATATAAAATGCTCTATAAAAAGTACCAATGTAACCAGTTAGTTTGGTGAAAAAGTTTTATATCTATCGATATTCTCTGTAGCTCGGTTAGACCATTAATCTACCATATTACACCATGCAATCAAGTTGTTTATGTATTCCTGGTTTTAGATAGCTTAATACATTTAGATGTTGTATAAGAAAAAGTTCAGTAATAAAAAACTAGTTCAGCTCCATTCGTATTCAAATCTCGACAGAATGATCACCACTTAATACAAACACTCACACAGAGTCAGGTAACATTCTATATAAATATATTCTGTCCCAATGAATGTGCATATCATTAAGGTAACAAGATAGGTGACTCTTGTGTGGTCCCTTTAATATAAGCGAGTACCAAAAGCACATTGTGGATGTTGCTCGTCTTGAGGAAAGTGATACAACTTCCAACTCTTAATAGACAACGTTTCATTATTTGGAAATGAATGTGATTCTATTATTGGGAAAAGTTTAACAGACAAAGCGAGCGTTGTCCAAGAGAACCTCGTTTCGGGACAACGGGATTTTGTCTCTATACATTTATCTGTGACGAAAAAGTAATTGAAAATATATTTTTCTATAATAGTCGGGTTTAGGTAGATCGGATCTTTCTAGGTAGATAAATGATTTTTGTTTTCGTGACTGGTATGTCGGATAACGATAATGATGATATAGATAAAATTTGATTACTATCTGATTATGATTTTCCACGTGACAACTAAGTACTCGAAAAATCTGTACTAAATTTTTGAGCTAAATTATTATTGATAGGTAAGAGCTTTTATTTTTCGAAACTTGTTCGAAGCAATTCACTCGAGTTTTTTAAGTCATTCTTGAATTTGGGTTGTTTAGAATATTTTTTGTGTCTCACTAATGACTTACATCGTCAGATGCGTACCTGACATAATGAACATCATTAGTACCAGCCCTCTAGTATTATCGATCGCACTAATAAAACGCAGGCTGTAATTAATTAACGGGTATTAAATTAATGATTCCAATGAATTTATAGAGGTTTCGGCAGCGATATTAATGTTTTGCCGTTCCCCGATCTTGTTCAACATAAATTTAATTGGAACACGGAAATTTTCCCGGTCAATTAATCCTATGAGCGTCTAATGTTTGTTTTAATCTGTTTTAATACGTTATCCTCGTAAATTCTGTTTGAATTCACGAACCACCATTCGTCAGCTAAAAGTTTTACAATTAATGCAAAATACACATACTTTCATAAAAATGTATCTCTTAATTTCAACAGATGTCTAAGTACAAGTATCTACTGTGAAACAGAACGGTTGAAGAGAATTTAATATAATGTTCATGCCATCACAAATTCATATTTCCAGCAGAGTCCTAAGAAAACATTTCCAAAAAAAGGATGTGAAGACCCAACTGTCAGGATATTTCCATAGTATTTCACGGTCTCGTGCATAGGTATTTGTGGCCACAATCCGAAAGTATGCAAATGCCCCGGAGGAACCGCCGGTATTTCTTACAAAAACAATGGACTTGCATATCTGCTTTATGATCGGAATATTTACATTACTATTGTTCATTCACTCGTGATTCACCTCCTATAGCTTTTACTAAACGTTCAATGTGTGCATGCAAATAATATACATCGCAGCAAAGCTCATATCTAATAGCACAGAGATATGCGACAGAAGTAACTTCAATTTATTACAGTTTCTACACATGAGATTCTATTTACATGACGGAATTGAATCAGAAACAGAAGTAGGGTTCAATACCACATAATACTCGAACCGTTTAATATCGTAATAAAGAATGATGACTTCCATTCCACACGAGCTCTATGAAAGTAATCAATAACGGATCATAAATTTCATAGAACTTCCATAATCACCCAACAATAAACGAACAATACGATGAATAATATTAAAGTGCTATAGAAAGCGTCATTACAGAGATATATTAAAAAGGCCTTGCCCAACGATAATAATAAGAAATATGCTAATGGGACTGTAATGGAGGATTGAAACAATAACTCTGTACAACCACGAGCACCTTTCAATCAAGTGGTACGTAAGCCCAATATCCAAATAAGAGACCCCGAACCATTCATTGTCAGCGACTGTAGATTGTAGAATTTCATAGTTGAGCCAAGATACCACCATCAATCATCAGAAAAGGTATCTGAAATGATCTTATCTAAGTTGAAAGCAATGATATAAATTGCTCTCGGTAGAAGCAACGCTATACAAACAAAGGCTATACGTGTCTACCGTTCAAAAATCTTAACAGAGTTTTAAATTTAATTTCGTATCTTATAAACGAGATTGAAAAATGCCTTTAAACGTATAAATCTACTTTCTCGTTTTAAATGCTACCACTCCAATTATTTAGTACAAGTTACAATGTACAGCTATGTGGAACTCAATTCGTTTGGGAGCATTTAACAAAAACCTGTACGTAATAATGACCCGGCGCAATTAATTTGAAAGTCATTCCTAAAAAGTAGTTCATTGAGATCGATACTCATAATTTATATCTCCGTCCGTCGTCGGCCTTAGACGAAGGTTATTAATAGATTCTATCAAACGAATCTGGTAACGGTAACCGGGTTTCATTTGTATCAATAACAAATCGGATGAATCGTCATCGCGATACAGAATCAAATATGTTATAGTTGAAAATATCCAATATCATTAAAAGAGGAGCCGAGACAAGTTGGAAAGATAAGCCTAAAGATTTTACTAAAGTAGCCTTAGAAGTCAACATGCTTGCGCTCACAACTAATGATGATGAAATGATTCTTACTTTTATCCGTATCTGTTGATCGTATTCAAATATTGAGATTGTTATTAAAGATTATTTTTAATTAATCTTCTCATGCATAATTTGACATGTGTAGGTGCTTGTTGAGATATTATAGCTACTTTTGAAAAGTTATAACTTACAAGTTTGAAGTTACTCGTTTTGTTGTCTTACCTGTAACATATTAAAAAATATTATTAGTAAAGTACAAACATAATAATTGAAATAATATAAGTATCAGCTTTAATAGCCGCAAAGTATCCAAAATTATAAAGATCCTTACATTTGTGCAATAATGTACACTCTTTCATATAATCTAAAATAATGTTTAAATCGATGACTCATTATAATAAAGCTATTAAGCTTGCTCAAGAGACCCTTAATTTAAAGGATTGAATCTTTTTTCAAAATTCCAATACACGATAGTAGAAGGTTTAGAGCCGTAATTTGAGCTTACGTATAAAATTATCCCCCGTGAAGGCCTATAAAATAATAAAATCCCCGAGACACCGAGCATTAATGTTAATATATTGATGGGACATTTTTGTTAAGAAACTATTTTATGATTATCTAGTGGCCTTAAGGTAGAACATAAAGTTCCTTTAGAAGTGACAATTATGTTTATGACGACTGTCAATAGGACGTATCATATGATTGTCATCAAATACCGCACTCTCGAGCGAGCTCCGGCCGTAGTTATAATATTTTACATTCCAATTATGGTTTTTTATCCTTTAACTTATTTCGAAGATTCAAGTTTCAATCTGATAACCGCTTTAAGTAATACTAGGTTTATACCAAACGTCTCGCTGGTCACGTCCTGCTATTAAGTTTGTATAGCATTACAGCCGTTCCTACACAATGTGTGTATAAAAACACACATATTATGGGCCTCCTGATATAGTTGTGACCTTTCACCACCCATTGCTCCGTTGTTGACTCTGAATATCTCAGATTCGAGTCTAAAACTTGGTGCTATAGTATTTTAACTTTAAATTTACTTCTCTACATTACCCATATACCAAGTCTTGTTTTACGTACAGTTAAATGAAATGAAAAAGTTTTATGTGTACCAGTTTTACTTAATATACAATTAACCTTTCCTTTTACTGCAGCAGTGAATATTTCACAATTAAGTGCAAAGTTTTATAAACGTTTATGGCTGTTTAGATAGAGATCATGTTTGCATGGAATTACGGTAGCATTGTTGACCGTTCCATTTAAAGGCTGCTCATTTACTTACACTAGAATGGCAAACACTAATCCACGTTCAAATAAACGAGTAAAACTAACAAACGGCTGACGGTTTAAAATGCAAAGTCATTACTTTCCATTATCCACGATCTAAACTTTGGAGGACGTACCTCCACGACTACCGAACTAGTACACGATTCGTCTAAAGTGGTTCACGCTGTTTGTTTCCGATCAAACTAATTTCCCATGGTCTAATGCTGATTAGAGACTTAATTTAAAAGTGATCAGTGCCTTTCTGCTTGAGATGTACCGATGTGAAACTCTATGCACATTGGTTTTCTCCACATAGTCTGCACAGTAAATGATAAATAGTGAAACCTCGCCTTAAGCTAAATCTCGACACTATTCTGTTTAGTTAAGCTGGCCAGCACGATGTTGGCTCTTTGGGAGGACAGGAAAGTGGAAATTCCACTGCTATTGTCTATTATGTCTTATTGTTGTGACGCATTCTCTAGATTCTGGAGTATCAACTGTATTGTTAGCTGAGTTAACGGAATTATCATTCAGAGCTTTACATGTACTCTCGTCACAAAGTGGACAGAGACGGGTGAAAACTCTTCCGTTTGTATTGCAGGTCAGTGTAGAAGTTAGAGGGAAACATTTTAGATATAAGTTTAAGTAGTTTAACATTTAGTTTCATTATAACAATTAAAAGACTTTATATATCTTACCGAGTTAGTAATAGTTACACAGTAAAGAGTATAATAATTAAGTTTTTCTATAAAAGTAATAGGTGGTAAGACTTACGGTGAGAGTCTCATACCATGACTAAACCCAATGCTCCTGATTCATTAGGCAGTCATAAATATATCTACATATTGATTTATAGTGTCCTACATCATACGTGTTTTCGCACACTATCCACATCACGCTAGGACATATTTTATGCAGTGCGTAGGACGTTTGATTTAAAAGGGTCTTACGGCGAAACGGGGTCTAGATTTATGTTTTACTTTTATTTGGGTTCCTTTTAGTTTGTTTAGTGAAACTATTCTCACACTTATTTCAATTATTCGTATCTGTGTTCAGGTTTCTCGAGCACTATAACCTCGATTACTATGTTAAGCTTGACCCAGGAGATATTATGATTATGAAGATCTCATCATCTCGAAATGACTGTTCTCGTGAAATGAAAAAAATCAATGTTTACGTTATTTACCAATAACACAAGTAGTTTATAATATTCGTGTAAGGGGTACCTAAGAACTTTTCCGGAAACGACGTAACTGCGCAAAGAAAAAACATGTCACAAGCCCACTTACGATATATTGTCAATATTGAATACAAATAGAAACCGGTTGAAGATGCATAAACTATACTTTTCCAATACGCGATACTATGTTAAATATTCACATCACTAGCTCTGTCATTCGAGTTCTCTCTATTCACGTTTGGTATTGTAGATTCAATATAAACATAACATATTGCATATGTAGGTACAATATTGCAGATCATTCGTTAAGTCCGGCATTGTAGTTTCAAACTCAAGCTATAATAACTACTTATTATTAAGAAGTTAGCTAGTTACAAGTTAGCAAATTAATTTTAACAGAACTTTGGTTCTAGGCCCAGCTAATTATTTTATTACCGTTACAAAATTACACATTAAAATTACAATACACAAACAAATACTTTTCTATGTACACAGTTTTAAAAATGTCATATGCTGCTACATGATGTAGTAAGCGTAATAGTGTTAAGTCAATATTGGTTCTATTGCTTAGACAAGTGCTCTTAAATTTACGGTGAAGAGTTGCCTCTTTGCCCGTCATGTACTGTTATAAAAAAGCTTGTTTACTTTAGTACATATGAACCTCCAATTACTATTGGTTATAGGGAAGTGTATTTCATATGGAATTTAAATACTTCTGAATTTATGTCAAAAAAGATTTGCAAATATATGTACAGCTCGGCTTTCTTCATGAATTGTTGAAGTATAGAATTTGTTAGGTTTTACAGCAGATACAGATTTTTAATGACACACAATAAAATAGTGATAGCATGAATGCATAAGCGATGAGACATTAAAGTGAAGCTTAGAAAATATCCCTGAAGAAATAACGAGCACTTTAACATAATACCAGATAAAGCAGATCAACATCTTTTAAGGGCTGACGAATGACTTTTTCCTCAGCAAGTATATTGACGAAAAGGTGTGACACACTTAGGTTTATGCATGAATGCCGCAGGTGTCTCATATTTACATACAATTTGGTGAGAGCCCGACGATTACTGACTGTTTAGTGCGGTCGTAAATCCGAGATCCGTCGTATTGTCGCCTGACAATGGCTTCCCATACGAAAATGTTCAATAATTCAACAGATCAAGTTCTTTTTATTGATTGTTAAATAGTTATGGGCTAAAAATGTTATCTCACACCTTACGGGACAACGACTGTTAGGCTGATATCACACCGAAAGATAAAAAGTTACCGATTGCCGCGTTAAACAAAATATATTATAAAAAACAAAACAAAAAAACAAACGCATTCACGACCATTAACCCTTGCGGGGTAGTCAGAGGTTCAGGTGTCCATCTCCGCAAGTGCGAAGGTAGTAATTCTATGGACACCTCGAACCCACGTGTTAACCAGATAGTCAGTACTCAATGTGACAGGTGGTCAGCCATGTCGCCATTTACAAGCACTAACTATTACCTGTTCGACGAACAGGTAGGTTTCCTCACGATGTTTTCCCTCACCGTGTAATTCGATGCATTTCGTAAATGTGTTTTTATTACGAAAATGTACATAGAAATTCATTAAAATTCATTTCCATTGGTACATGCTCAAACGGGATTTGAACCCTGTACCCACTGATACAGAGCCAAGCCCCAAACAACTGAGCTACGTCGAATTACTGATACTTATATATATTATACTTACGTTGTAATTTAAGATTATGTTATTTAAATATATTTAAAACTATTGAAAAATACATGGATGCAGGTAAACAACAAACTTAAATTTATTCATCCTTTCCATTCAATATCCTTAAAAAACAACCTGGTTAACTTAGCCTCAACGGGAAAGGAGTGCTCAGACGTATTTACTCTTTTACAATAAAGTTCCTTTAAAGGGTCCTTGAATGGCTATAACCGATTCCCAGTAGACAGGTATAGTGCGACCCTAAGTTAGACGAAACTATCCAAGTGTACGGATGAAGCAATTTCATTTTATGGCCAACATCGGAATTTATTAAGCTATCTTAACTATTGCGTAAAGCGATAAACTGGTGTCCATTATATTTTAATAAGCAGCAGGCTTTGTACACTTTAAACGTAAATAAAGAAAAGTATTTTATAACGCTTTTTACCGTAAACAACTATTGGCCATAAATATAGCTTAACCACATAACATGATTTTTAATTTCCGAACGTGTGATGCATATAATATTGAACGGTTAATATTATTTTATGATAATTTTATTAAAACTAGAAATTGGAGGCAAAGGTTAAGAATTTTTTGACTGATTTTAATTTTACTCAATAGTGTCATCGCTAAGTCTAAGAACCTGCTATATATACGTTGTTTACATCTGATTTTATTAGCGTGCGACCTTTGGGAGAGATAGTAAATCTAAGTACGTCTTGACAGCATTTCGTAATGCAAACAAAGCTGGGTGATGGGCCTCCGGTTGAGGGACCACCCTGAGGGTGCTTGAGGGTACGACGCCCACAATCGTCGTGACGAAGAGGAGGTGCCGGGTCGATTCTCCTACGATACAACGAATTAGAATTATAGTAATTATGTAGGGTCGATTAGTAAATAAACATAAAATCATTAGAAGAAGGTTCAGTAGAATATTGGATTATTGTTGCCTTGATTTTCTGTATACTCGTATGTGTTCATTGCGTCATATCTTTTGACAATGATATTGAGTTCTTAATAACATTAAATTATTTTCAGTAGTTCTTAATTTGAGACTAAATTATCAATTTCACGTAATTTAGGACAAACGGTACTTAGAATGTTTCAATAGATCATAATGTGTGAGTATTATTTCATTCAAGTTACTAAATTGATTGATACCCGATCTTGGCGGATGCCTCAAATGCATTTTGAAACTCTAGCCAATATTCTAACTCGATGAAGGAACTTCACAACTATTCAAGACCAACCAAGCCAAGTTTGCAGAATCAAGACTCCATACAACTGCGCACATTAAGCAAATGAATTCTACGTAACGCCCCCGACAATAAGCGTGGCAAATAATTCGGTTACATACGACTAAACAGTATGTTTACTTTTTAGGTAGACGATTTTCCAATTATGTGATTAATACCAGGAATACATCCCAAATAGGTGATACTGACATTCTAAATATTTTGATTAAAATCATGTAATATGGTGAAACTGAATCAGGAAGTTTTATATCTTCTTCTTTTCTTCTTTATAAGTAGATTACTGTTATTAATTTACTAATGCACTAATTATCATTTTATTGTCACCTTTGAAGACCAAGTGATTATTATTATTTGTAATCATTTGGATTGTTTGTTTCCAACGGTAACCGTAGCAAATTGAAACGCCAACACAAACTGCTCTATTTAAATGGGGACAAGAATAGAAAAGCAACAAATATAAGATAAACTCACACTGTCTTATGATTTAAATGTGTACAAACAAAATGAAATCTCGTAATATAAACAATACAATTGTCTCATTCAAAAAGAGGGCCAGACGTCATTATAAATATGAATTGTCTCTTGTCACCTCTTGTTCTGTTTTTAAACTTTCATTATCACTCGTATGTTATTGCTTTTATTATTTGGATGTACGACTTTTATTGCGCTGTAAATATTTGAAAGACGATAAGCGGCCGCGCTAGATAAAGCAAATTGAACGGCCGGGGACCGTGTTTCGGAAGGTTTATGCGTCGAACGTGGGCGGTTTAATTGATTCGTCGAGATTGTGCGAACGGACAACCTCACAGTCTCAGGATGATAGCTCTGCCACATCAATTCACTTATCGCAGCTTTTTATTTGGGGCCTGATCGAAAGGCTATGTTTAATTTTGATGAACATGAGAACACAAATAAACGACCTGATTATCATTATAATTAAGAAGCCCGCTCCACTTTTTGTATAATGATACGACTTCCTTTATGTTCATGTGAAGATAGATAGAGGCAGACGAGTTATAAAACTTTTGTTTTAGCTTCGAGCCCAAAGCGAGGCACTTCACAAATAAGTAGCGGTGCAGAGACACGAGGGGAAGAGCACGCCAAAATTAATACTTCATGCAACTAGGTCTGACTTGACAAGACTACACAAAACCCGATTACCTAACGTTAACATTAATCTTGTCACGAATACTCAAAGCGTTTGCCTATAAAACACTTCCCAGTCATAAAACGGTGAACTTGCACATAATATTGAATTTACGATGCTCGAATTTTGGCGCGCTTAAGCGATTATGAAATCCCCTTTTCGTAAAGTAAACACAGCTTCTGAACGTGCCTTTTTAATTAAGTATTCGACTGTAGTAATCACGGTACATTAGACGCACGTGGCAGAAGATTAAGAGGAAATCAGTAGGCGTTGCTTTTCTCTTATATTGTTTGATGATATAAATCCACATTAAAATATGCTCCAACCCTAATGGCATGTTATCGGGAATCTAATGTTTTATTCAAAAGAGATTAGCGCGCGATCTCCTTGGCGTGAAACGTGACCTAGTGCTTTTTATTTGACATAAAACAGCTTCGCGTTGTTGGAATACGGAGGAATATAAATACGCCGAGAGCTGCAATTTTCATGGCATATTTAAATGCCAAAAGCCGTAATAAAATTTACATTGTCTAAGCTAACAGTAGCTATGACTATAATGGTATACACAAAACAATGCATTACTTAAAGCAATTCATAAGAGATAAAATTAATCAATATATATTTAAATTTTCCTTTCGCTTAATGGTCTCAAACAAACTGTCTTCTTTGATTAATTACAATCAAAAACAAAACAAGAACTTCCACGCTTATCTTTTCAATTATTATTGATTGTTTCTCAATTTACAAAAGTTAACAGAGCGTGGAGAACTTGTTTGAAAAGCTTTTAGGTTCACAATGATAACAGAGATTTCAATAAAGAGGAATAAAAAGGCCATTTGAGTAAGAAACGCTTTTCACTTTGGCTCCAACAGTGAACAACAAACACCATTAAAAATGTATATCCATTTGGTTAATTAGCAAACCTTTAATATTTTAGCTTGGCTTATATGCAAACGCGATGCAATAAAAGTCACGCAAACTATAACTAAACCGACAGATAAAAAACTAACTAGCTACAATTAACTGCTTTGTCACAAACTCTACGTTAGGTCCTGATTACTTAATAAGATGGTTTGCGGTGCACCTGGCACGGCACATAGGAATTATGCAAAGCATTTTCAAAGCAAAGCTATTGGAAATATTCTTTGTGAAGAAAACAACACACGGTTCCATTGGTCATTTAAATGTCAAGAATTAACAGTTCGACATTTTCATTTAAAACTCAAACAATACTATCGCTTTGGGTACACGTGTTAATAAACTTTTGTACTTAGATGCGCAAACAGCTTGAACTTTTCCACAGGCTGAAATTAACTTTATTTGGTTAGGTCCTTAATTACTACGTAGACGGGCGGACCGGCCACCGATGCTCTTGTGTGAGACAACGTCTAATTACATACATTGAAGCGGTCGTAACCGAGCCGAGCGCTGCTCAAATTTAATATAATGACTGCGTGATATTCAGAGGAATCCAGCGTTACAAAAGGACCGATACCGCGACGATCATTGGCCGTCCGGTCGGCAGCTGCGATATTATATTAGGCAACGTTTCATTTCTCGGCCAGCGAGGCGAACACACCTGCCCGGGCCGGCCTTGCAGCGATTGACACCTACCCCATTATATACGACTCCGAGGCTAGGCCCAAAAAAAGGTAACAATGGCGGGATCAGAGATCCATGAGAACTTATTATTAGCCTTTTATAAGGGAAGGAATTCACTCCCCGATGTCTTCATACACAATCCACGCCATTAAGCAACGTGTGGGCTTGTGGGCTCGAAGCTAAATAAAAACTATTGTTGCCATTTAACAAAACGACTAAGTGAACATCTTCATCGGGCGTTCGCTCCGTTCGCTATTGTTGGGGAAGGTCGAGCTCCTGTCGACGTTTTGTAAGGCAGTTTATTGCCAATTCCAGGCAATGTTTACCGAAAACGGCGTGAATGAAGGCGAGAGACTCACTTATTGTAATGAAATAAAGGAGGTCAGATTGAAAATGTCCAATAAAGAACGTTCGCCTCGCAAGATGTTTGATGATAATGATTTATGACGACAGGATACCGGCGCGATTTTAGCGCGCTAATGCTAAGGAAGATAAATGGGACATGTTTTTTGCAGAATATAAAATAAATAAAGTCAACGTCATTTAAGGGACAATGGTGACGCTGACGTAAAAGGCGGCAGAATTTACTTCAATATCACTCCCCTTTGCAATAAAGTCAAGTATGAGTTCATTTTAAAAGGCAATATTTCCAGGAAATGCAATATGCGTGCATTTTATGTTGTATTAACTTTATTGCATTCGATTATTATCTGTATTATTCATCGTAAAACTGATGATTTAATATTTGTATTTTTGTTAATACAAATAACAAACGAACCTGTATACAGGAAATATTTGTTGATATTTGTTTGCATCGACATGTAAACTTTAACACAAATACCCGAAGCCTCCAAGTATCATAAAAACGCTTGAAATTGTAAACCGCAGCAAATAGCGCGAAACCACAAACGTAAACGGAATCAGGGGAAAAACAAAAAGTCTCGAGCAGGTGCTACGCTATATTTAGGTTCAGTCAAACTGGATGCTGCGGGCAGATTAACAACCTCGCAAGGTGTGACAAGCCAGCTCTTTTTATTTGTAACTTATAATAACTATCTATATCTGGTTAATATGTGCTTATAATGATGGGGCACTGGACATCTGGCTGCATGCGGCGTAAATGATTTTATAGTAAATGGCTGATTTATATTCATGCAATTTTGCATAGCACAGGAATAGACGTAGGCGCTAGTACTTATACAACACTAACTATCTGAAGTTTTTGTGTGATATGTAAATTTAAAGAATACGAAAGATGTGATTTAAAAATACTAAGTTAAATTCTAATAATCAAAATATCTATCAATGATTAAAACCGTGTCATATTTTAATAAATTTCCATATTTAACGAAATTTCAAGCGTGATAAGTATATAGTGATAAATGTTTAGTTTCTTATCACAATATCTTTTCAAAGAAATAAAAATAAAATAGGAAAATAATGTTACGAGCTAAAAATAAATAATTTTATGCATATATGTAAACGAGCTCCTAAAAATTGTTATTGGTATAACCATACGTGAGAAAGTTAACATATTTACTAAACAAAACAATCAAATTCACTAATTACGACTCAAATAGCATTAGCATTATAACAAATGAAATCTAAAACAAAAGCCAGCAACTAAACAATGCAAAACATAAAACAGAAGCATCGCGGCGCAATGTGCTGGCAGGTCCGCCATAGCATCGTACTAGCCAACATCCCGATATAATTCCTACGATTCCTTTTATTGTGAGAGCGTGTACTATCAGATGGAGAGCATGCAAGGAGCGGCCTGGCTTACGTAGCCCTGTACTTAAGACAAAGACGATTAAGATCTCAGCAGGCACGCAGCTGCGATCGGCCGAGAACTAAACCTTCTGGTTTTGAAAGGCTCGGCCAATTCTACTAACTTTATTTCACCAACTGATAAGCAGAGTGGAGAAATTATGAGTATTTAGAAAGATATGACGATTGTTCGTGAAAAAGAACCATCATAAACCCAATTTAAATTCTTAAAGTGACCTAGGAAATATCATGTATCTGAACTTCAAAGAATGTGAATGCACATGTATGTGAAAATATGCAGTTTAAATCTAACATTTACTGTTCAAAATATTCGATAGCAAAAAAGTATCGATAATCAAGAGCTCGTTATCCCCATTCGTAATGACTCCCTTAATTCGAGATAATTATACTGGATGCGAGCGCGGCTCTACGGCGTGGGTTGTGGCAATTTATAGCGCCCCCAACACTAGGCAAAAGGAACATGATATTCAGTTCCTATTTAATCCACCGCGACAAATCGACGACGGCACCGCTTCTAATAGGCTTCAACTATAAATAAGTCATTAATAGCAATAAACCTTTGACGAAACGGCGTTTTAATTCGTGTAAAGACAACCACCTGCTTAGCATGCGCGACTGCTTCGACTTCTTCCTATCACGATAAGACGATTTCCGTCCTTTTGATTCGAAGATCGTGACCCTTTAAATTCGTGTACTTATATCCTGTGAGAGCCAAATATATTAATTGATGACGCAATCCCATTCAAATACTATTTTTACAGAAAATAATAAAATGTTATATTAAAATTTTCATGTATTTTTAAATCGTAAAGTTCTATCCCCCGTAATAAATATGATGTGTATTTAATAGCTACTTTTAAGCAAAATTACTCGTTACATTCTTAATAATACTTTAACGTGCTATAATTCAAAGTATTCATTGTACATCTTGCACGTCTACAAAATTGTTACCCATTCTGATGACTTGTTTTTATACATTTAACTCACATAGGAGTACAAACTTTAATGCTGTCACTCACTCGGGAATAATGCATTAAAGAAGCACGAGTCGCGCCGATGAATACTAAGAAAGAGCTCGTCGACGTCACATCAGTGTGCCGCTGGCGTTTCTCAAATAGGTAGAATTGGAAATGAGTGAACAACTCCGTTTTGTTCTAATAAACCCACACAAATGTGTTCAAAGTTAAAGCTTTTTATTTGATTTGTTACACGGAACCTCGTAACAGCGTTTCACAGGGAACCGCCATCAAAATGTTCTACTGATATTTCCTTTTCAAAGGATCACAGACCCACGCTATATTTGTTAACAATATTATTTGCTTGTCCAGTTCAACATGAGGAACAGTGGTCGCTTTGTTCCGAAGTACAGGGCAACGCGTCGGAATGCCGCGGCCTTAAAAATGATGGTTTAAAGTTGCCACTAGCGCGAAGGGACGCAGCCGAGATGATCGCCCAGTATGAAATTATGCCGCGTGCGATATTATTGTTGCTCTTAGAAATACAGCGTCTAGACGAGCAGGAACGTGGAGCGAGCAAAAAGAGCCGGCCGCGCTCAGCTCGGGGATCGGCCTATTGTTGGCGTGATCAGCCACGGTTAATTCCGTGCCGCTCGCCGCACACCTCGCATTTATCTTTCTGTAATTACTTGATATAATTATCCCATAAATATCCCTAGACTGCTCTTCTGGGGAAACGTATGGAAACTAAACAATGTGTTTATCAGCTGCCTTTTGGATTTGCACCCCGCTGCGAACCAACACCCTGCCTCATAGAAATACGGGCAGGCTGACATTTATGATACTTTGACAACGAATCACATCTAAATTAACCTCTTGATATTTGGGCGTGCGTAATAAATAATGGTTCGTTTCCATAGTAACCACAACAGCTAAGATACTTTAGTAATAAACGTTTCGTTCTGAATAACTCGAAGAGCCATTCGAAACGTTAGTAGGTAGTTACTCGATACAGTTATTTGAATCAAAGTTTCAAAGGCATTGATTAATGTGTACGCCAGCAACGCAATGGCTTCGTAATAATTGAGTAATAATGAACCGTGCAAAGCAGAGAATACATTTGTATAACAACGAACGTCGTTCCTTTAATTAAGACTTATTACCCTACCAAGCGGTGAGACTGTTCCAAATTTATGCCGACGTCTTTTAATAACCTGCTTACTTCATCTTAAATATTTTGGAAATGTTTTATTGAAATATAATATACGAAGTATTTCAATCGCTTTATTATGACCAACGTTGTCTTTTTGTATAGCTACATAGAGTTTTCATAGTTACCTTTTACACACGTACAAAATTAAAGATCGCAGTTCCAAATATTTCGATCAATGTTGCGCTTTGCGTCCGGTCAACTGTTAATTCCTCACACAATGCCATCGTTGAATTCTGTTGACCGTGTATATCAATCTCGCGCCGAGCATTGTTAATCGAAATTGAATTTTTCATCGCGAGTAGCAACGGTATGATAAGCCGCAACAACAACATTAGTCCCTTTCAAACCCATCTTTGATAAGCTCCGGATTTCACAAATCTCATTTCCATTAAAAGTTTTGTATATTTCGTTGATGGTCTCCGTGACGAGACAGTGAAATTTAATCTAAACTCTTCTTGAACAAACGCCGTGAAAAACGCTCTCCCGACGAAACGCCGAGATACAAGAAAAACAAAAGTGAACTCTGCTCGATAACCACAGCTGGAGGAGTGCACAGAACAAGAATTAAACTTCGCAGCCAAAGGATAACATCCACGTAAAATACTTATACTTTTTACAGAGCGAGCCCTGGCCGCTTGGATAGTTTTATGTAATAATATCTTGCATCGGTGATTTTGCCGCGCATTGACCGACCGCCAAGACTAAAAATTCCAATAGTTTTTACTGCATCAAAAACCTATATTCAACGGAGAGCCGCTGCATTGACTTAATACCGGTCGTGATTGCAACTGCATCCTTTGCTGCTTTTAGCACTCGACGAGAATGCGATCTTACAGTCTACAATAAAAGGTCGGATTTGCATTGTATCGATCGGATCGCCAGGCAGGTGTAACGACGCACCTGTCCGGCGAAGCTTCGGCCGAGATGCTTGCACGGTACGACCGTCAAACCCGTCCATATCTCGGGACAGATAACGAGAATGGCGCTCATAATTTTGCCTCGAACGCGTACATAAATTAACAGGTGATACGTGTACGAGCTCCACCGCGATAGCGATTGTTTGTTCGAGACGCCCCATTCTCCTGATCTGAGTGCAAGATAATGGAATCGCGGTACAGGAAATGCAGACGCTGACTTTAATTAATACCCGCTTTCGTTCTCGGACTGCTCTAGGAATCCAAATTGCGTAGCATAGTTTCTTAGCAACTTCCATTATCAGTGTTCCTTAGTTCAGCTGTCGGAGCGCTCTCTGTGAGAACGCCTCGCGTAATTTGGGTAGTGGGCGAAATGCATGGGCTCTCCGAAATCACATTTCATTCTTTGTTGTATTATAGTTAATAGCGAGTCGTGAAACGGGCGAGCCCTTGTTGTTTTATCTTAAGGGGCAGTCGGCGGTCGTACTTGGCCAACTGGGTAACTGCCGCTCATAAGATTTTATGGAAACGATCATGACGTAAGGTACATTTTATTGCGGCGGCAACTTAAATGCTCGCTTCCCATTATTGTTATGAACGCATCAGCTTAATACCAACTACGAGCACAAGAATAAAATTTGGGCCGCAAGTAGCTTTCTTAGATAAAACAAAACAGTTTCAGTGATAAATTACGAATAAAGCTTAAAAACTTTGAAAGCTTCTATATATACTTAATGAATTTAACGATCACTTTAATTTAATTACTCGTCCATCACTATAGATGAGACAGTCTTGTCTGAAAAGTTTTGAACAAAAACTTCATGGCTTATCTTTTAACGTTACGAGTTTCGAGTGACCTAGCTTTGACAGGTCAATAAGCCTTTTGTGGATGAAATAAAAGAAGGACTAGTTGGAAGGTTATGTGTTTAAATTCCCAGGTTTACATTTGAATTATAAAATGCGCCCCTTATCGTCATCGGCCGCGTTCGTGCCTCGCGCAACCAGACTATGGCAAGTTTCCAAGTTGCACTCGCACAGGAGAATAAAGATTTCAACGAGCACTAACAAAATTAAGTACCTACACCGAAACCAACATGTAGCGAAGCCAGATAAAAGCAAGTAAGTATGTTGAATTTTGCAAATGGACATTTTACTATTTAATCTGATCATTGGTCTTCAGTGCCCTTTATTTGTTTTTAGCTTTTGTAGATAATAATTTCCAATTATAAATAATTCATCAAGTTTGATTGTCTACAACAACCTACTATATTAGTTACGGATATAGAAAAAATAGCGATTCCTCACCTATGAGATAACTTATTGTTGGTCTCTGAACGTATTAGCTACTTTAGTAGCTGTTGTTAGGACCCGGTGTCCGGATTCGCAAAAGACGAATTGTATCCGGATATTGAATATCGATCTCCCCGCCGACAGCTCTGACATATAGCCGGTAGTTACCCCAAGTGGATAAAGGGCTACATAAACGATTATTCAACAACGTGATTGATAAGAAAGTATCTGCTAGAACCAGTGAGAGCAATCGGAGATTGAGTTCCCCGCTGCGACGGGTGTGGGATTCCGAACTCATTTATAAACTACAGCATGGTGGTCTAACAACCTCGAGGCGTGATATATTGTTCTCAAAAGTCTAATTATAATTTTATAAAACCTGCTTATACTTATATGTTACATAATTTACTCGCTATTTTCTTGTCAAAATATATCCTACAACAATAATACCAATAACACGTAAAGCTTTAACTTTTAATAAAGTTTCTGTGATTAAAGGCGAGATACATTAATAAGATCTTTATTAATGTATTGCAATATAAAAATACAGTTGTCATAAATTATAGCCGAGGCAAACATCCGTTCAAGAGTCGTAACGCAACTATTTTATAGACAGATGTAAAGTTGTGCAGGTGTCTTTCAATCGGAAGCTGTTATTGGCAAAATGCATTTACTTATAAAAGTCTATTCTTATATATGTATATATCTTTCCTATAATGGCTGTTATCGAATCTGGGAAGCATTTTCTACGATTTCTTAGAAAGTGTAATGGAATTGTTAACTACACTGGCCTATGAAGGACGTTTAACGAAAGTTTTAACCCAAAAAGCTACTTACAAAGTTAAAAAATCACAAGTATTGTACTAGAAAGATGTTTCACTATATTTTATTCATACTAACGCCAAGTATGTGCTGTGTAAACTGATACAGGGTGCTCCCTTAAGTGTACGTCAACCTGTTTAGTTTTTCAAGTCGCGTTATCCTTTGTTTGCGCCGCTGGAGGCAGATATCGGGTTAATATTTTACTACTGAGTTATTTAAGACGGCTCCTAAAATATTGGGGTAGCAGTTTTCGTGTTTGAAATCCCAATTGGGCTTACCCTTGACACAAGTGACTGAAAAGCCTCGCGCGATGCTTAGGCACAAACTTTACTTGCTTTTTTGACAACTAAACAATGTTATATCTGACATTTAATTTATTATGTATAAAGAACTTTTTTTTTAGTACGAATACGCTTTTGTTTGTACATAACTTATATACGATAATAACACAACATAAAATAGTAGGTTGGATATGGTATCTAAAAATATATACAAGTGGATAAAGTAAGAAAACCGTTATCATGAATAAAATATTCTTAGAACAAGCTGGTATTAATCACTTTTTAAATCCCCAACAGTTGAAGCGTGGATTACAAGGAAATCGCGTTAAAACAAGCCTTGAAGTCGATAATGGAAGAAAAACTTTTCGTATCTTGAACTGATATCAATTAAGACACACCCTGGTAACTTACTTTGAAAAGTGAAAAGAATAATTAAGAATCGAAGTTAAAGTTTGACCTCAGTGAGCTATATTATAATTATAGATTAACAAACAAACACATTTATAAGACATTAATAGTGGAATCCTAGAGATACATACTTCAGTTGAAATCATACACGTAATGTACTTAAGACACTCTAGATAATAATTATAGTATAGAACATTTGATGAATAAAATAATTTTTATTACACTGATCAGAATGAAAATAGTATTTCAATGAATAATTTTACGAGTAGTGAAACTAATTGGCTAATAGTGTTCAAGCTTTTTATGAATCACGTCAGTCCATTAAAATTAAGGTAGATATTAAAATTCCTCCTCACGTTTATATTGGCAGTTAAAACCCGTGGTAGATAGATAGCCCGTGTTTACTGATTGATTTATGACCTATAAACATTATTTCATACGTGTTAAATTATTATAAAATCGAAATAATTACAGTAGTTTAACATCGCTGGCCGTGCGTAAAGACTTCACAATGTATGATCAAGGGATTGTTCTTTTATAGGTATAATTAAGCCGGTCATAAAGGTAGTCCGTCTTATGGAAGGCAATATATCATTCATGAAAGCTTTTAATAATAAAACCACACTTAAATTAGCCGGAGGCCATATAAGACGGTTGCCCAATAAAATGTTAGAGAAAGATTCTGCAATTACCTCAGGATGGCTATTACTCGGCAGGTTTGTATAAAAGTAATTATATCAAGTTTTATTGCCCCCGGCTCAGACATGACTGATGATTTGAATTACCAATAAAATTATCTCGTAAATCAAAACATTTTTGCTCAGTCTTACAGTTTTAGTGCTATTAATATAATTACTAAGCACTTAAGGTTCTTAATTTTCTAAGTGGCTAAGGAATTAAGCTATGTTTTAATTACTGTGACTTCATATAATAATTTTATAAATTTGAACGCAAAAAATATTTTACAGATATGTCAAAATGCACAGCTAAGTAGCAATAATAGAACAAATCTATTTATGAATGTAGCATTTACAAAATCATAATAGTAGATTGTTCGACTAACGCAATAAAAATATTGGCCAAATACTGTTAAATTCACTCTTATATAGGGGTACTGAACCAGTGGGTATTAATTAACAATTTATCAATCCCAGACATCGTTGAGATTAAGTTTCATATTTTTCATTGGCAATAACCTCAATTTATGGCAGATAAGTCGAGAGATATGCCGCCCGATAACAAAAGCTTGTTTAAAGTTCACATATATGAAGTTTCCTGTGTGGTCTGCCAATCAACTGAGATTTGTTTATGACTGAATAAAAGAAGACCGTCTTTTGATCTAATTGGAACCGATATCAAACGGTTGACCTCACAGATTCAGAGTAATAAAACTACTTAAAATTCTCGGGTGTTCCGTAAAAACTACTTCTTCGACTTTGACAACTGGGCTTTGGCTCAAAGAGTCGAGTACAGTCTGATTCAATGCTGGACATTCCATAGTGCAAATAAGTATTTTTTTATCAGTGATTTTGTAATAATGCTTTTGAGATTGATAACTTTTTATTTTTTTTCTTGAATTCTCATACTAAGTATTACGCTAATTTAATAATTAATTTATATATCTTTAAATACTTAAACTTTCATATCTTTATCTTTATCGGTCGCTACACAATGGAATATGAATGTGAATTTTAACTGAAATATAATTAAAGTATCTTCTAGGAATATTCATTGAAAACCAAATAATCTCGGAACTTAATTATTCGAGTGGATTCCTCTTTTTCTCTGAGTAACCATCGTTCGTTTTCATCGTGCCTACTCGCATGATAGGATACGAAATAAAAGGAAAAAACTTTCAATGAAGATCAACCTATAAATTCACGGAAGCATGAAACAACTCAATTTTCATGAAAAATAAAATGCGTAGCTAGGAAGCGTTTTTATAGAAGTAAATATATCAGTGGACCATTTACCAAGAAAAATCACAGTTCAATACACACTTGCTCCGTTCTCTCTACTCGTTTGCGAATACCTTAAGGTGAATCCGAACGTTCCCGAGAGGAGATCTTTGCTTAAAATGGAAATTTTTGCGTTAGTTTCTCAAGTCCAATGGCCGGAAAATAAGCGCCCTTACTGAAATAGTCCAGGATATTGTCTTCCAATTTCTTGGCTTACAGACCGTAAGCCTACGTTCTTACAAACTTAAATTAAGAAAAATTATAGGCACAGTTTGTCTACATGTTAGAGATACATTTCAATCCTAATCAATTACGAATAAAACTTTTATACAGGTTAAAAACAGTTAACAATTACATAATCATACCTAATCATATCTGAAAGACTTGGTAATATATGTACGTGTTTCGTAGTACCCAGGAAATGAGGCATCAAGTTTTTCAGTATTACTTTCCATGAAACGGGGTACCAACAGCTTTTAATATTGTAACTAGTGCAATAACGTCGGACCCCCACCCGTGGCTGTAAACACGCAACCTTTCAGTTTATAAAAGGGCGTGAATCACTGCGAAACACAGGTCGACACACGAATAAAATCAAAATGCATGCTTCCATATACTCTCATCGCATGTATAGTCGACAAGAAATGAAAACCTCTGAATAAGCAATCAATCCAACAATTTCGTCATAAGTATCACGGGCTGAAGATCAATATACGAACTTAAAAAGTAATCAGACAAGGAAATTCATTCCTCTGACTCCTCCGAAACATTATGTAGAAATACATTTATAATATGTAAATTCAATGCAAAGCATATAATTATGATCCACAATCCTTTGGGCATATATTTTCTAGCTTAACAAAGGGTTACCCTTCTGTGAACCCATGCATAAAATTAAAACACTCCTAGATCGTCGTAAATAGAATAGATAGAGAATCATGTTCTCAATCTACCTCTGTGGGAGGTAGGCGTATCTTTCACATGCTTATCAATGCGAAACTTTCAAGTCAAAGTACATGTCTCTCCGTGACAAGAGAGATGCATAAAGACAAAATTAGCACTTTTGTGGGGTTAAAGAAACAATATAATGCTTTGTTATTACCGATTGGTTTATTATAGTGAGTCATTTCAATAAAGAGTCTGTTAATTTAATTGCAATATTAGAATTACGATATTAAGGTCTGTTACATTAGTTGAGTTGTTGAGAATAAGACAGGATATGAAATTTTGAAATGATAAAAACTGTTACTTATAGAGAAGGAATAGGTAGCATTCTTCACGGTGCAGGTTTTGCTCTCACTGCCACAAAGGCCTAACACCACGCATCACGCCAACAACACAACAAGTCATCGAAACCGGGAACTCTTGTTTGCAAGGAAGAGCCAACAGTCAAACCACCATCGGGGACACTGATCGGATTATCTTAAATGTATTTTTTCATTAAAGCTTTGTTTCATTGAAATGTTATACCTTTTTCTTTTCTTTGATTTGATCATTATATTATACATACGTTTTCATAATATAAATAAATCTTAATATTACAAAAATTTGGAAAGTCATAGAAGGAGATAATTAAAATTGAAGAGCATAATTTATCTTTCAACCTCAGTTTTTCCACAGAAGCTTTCAAAAGTATAAATTAAGATTGATGTTCTAATTACAGTGGCGAAAGATTAATACAACTTCGAACACGTGTTGATTTTGTGTTAATTTGAAATTGATGTTGCTACTCATGAATGTGATGAAATTTTAGATATCATTATTACGTATTGTTGTTGTACAGTTACAGAAGTTAATTTAGAACGAATTCCTAGAGCGTATCATTGACTGTATCTCTTTTCTAAATAAGAACAATAAACATTAAATATTGAAATACATTGTTGATTGAAATTAAATTCAACATACCTTTTGATCCCAAAGAAAACTAGGCAGCTTTTCGTTGCCTCTACAAATACTGTATCCGACAGTTTCCAAGCTAGAAAACACGTAATTATAAATAAACAAAAACTGTTTTTTAATTGTTCTTAAATTGGCACTGACAAAATAATTGAATTCACAAATAAACACAGGATTAATCCAGAGACTGTTCACGTTATTGAAATACGAAAAGAAGCTGTGAGAGCGTGTGATACGTGCGTCTCGCGCCGCAGTCAAGCTTTTACTGCCGGCTGAGACGAGGCAATTTTCTAAATATACTTACTACCCTGTCGACGGGTTCCCGCGCACCCTGTATAGCGCAAGCCGCATATTTCACGCTGCATGTATTTTGGATACAACTTTGTTTACTTTTTTAAGCATGACTTCGAACGATTTCGCTAGGTGCCAGGAAAACGCTTTTTGTGCCTCTCGCTACATACAAGACCTAGACTGATGTTCGTGGATTCAGTGTGTTTTAAAATACCTAAGTAGTTGTCTTGACATTATAAATTCAGTAGAATGTATATAGATTTAAATTACAATGAAGTCTTAAGAAGTCTTTTGTTGTATAGCTCCATAATGTCTGAATTAAATATGTGCTGGGCTCATAATTATTTTAGGTCTTAATATATTATATTGTAACTAAAATTACTGCATTTTATTATTTTATTTTATTCTATCACAACTTATAAACTATAACGCTAAACATAAATCAATTCTTTTATTTAAATAACATTTCAATAAGTTTAATTTAATTTCTTCAAATGTATTTGTTAGTGACTATTATTTATTAGTCGGGTTATAATTTTGGTAACTCATAGTTTTGCAATATCGCAGCTGCTTCACTGTTGGCATGCTTTGTAATTGTTTACAATGGAACCAATTTATTAAGGGTTGAACTCTATTGAAAGCTTAGTAAAAATAAGTGGTAAGGAACACCACCCAAAACCTTATGGCGACTGTAAATAAGATTTTATTGCTATTGAAAGACGAAACCGAGCAGTTACAGAAAGTTAACACGATAATTGCGTGCATGTAGTTTTTTTTTTAATAAAAATTTAACTGTTTAATTTAACCTGTAACAATTTACCAAATTACTAAGTTATGTTTCAAATTCATGTTCACCCATTAGTACAAGACTATGAATACGGACACATTCAAGTTGGTAAGTATTGCAAAATACTTAGACCATAAAACACCAGAAATTCATGCTATGGACGACAGAGAACTAATCATCACATTTAGGGAAAGATGACCATGCGTGTTTGTGAAATAAGTATCTACAACTTGTCTGCCCCTTAATCTAAAGTTCAACTATAAATGTCAATACAAGAAAAATACATACATACATACATACACATCACGCCTGATTCCCTGTAGAGGGGTAGGCAGAAATCACGGATCCCCATTTGTCTCGATCCTGACAGACCACTTTCGCTTCATTGACATTCATACATCCTCTCATACACTCTCGGCGGTTATAGGTACTCCTAACGTCACCTTTTTTCAATATACAAGAAAAATACTTACTCATATGCCTTTGTCACCTTAGTTTCTAGAAATGTCTGAAAAAGCAAATAAAGAAACAGCAATATCCGAATGTGTCACTGAATTAATAGGCTCGCAATAACTTTCGGGCAGTATAGATCGAAACTACCTGAATTATAAAGGAGATGTCATTCATAAGTGGTACTGACTGCTAGGCCCATATCTGTGCTATTAATAGACGAAGAATAGAGTGCGATCATATTTTTTTTACGTATGTGTTTTTTTTCTTCTTTATATATCTATATAGCGATTAAAGAGCAATGTGTTAGGGTTCGTAAAATATGATTACAAGACGGTTTTCAGAATGTGGTAAGAATAGAGTCAAACGACACTTATGTGCTTATATATCTCAATAAATGTATATTAGATAAAGGCTGTAGCGTAGTGGATCAGACTTCTGACATCTTACGAGAAAGGTCCTAGATTCGAATCTTAGCTCTGGCATGTACCATGGAAAGAAATTTAAATATATGTTTTTCATTTACGTACATAATTTACAGTCGCTATCGGTAAGGGAAAACATTGAGAAGAAACCTGCCTCCCTCGGGATTGGCAATATAGCCAGTGCCAATATACGGAGGTACGGTTCACTACATATCACGTTGGGTGCTGTATATCAAGTGAAACGCGGGTTTCGAGTGACCTATACCTTACATGCCTTCGAAATTTTGGGGTTGGTCACTCAAGCCTCTGACTAACCCGCCAGAATAAAAAGGGAGTGTATATACACAAGTTGTGAAACGTATGTTATGTTATATAAAAGTATTTTAATCACTTTATTTTTAGGAAATTCTTTCAAATGTTCAATGTATCGCCTAGTTACGAAACACAAGCAAGCAATCAGCTGCAGCCAAAGTTAAATTGAACTCAAATTACTGCAAACGGAAACCAAAATGAAAAAGTTATGAAACACTAAATAACTACGTAACCAATGGAAACAAATAAAACAAAACTCCGAGAACGAATAAGTTTATAATTCAACCTCATTGATTTGGTTACTTAATAATTATCCTCTTTTCGGGTGAACAAAACCATGGAAAAACTACATACATGCATATCCACGTCCCTCAATCCCTTTTGTGGTTGACAGAAATTTGGAGTTATAATAATTATCTCCTAAATCACTGTAGTATAAATATCGAGGTCGTGATGGTATTAATGTAAAGGTGACTTGTTGTAACCTATCGCCCAATCGATTTTGTTGACCCTAAGTCCCTTAGTAGTCTTCTGAGAAATATCGGGTTGAAAGGCAGCTTGAAAGTATATTTACGTCCCAAACTAGCAAGGGTATACGTCATTTGTAGGATTAGGTTCAACATTTGGTACTATTTGGATGGCCACTAATTATTAAGTTTATTCATTAAATAAATACATTATTTGTATAGTATTTGATACCTTTAAAAAAAAGTAATCAAATACCCTTCTTATTTCATAGCAAAGAGGATTATTGACTTAACATAATGAAGTAAACACCTATTTGTGAATTAAACCTTCTTCATTAGATCTTACAACTGCCTGTCAAGACATAATCATGGTCCTAATAGTTTTGTTATGTCAGAACCGTTGTATAAACACATTGTTTTAATTGTAAATAAATGCATGATACTAATGAAAAGTGCATGTATCGGGTCATCCATATCTGTGCTATATAATTAATAAATTAATTATATCTATTTTAAGGAAAAGTACTAAATAAGAGTACTCATTGTATTGATTAAACCAAAAGAAGTCTTATACAGGTAATTTAAAGTTCTTTAAGTTGATGTCCATCTCAAATAACAAAAACAAACATGCTGCATAATACCAACGTGAGCTACGTAGTAAAATAGCAGTACCGGGTTCGGTTATCCTTAAATATACCAATGGCTTAATATGGTCTAGCTTCTGACTATCCTAAAACTGAAAAAACTGTAGAAAGAATTAAAATTTCCTAAAGAATTACATCAATTCTTATTTAGAAATAAATGCTTTAAATGTATTCTCCAATATAAGACAATTTCAATTAAGTCGATGTCTTGATCCACATGGATACCATAATTTCGTACCATATTCCGTATAAAAAGGTTAGGTCTTACCTTACTTAACCACTCAACGTGCAGGGTTCATCAGTTAAACAACAATCATACATTGTTGTTACTAGTAGTCATAGCATACACAAAATATAGTCATATACGAGTAAGTCTGCAATTTACTCCTGCTCACAATTAGAATATCAATTACTTGTTTATTTGTACATATTATGATGTACAAACAGAATACTTACTACTGGAAAGACTAGACAGCCATCATGCTTTGTTATAAACAATATTATTTTCTAAAAGAAGATATCACGTAATAGCGTTGATAGCAAAAAAATATATCATGAATTGCTCACCGTAATAAAAATGCAAATCACGTTTAACGGACGTTTGAAGTACTAATAATGTAAGTAATAATGAGCTCAATAGTAAATAATCCATTAAATCACAGTTCACACTAATCCTAGCCCTTAGGCAAGTGAGTGATTAGATAAGGCAATTTAATCTTCAATTAATATCTTTCTTTAAGATAATTGGTATCAGTTTGAACACGTAAAATGATTCAGTATTGACATAACTTTATTCATACCATCCATGTGTTGTACGAATCAATTGAAATGGAGTCTTATAAAAAACCTAGTATGTTGTGATATAAATGTGTTTTGGTGACAAGCTTACCACTGCTGAATAGATTTTGGAAGATTTTATTAAAATGGAAGGTGAACAGGTAAGACGTTGCTTACTTTAGACGTTAAGTCAAATTAATAATATCTCTGAGTAAAAATTTTCTCATTCTTATTTGTTCATTCATATTTTCTTTAATGTTTTTACCATGATACTTAAACGGCAAAATGGGGAACTCAAGTAATAGGCCCGCAAACAATTTATTTGAAAGTTCTTAGTATTATTTCATTGAATGTGCTGTGAGCAAATTTTTATATGCTGAAGTTTTCTTGTATTCTTTTCAAATAGGCCAAAGGCAGTCCAGGAATTGGAACTTACATAAATTAAGTCATCGACCCTTAACCTTTTTGCTAGGCAGCTAGTAATGCTTTGGGTCAGTGTAAAATTTCTTTCATTTGTAGCCTCAAATTAAATTCTTCATTTGACATTACTTGGTAATGCTCTCCTTTATCGATATTCTTATTAATGTCGCTCAAGAACATAGAGTAATATTGTTTTCTCATAGGAATAAAACATTTTAAATGCAGTCTCGTTTCAAGAGATTCATTTGCCTCTAATACTATCTGACTTCCGTACGCTCAGGAACATCAGCATGTCATAAGAGGCAACTAAATGAATATAGATTAGTGGAATTTATTGAGCGACATGCCAACAAATAGTCACGTAATATTCCATACCTATATTTGTCATCACAACTCTCATATTTAAAGTACACGTGACTGAGGAAATGTAGAATATCCGAAGTATGTATGTGTATAAATTAATTGTGATTATGTGTTTGTTACATTTACCTGAATCGGCAGGAGCGCTCTGGGACGCAAGTTACAGGCACAGTCCCGTTGCCGGTCGATGGCTTGGAGATGTTGGCAAGATATTCCTCTTTCTCGGCTAACACCGAATCGCCAAGTATAGCCCATATTAACTTATTGACAGACAGTACGGTCCCTTCGAATGCCAAACACAAGACGAAAGATTGGAATTGGAACTATTTGAGAGTAAGTATAAAGAGTATCTTATCTCAAATCATTCTGTGAGAGATGTCATCTTTTTATATAATCACGGTTGTGTCCCTACAGAGGGGTAGTCAGTCAACATGGATCCCCTTTTATCACGATTCTAGCAAACCACTTGTGCTTTTTTGACATGTACCTTACTACTTATATACAGTCGAAGCGGTTAAAAGTACTTTTAAAGTCACCATTAGTATATTAATTACATATTTGCGATGAATAGGCTCTCCTCGGCCTTATTTTAATAAATTATTAAACGAGAGAAGACGAATGCTTTTGGAGTCAGGAGACATAACAGTTCACTTACCATTTTACTCATACACGAAATTCTAGACCACATTGAACGGAAAGATCGTGAGGGAACGTACCCTATTCTTCGGAAATATAAATGGCGACACGGTTTACCAAATTTCGTATAAGGTCTTGAGTATAATTTAACACGTGGATTCGAGGTGGCCAATTAAAGATTCGAAACTTGCTAAGATAGACACACAAATCTCTTTTGTCCGCAAGGCATAAGATCTTAAATTTTATATACTAATACAAAATTAATTAATACTTAAGGGAAAACATAATAAGGTAACTAGCTATTACTCTAGATTTCACACATGCTCGTCATAATACAGCGATATGTAATAATGAGCGGTTAAGTTTGTAAAAAGTAGGATTAGGTAGGTTAAGTATCCAAAATCTTATAGTTCATTTATGATATGTTCATTGATTTTAATAGTTATTTTTAAACACTCGCGATTTATACTCATTTTATTAATTATGTGAGACCGGGTCATATCACGATAAATTTATAAAGATATGTGATTACCTTTATTTTGCCCGACGTTTCGACCCAGTTGCATAGGCCGTGGTCGCGGGAAGACTAGCTAGCTAAACTAGCGGGAAATCCGTCTCAGCAAATGTCTGTCTACCCTCACAATTTGTGTTAATTGATAACACGATACACTACACTCACACTATCCGAAGACGAAATAAAGGTAATCACATATCTTTATAAATTTATCGTGATATAACCCGGTCTCACATAATTAATAAAATTAGTGATTTTAAATCACATATGTACATGAATTACTAAAATCGTATAATTTACAAACTATAATATATATTTATTATTTATAAATTTTTACAGAAACAATTTATACAAAAGGACTTGGAAGATTTATATAATAAGTACGACAGTCAACTAAAAGAGGAGCTTGTTCAAAATTATGTATACATATCTACAGTTTTTGATATTATACGAATTATGATAATTCTAAGCAGCGCCGACGCCTACGTATGTTATTTATTACTGATTTCTTTTCATTTGCATACTTAAATACTTTACGTACTTTCATTAAGCCGTCGCAACTAAGCATGGTGCATAGTATTCCTTTACATTTTGTACATCTTTACTGAACAATGCAATAAGACCAATTAAGCCGACAGAAAGTACAAACACTGATATCATGGTGTTTGCTCGTTTGTTATTACATCACCATGGATACTGAAAGGATTTCTAACGTATTTTTTTCTTCAGGATGTTCCTATTACGACTAGATCTTTATCCATTATACCTTTGATTATCATCCCTGTGAAAATGGTGGTTATTCTCCTGATACGTTGTAAGCTAATATACCTGCCTTTGAAGGAAAAGTATAAAAACACACAATTGTTTGTGACTGTATTTATAATTATCTGGATCGCATTCTGTGGTAAGTCGTTTCATCCAAATTATTAGATATTAATGTCTATAACCATAGCTTCTAAATTTGATGCGATCACACAAAAGATTTACAGTTCATATTTTAATAATTCATGATAGCACTTTATCTACAGAATAAATGGTTTTGTTGATCACAGTGTTGCTTTATTTAGATAAGTTTTTAATAGCCACGTGTAATATTCGAAAGAAAGCTGTTTACGTGGAATATGATAAATCAACTAAGACTAACTAATATATTATTTTCAGATTTACTAAACTTGATAATTACATTTTTCACAATTTATAGAGTAATAGTGAAAAGTTCTCACTTCACTGCCTCTGTCATCTCACCTTACATATTGCTGTCGGTTCAAAAGAAATCACTTACATACATTTTGGCGATAGGGCTAACTGTGTGTTATGTGGGAATAGAAACGTATTATACCTACACGTTGAATGCCGAGTTCGCATGGGTTATGGTAAGTAAGTCATTTTCACTTATTTTACTATTAAATCAACATAGTTTTCGTTTTACGATCGACCTAGGCAAACCACATTTACCTTCACAGCAAAACACTTCCTGATACACACTCGGGGTTCAAAGGTTTTTCACTATGAAGTCTATTTCAATGTCATACTTCTTATTATGCCGACCCTTACATAACAGGTTGTCCGACTTATACACAAACCTTGAAGAAATGCTATTTATTACTATATACTTACTAAACAGCAATCATACCACACTATTTTTGATTCTATCGTACAATGTCATTTCTATCATACTTTCAAATTATTATTATGAGCTTCATATGAAAAATATATGAAATTTTTAAAACACAAATTGCATTATTTTATATTCCGGTATGAGTTCTTAAGTTTTGATTATTTTCCACTAATCAGAAGGTTGCCTTTTAATTTATTTGCCTTTGCAGTTCATTTCAGAATGCGTTTTCATATTTGGTGTACATATCCTCGGGTCTTACTTCAGACTCATGAATGAAGTCATTAGTAGGCGATCTTTCTTGGACAGACGCGCCTGCATAGAGAGTACCCTGAGGTTAAAGTTCGTTAAGGATCAAGAGGTGAGTTACCCAATATCACTTGCTTCAAGTCGATCACGCGTACGGGGAGAAAGAATTTGTGTTTCTGAACCTACGCCAATTACTCAGTTATTAAACAACATATCTCACTCTCCCTTTCAAGATAAGTACGATTTCGGGTATATAAAAATCGATGAATTAAAATTAAATTAGAGCGGAATTATCAAGTTATGCCGGGCGCCTCCCTCGGTATGCTGGGTTGAATGATGTCATCAGCCGGGCTCTTGCTACCATAAGCGTTCCAGCTGTTTCGGAGCCGGTGGGCATCCTCAGGGATGATGGCAATAGGCCTGATGGGATGACTTTGGTTCCTTGGAAGGATGGGCGGGCGTTTGGTTTGGGATGCCACCTGCGTCGATACTCTGGTGCCCTCTCATCTTTCCGGCTCGGCTAGGGGGCGGGTGAAGCGGCTACGGGTTGACGGAAGCTACGGGAAGACGTTGAAGCAGCGAAAGTACAGCGGCGTTACTACTGAGTACCACTTTGTACCTTTTGCTGTGGATATCCTGGGCTCGTGGGATCCGAGAACGAAGTCGTTCGTAAAGGAGATCGCTTCCCGTTTGGTGGAGGCCAGCGAATTTGCCCAGCGCATCAGCATCGCTGTGCAATGGGGAAATGCCATCAGCCTTCTTGGGAGGCTTCCTATATATATTTAACTTTAATATTTTATTTTATAATTATTAGTTTATTTTAATCTTTATTTATTTAGTACTGTTAATTTGATGTATTACTTCATGCAATTAAAATATATTATATTACTATCTATCACTCAAAAAAAAGTAATGAGTTATTAATTAAACAACATCTAATATGTACATTACAGGAAAGACTCATGCTGAGCATATTACCGGCGCATATGATGGCGCGAATAAAAAGTGACGTCAGATCAACCATTTTGAATATGAAAAACCCTAGTGCTGGGAATGTTCGAAGTATCAGGTAATGGAAATATTGACATTTATCATAGGTATGCAAAGGCAAATATCCAAATTTGTCCCGATCTAGCTAGGACCTTGATAATAATTCTTCTTTTTTATCATCTATTCTTCTAGATTCTTATTATACTCTATTTTTCAATCTAGCGACATGTCAGAAATGTTTGCTATAAATGCAATCACGATGCAAATGCAAACAAAGAGACGTTGTGACGTGGTCGACGCGTCGGGGTCCCCGAAAAAGATTAAAGGAACCTACGCTACGCCCAAAGTAAAAGTAATACAGGCGTAGCTGTGTAGTTTAGTGGTTGAAAGCCATATGATACGAAGAATAAATGTTCCGATATGCACCTGAAGCTTTTAACCATAAGTTTTTTTACTAAGCGTTTATTTTAGTCGGTTAGAAAAACAAAATTTTTAACAGGGGGTATGTTCTTATACATTAACCGATCTCATAATTTAATGTATTGTCTTTTTAGTAAGTTTTACGTAGAAGAGCATAGCAACGTGACAATTATTTATGCCGATGTGGTGAATTATACTTTTATCTCTACGACCCTACCTGCAATGAAGATGGTTGAGCTATTGAACGAGTTATTTGGACGATTCGATGAAGCGTCTGAGGTAATTTAAACTACTGCTTACTTATGCTTTTATTTACATTTATTTCTTCGGAACAACCAGTTTCACTGCAATTTATCTCTCCCATTTTATTTAGGAATTCAACGTGGTTCGAATAAAGTTCTTGGGAGATTGTTACTATGGTGTCAGTGGAATACCGGAAGCAAATCCTGATCACGCCAAGTGTTGTGTAGATCTAGGCATGGAAATGATCAAAATCATCAGTAATGTTCGGTAAGTTACATACTTAATTATATTTTTTTGGATGGAGATACTCGGCTTTAAAATGTCTTTAGAATAAGAACGATAATTATTTCAACCGTTCACAAACACAAACAAATCTTTAAGAAAATAAACATTGCTGTATACATTCATACTCCAACACCAATTGTTTCATCTCAGCAAATAAGTTGGTACAGTTAAATTACATGAAGTTACATAATTATGTTTGTGCAATTTTCATTTAAATAGATTGTTATTTAGCATTGTATTTTATTTTAGTGAACATCGAAATCTGGATATTGATATGCGAATCGGTGTTCATTCAGGCAGAATTTTATGTGGGCTCGTGGGCATACGAAAGTGGCAGTTCGATGTGTGGTCAAAAGATGTCACTATTGCAAATAAAATTGAATCCACCGGAAAAGCAGGGTAAGACATTCATAGTTTGAAATTCTTAAATCGGTTTTTACAAATTCTTACCATACCATCTTTGCGTTAAAATGAATTGTATAATTTATCTAGTCATCCTCTGTTATTATTATGAATTTACATATATTACATTTAAATACATTGAAATCAAGTAAGAAGAATAAATTTTCTTAATCTATAAATTATATTAAAAGTTTTTTTTTATTAATATAGGTACCTTAATACTGGTTACATAGGTTATTGTACACTTCATTTTTAATGAGTATAAATTAGAGGAATATTATGACTTTCAGGAAGGTGCACATCACAAGGCAAACCTTAGAATTGCTGATGCCTCATGCCAGGGATTATATCATTGAACCTAATTACGAATCTCAAAATAACCCATTTATAGTCAAGAATCAATTAGAAACATATTTACTTTCGAAACCAATGAGGGTAAGTACTGCAACAAAAGGCTAAGACATAAGATATTTATGTCTTGTATGCTGTTAACGTGTATAGACGACCTCCGTGGCGCGATTGGTTACCCAGCTGAACCTTGAAGTCTTAAATAAACTTACGAAGGTGTAATGGTGTCCCAAATATTATTATTATATATATCTATATATACTGAACAGTTTTGATTTTTTTATCGATTTGTACATATTTTATTTATGGTTTTAGCAATATGCAGACAATCTGTATATAAGACCACCCGTGTCTGTCCCGGTGAGGGCCACCCGACGTTCGCAGGGTAAATTAAGTTCAAGGGTAAGTTAGACATTATAGTTCTCTTAGGTGAATACAATATTATCGGTAATGAGTATTTTTGTGAGTGACCCCTTCGTATGTAACCTCCTTTTCACCTCACCTACATATATGTCTTTTGTCAAAGACCAAACATATGTTATCAGCCATCAACTTTCGGCTGGATAAGTCAGATGTTCGGGACGTCTTTAGGCCAAGATCTACTGACAGGAAATCCTCACCGCCTCTGGTTGTTGAGTTTAGTTCGGTCATTAAAAAAGAGGAGTTCCTATCAAGAGTACGGCAATTCAACAAGGCCCAGCCTAAGGGACAAACTCTGAACACCAGTGTGCTGAGTTCGAGCCAGCCTATAAGGCCTCTCTATGTTTCTGAAGTACTTTCAACAAAGACTAGAAGGCTATTCTACATGGCCAGGATGTTCGCTAGAGACAATTCCTTTGCTTTTTGCTGGACCTCAAGAGGCGTGGTTTACTTAAGAAAGTCAGAGGGAGCTCCATTCTCAAAAATCAGGGATGAGACTGATCTCAAGCGGTTGCATGACCTAAACTGACTGACACGGTCAATTGGAGTGTGGGATCTAGCTGGTGATTTGTGTGCCTTAGTTTTAAGTTTTATTTTTAGTTCTATTACACTAAGTTATTTGTATGTTTTTGACAGTGCCTTCATGTTTCTGATAGTTTCAGTCGTTTATATGTACCAATTATTTATATCACTTTATTTATGTTTAATAAGCTCATTTGTATACATTTCATTTACGCCATTTAATTTTATTTTCTGTGTATATCGAATTGATATAATGTTGCATTTTCATGCGTTTGGAGTATTGCTTGTTTGTTCTCATCTATCAATAACGTTGTTTTTCTATGACTTTTCTAACTGTTATACAAAATTTAGTACTTTTCTGTACATTTGTTTGGATAAGTGTTTGTCTCATTTTAAAGTTCGATGCCTGTAGTATCATAACCGAAATCGACGAGGTTTTCATACCTTCTTCGACTTTAGGTAGCTTCGAAGATTGTCGCCTATTTCTGCCAACATGTCCTGGTATAAGAGTGTTGACTCAGAATATAAGAAGTATAGGTCATGTGTCGCGTATGAGTGACTTTTTGGTTCTCTTGGGAAGGATTGGGGTTGACTTTGACATTATTATTCTTACGGAATGTTGGCTGGCAGGCTGTCCTATCATACCATGTGTTAAAGGTTATTACAGTGTTAGTACGCAATTAAACAGGTATCAGAATGATGGAGTCGTGGTATACATTAGAGATGATTTGCTCTTCACTGTGAATGAGGTCGACTCGACCAGCTGCAATGCCATTGTTTTGAAATCTAAAGACATTGTAATTCTTGCTATTTATCGCCACCACGCTTTCGATAGGGATTTCAGCTCAAGGCAAGGTAGTTTTGACAACTTTTTTGTGTTTTTGGATGGGGTTTTGGCTGAGTACAAAGGAATTCCAAATTTCGCTTTGATTGGAGACATAAACATTAATATAATGCCCTGTGTTAGAGACTCCAACACGGAAAAGTATTTAAATATGCTAGCTTTCTATGGTTTAATTTGTTGCCATAGTCTTGTTACTAGAGTGGCTTCGGATTCATGTTTAGATCATGTATTTGTGCGCTCAAGGTCATCGGTATCTACTGTTGTTATTGACACTTCTATCACTGATCATAGGCCAGTTGTATTTCATCTTCAGCAGTGTGAGTCCAATTATCAGTATCCTAAATTTTCCAAAAAAATTGATTTTCAGAATGTTGGAACGCTATTAAAAGCTACTGACTTCAGTCCTATTTTTGAATCTGATGATCCGGATTTATGTACGGATTTTCTTATTTCCAAACTTCAAAACGTTATCAGCAATAGCTCTAAAGAGGTGAAAGTTTCTGGTCGAAAAATTGTCTTGAAGCCATGGATGACACCGGGTCTACTCAGATGTCAAAGGAATAAGGACTGTCTCCACGCAAAATATAAAAGAAAACCTGATAATGAAATAGCTAAAACCACATATCATAGATACAAATCTTATTATTTCAATCTTATCAAGCAAACAAAAAGGCAGTATGATAGAGATAGGATTGATAAGGCAGGAAAAAATCAAAAACTCTTGTGGGAGGCCATCAAATCTATTACGGGAGCAAATCTTAAATCGAGTCATAGTCATTTACTTTTGAGTGAAGCAGTCGACAGTAATACCACTATCAATAATATTAATCAACATTTAGTTAATGTTGGAAAAACTTTAGCTGAAAATATCTCGGAAGGTTGTTTTGATTCCTTCGGCAAAGCATACTTATCAAAGTTAAGTGTTAATCCTCTGCAGAGAAGCTGTGACTCTTTTGTAATGTTGGACACTGACAGTTCAGAAATTGAATCTCTTATTAACGAACTAAAAATTGAGTGCTCTTGTGGTTGGGATCTAGTTTCAAATAAAGTCTTAAAACTTGCTAAGCCTATAATTACACCTATTTTAGTTCATATTTTTAACAATTGTCTCAAACAAGGTATTTTTCCTCAGTCTCTTAAAAGAGCTGTGGTTACATTGATACACAAGGCTGGTGCTAAGGATAGTGTTCATAACTATCGTCCAATATCTCTCCTCCCGGCAATATCCAAAATTTTAGAGAAGATTTTAAACAAAAGGCTTACTTCTTTTATTGAACGTAATGACATTCTTTCTAATAACCAGTTTGGCTTTAGAAATGGCAAGTCGACAGCAGAAGCTGTTCATCATGTGACATCTTTTGTTGCCCGTGAATTGGATAGTAAAAATAAGGTGCTGGCTATATTCTTGGATCTTTCTAAGGCCTTTGACACTGTTTTCATACCACTTTTGTTGTATAAACTTGAAACCATTGGTATTCGTGGCAAGGCTCTAGAACTCTTTTCAGATTATCTTACAAACCGTACCCAATGTGTCAAAATTAATCAGCATCAAAGTCATGATTTAAATATTCAATATGGTGTCCCTCAGGGTAGTATTCTAGGTCCTAAATTGTTCCTATTATACATGAATGATTTACTATCCTTATCTTTACCTCAATCAGTCAACATTATTTCTTATGCTGATGACACGGCACTTTTGTTTAGTGGTTCAAGCTGGCAGGACACTTTTCGTACAGCACAAGAGAGCTTTGATTTGGTGTGTTATTGGTTGAATCAGAACCTACTTACGCTAAATATAAACAAAACCAAGTATATACCTTTCTCTATACGGAACTCTACTCAGCCAGGCAGTGACATGAGATTGAAGGTCCACTCATCTGTTTGTAGGAACCAACTGACATGTCAGCAGTGCCCACATATTGAGAGATGTGATGTTGTCAAATACCTCGGTGTATTTATTGATGGCAATTTGAACTTTCAGCATCAAATCCATAGCCTTTGTGGAAGGGTAAGATCTCTCATATGTGTTTTTAAGAAGTTACGTGATGTCATGAACCAAAAAGTTCTTAAGAATGTTTATCTCGCACTCTGCCAAGGCCTTTTGACATACTGCATCACTTCTTGGGGCGGCATACATAAGACTACAATGTTAAGAATAGAGAGAGCTCAAAGAGCTTTGTTAAAGGTAATTTTTAGGAAGCCATTCCGTTTCCCTACCGTATCTCTGTATGGGTTTTGTGGCTTGCTTACTGTGCGTCAGTTGTTCGTTTTGGAATCAACTCTTTTTCAGCATCAGTTTGCGTATAAATGTGCAAATGTTTCTAAGCGAAGGATTGATTTAGTTTGCTATAGAGAAACATTTAACACGATGTTTTGCACTCATCATAGTATCTATCTTTCTCCAATGCTGTATAATTCTATAAGTAAAATTTTTAAAATGTATAACTTGAATAAATATGAATGTAAGAAAAAACTGTTAAAATGGCTTCTTTCATTATCTTATGATGAAACTGAGAGATTTTTGAGGCCATTTATATAGAGTTTTATGAATTTAAAATGGCTTGCAATGAGAAAAGCTGTTCCATAGTTAGGTGATGTGTCACTTGTGTATTGTATAATAAGTTTAATTTTATAGTATTTTCAGTTCCCAATATATTGTAAATCAAACTGTTCATAATCTGGGTTGAGCTAACCCACCCTAAGTCACAGGGCTATGCCCTTTATTAGGGGGTTCGCTGTATGTACACTAGATTTAAGTTTTTACTGAATAAACGTTTTTACTTTACTTTTACTTTTGTTAGCATGTATAACATGTATCTTAAAGAACAAATGTAATTTTTACCTAAATATTAATAATGAAGAAAGTGGCAAGTATAGCTTTTCATAGGGCTGTGCAGGTTTCAACATTGACTTAAGATAGCGAAAGTTGGGTATGGCAAAAGAAGCATGAAAGTAGAATCAATGTCGTCGAAATGAGATCATTGAGAAGCATGTTAGGAGTGACATTGAATGAATAGTGTGATGAGGGAAGTGTAGTGACTAAGGTTAAAAAGGGCATGCTTCGATGGTTTGGACATGTCATGCGGATGAATGATAGTAGATTGACTAAAGAATATATGTAAGTAAAGTAGAAGGCCGATACGTAGGGGCAAAAAGTCAAATGACAGTAAGATTGACGCCATATTGAAAAAGGTGACTTTACACGTACATATAATCGCCGAGTGAGTATGACATCAATAAAGCGAATGTGGTTTGTCAATATCGGCACAGATGGGGATCTATGATCTCTGCCTACATTCACCTCATTTGTCTTCCTAGCTCACAATATAAGCCATTTTTCATTTCATTCAATTTACTCAGAAATTCTTCAATACCTTCCTCTTTCTCAAAAACCATTAATTTGCCTTTTCTTTCATACCTATTCTTTCAAACCATTCAATATGTAGATATTCCAGAGGTCAAAATTTGTTCTAAATTCACTTGAGTTTCAACAGCGCTCTGCACCAGTATTACATAAAACCTTCATGGACAGCAACCTTCTAGAATATCAACACATGCTCAAGATGGCCAATCTTCAGATGATTAAAGAAATAAATGAATTAGCTGATAGCAAGTAAGTAGTTGTATATAAAAATTAGAAAACTTTGTGATTATAATTTTAAAACTTTCTGTACAAATAGAAAGATACAATATTTCTAGTAGTAAGTTGTTATATACTTAAGTTTTTATACCTTGCAAATAATTGTTATACATGTACATGTTTCACATCATGGCTATTTTACATCATTTTGTTCGACCGTCACAACAAGCTAGTGAACTTACATGGTTCGTTGTTTCAGGAACCAAGAAACCAGGATAAGCAGATGGACTTTAATGTTTATGGATTGGAAAACAGAAAAATCTTATTTACGACAAGGCGATTACTTGTTCAAGTATTACATTCTATGCTGTATGGTGATATTCTTCTTAATGGGAATAGTCATTGGTATCAATCATTGGTATGTATGATTTAATATATGTATTTTACGCAGTTTGTTTTTTAAATATTAACTTCTATATATTACTCATGATACATAATTTATCAAGCGGTTGTAGCCCAGTGGGTAAGATTTCTTGACTGAGGACCAAGGTTCGAATCCAGGCTCTGGCATCTACCAATGAATTTATAAATAATTTTCCGCTCTATTGAAATGCATTTTATTACTTAGACACCATTGAATCAAAAATTAAAAATAAATCATTTTTTCAGGTTCCGTGATTTTAAAACATACCTTATTGCGGCCGGCATTTTATTTGGATTATTTTTGCTCATACTAGAAATTATTGTGTGGTATTCAACAGTATGGGACTTCTTTGAGAAAAAAGGCCATCACGAAAGCGCAGTAGCACAGAAACTTTACAGATTGTCAAACTCATTTTCAAAAAATCCGTTTTTGCGAACGTTCACGTTCATCGTTTTGGGATTGATGTTCGCATTATGCGCTGTATCAAATGCCTTTGAATGCGATTCAATAGGAAACTGGAATAAGATTTATAAGATGCCAACGACTTGTATATCAGCATGGGTAATAGTTCTTTTTTATTATATGTAACATTTTAATCATAAATTTAAGCTATGTTACCTTATACCTTGCGACAAAACAGAGGTCCTCGTATCCACCCGGTATAGCATATTTTCTAGCGATTTTCCTTTATTCTCATCATTCATTATCCAATTTGACAGTGCCCTTATTTTTTATGTGGGTCGATTCTGAAACTATATAATATATACAGGGTGACAGATTCATCACTGGCAATATTTTAACCTGGCTATTAGTAGCACCTATAGCAGGCGCTGGTATCTCAAAAAAAGGGCTCAATGTATGGAAGGTAGCGCTATCTAGTGCCAAAGGGGCAGAAAAAGAAAAAAATATGGCAGCGGCGGGCGACAATTAGAGATCGCGCCATATAAATTGGCAGTTGGGGGCGTCGCCACAGTCGCGTAATTCAGTGTTACCAGTAAACACGCCAAAACTAGCACTCACTGTGCCATACGGCTCGATACATTATAGGTTTCATTTGTAACAGTCTTTGGCAAAGTAATGAAGAGGATGGCGTATTGGTATCTGATTCTGTTGGAAAAAGATTCATTATTGCGCACGCAGGTTCAGGCCAAGGTTTCATAAATAATGCTCTTCTTATATTTAGGTCCCAATCTCAGTCTGCAGATTATCATGACGATATGAGTTCGGAAAACTTTTTAAAATGGATGACCAATAAAGTTATTCCTAATTTACCACCTAACTCTCTTGTAGTCATGGACAATGCTCCTTACCATTTTGTACAAATTAATAAAGCGCCAACAATGTCGTCACGAAAATCTGAGATGCAAGAGTGGCTAAGAAGCAAAAATCTTTATTTTGAGGATAGCTGGACAAAGCCACTTTTGTTTGATCTTATAAAAAAAAACAAAGATCCACATGTATACAAAATTGAGGAAATCCTTAAAACACATGGACATGAAATAATAAGACTACCACCCTATCACTGCGACCTCAACGCAATAGAGAAAATTTGGAGTTTGGTTAAACATTGTGTGGCCGAAAAAAACGTGGATCATGACCCAAAAAAGTGACAGGATTATAGACTACGAACTTGATAAATTTATCGCGAATCTCTTAAATCTCTTAAAATTATTATTTCAAACATGGCACTGAGCATTGTCTTTACATATTTTTTACCGAGGTTAGTTCAGCGGAGACCCTAGCTTGGAGAAGAACTAACAAGAAACTCCGGAAATCAATTTATAATCACCCTTAACAAACATAAAAATTACAAAGAGTGGGCAAAAAACACAACGCTGGTAATACTAAATTTACCTTTCATACAAAATAACACGCAATGGCGGAAACGTCAAATTTAGTTCCAAGTTTGGCTACTGCCAATTTATGTGGCGGGATCTCTAGAATTTATCTATGGAAAAATGAATCTACTCTTTGATTTGATATATGAAAAAATAGTTTACCCCGAAACCGCTTGGTGCGGTAGTGTTCAACTGTTTCTCAAAAAGTCTATAAGATGCCTCTCTTTACCTGGGTGTATTAATCTACTCTTTGCCTATAGATTCCATTTTCATAATAAAAAGGAGAGAAAATTTTTGGAAATTTTGGACAATTTTTTTGATTTGCATTTTAATTTTTTCATAACATATGGGTACCCTATTAACGTACTACTTACCAAGGTCATGTTCATTCATTAATTGTTAGTTTACATTCTATGTAATTATCTATGGTACTCTGGTGTTTGTGAACCAGGATAGCATCTTGAATGAAACTTTTTTCATTATTGACACAGTGTTTTCACAGGTCAGGAAGCCAATAGAGCATACTCAAGTGGTATCCTTTAAACATCAATTCCGACAATGTTACGCACTATTCTTTTATTTAATTCAAATAATCATCACTGCACACAATAACACAACATAAACATTACCCGGTTATTGATTGTACTTCATTTAATCGCGTGATTACTCAATGCTGGTTAATAATGAATCTCACTTTAGTTTAAGCTTTGATAAGTTCTTTAAAACATTTGAATCATTAAAATTTCTGTGTTGTTTGATAATTATAACCTTGAAAACACTTCAGTAATTAATTTCATTTCATTTCCACTAAAGTATGAATTTACATACAAAATACCCAATATCAAATATTGATTAATATTAAATTTGTCTAACATAAGTCAATGTTATTTAATTTTATACTTATTTATATTATTTTCAGCACATAAGCCAGGCTTGGATGATGTCGTTGCTACTGAATTTTATATTCAGTAGGTTCTTCTTCATTTTGAAATGGGTTTTGGCCAGTGCTATGACGGTACTTTACCTAGCTGCCATCTGGCAGTTCCGATACAACCTTTTTGTAAATGATATAAGTTGGGACGTCCCTGTCGATTCACGACTCACTCATACAATGTACATACTGTTTTTAACCACCACGCTATACTGGATTGATAGGACAACAGAATTCCGGAACAGGTTGGATCATCTTTGGAAATTGCAATTGAAGAATGAGGAAAATGAAGCAGAAATGATGTTGAAAATTAACACGCTATTGCTGGAAAATATATTGCCCGGACATGTTGGTAAGGAGTCAAACCATTTTTGAAGATACGTGGTCAGAATACCTCTAAACAGTACACAGTAAAAAATATTTTAATTAGGTTTGAAATAAAAGTTTGAAATTAACCATGAACCTGTTGTATATTACAGTACAGGTGTATTTGGATTTGAATAGACCCATAGATGAACTTTACTATGAAAAATATGGGAATGTTGCTGTAATGTTTGCTGGATTAACTGACTACAAACTAGGAGAAGAGGATAATACTGTTCTTGGCGAGAAAATTATCCTCGGCATTCTAGATGAAATCATATCAGATTTTGACAGGGTGAGTAATCCAAACAAGAGAAATGTGGCATAATGACTGCCCGACGTTATTTTGTTAGAAAGTCTCACATCTCCTACCCCTCAGTAACCATTGGCAAAGCGACGACGCTTAATATCGAATGATTCAATATTGGTGAGATGGATTATTGTATATATAATTATTTATATTATTACATAATCATAACCATTATGTAAATATTAAGAAAGCTCAACATTTCAGGTATTTCAGGATACCCCAACCCACTGATCTACTTAAACCTATTTTTTACTTTTAACAAAGTGGATAGATTCAACATGTTTAAATCACATTAAATTATTTTTCAGCTGTTACTAACTGGAACTTCAACTTATAAGATAGAAAAAATAAAAATGGCAGGTTGGACCTACATGGCTGCTTGTGGCCTGGAACCAAGTCGCCGAGAGAGTGACATGACGCCGAGCACCACGGATCTCTACTACAACAAGGGAATAGTCCTCACCCTGGTTGAATTTGCAGCGGCGATGATGCACCAACTGCATAGCTTCAACCGCAGCTCTTTCCAAAGTTTCGAAGGCTTGAACTTACGGATCGGTAATAACTTTTTACGCATAACAGACAGCAGCAGTTGCCAACGTTAAAAATATATGTAATACAAATTTAGAGAAATAAACTTATTTCTTACATTGTATTCACTAACCTTGAAGTGATGCATTTATGGAAATCTGTAATGTGAGATCACGGTTTACATAACTTGTAATCTTTTATATCATTGCAATACTGTTTTACAGGAATATCTCATGGTGAAATAGCAGCTGGAGTCATAGGGTCGCTGAAACCCCTTTACGACATCTGGGGCCACGCAGTGAACATGGCGTCCAGAATGGAGTCCACAGGCGAAACGGGAAGAATACAGGTGAAATATACGTGAGCTTAGTATGTAACTGTTAGATAAATACCGAATTCCATATGCTTTTTTTCTACACAGGGCAACAACATAGTGGTTACTTGCTAAAACTTATCGTATGCGTTATGTTATCGCTCAATAGAAAAATGGCACAGCAATGAAAAATATATCCAATTTCGTCCACAGGTTACAGAAAACACAGCAGCGATTCTAGATGAATGTGGAGTGCATACCATAGCAAGAGGCAAAACATTTGTCAAGGGTGCTGGGTACGTGAAAACCTTTTTCGTGCCTTTAAATGATGAGTTTGAATTGATACGGAAATATTCTCCCGACGCAAATGCTTATGACAGACCGTACAGCGACCCAAGAGAGCCTGACGCAGATTCGAACCATTCTAACGGCTGGTCAACTCCAGTTAATCGAAGACCTGCAAAACAAGATGATAATGCCTCTAGTAATGAAAGTAGCGAGGATGATCCACGAGAAGGAACCAGTCGAAATACACACACTGAAAATACAAGGCTTTAAAAGTTGCTACGATGTTAATTTATATAATGATCATTAAATTACTAACTTAAACGTTTTAGAATGACTTGTTATTTAATGGAAGAACATATGTGAAGGGCGCTTCACTGCTTTTAGTTGCTTCCTTTAGATAAGTCATTATGTAATTTAGCAAGTAATATATATTCTGTAAATAAGTAATTTATTATGCGTTCATTGAGTGAATGCGCGCTTGTCTATTACAGATGTATAAAAATGACGTCACAAAAAAAAGGAATCAGTAATGTCACCAAAAAATTACTATTAATTTATTCGCAATTAATCTGTATAATTTTATTTGTTTAATCTTATTTTTGTTAGACCAAACTGATCTCTCCAACAGTGGCTGACACTTCTTCGAAATACCCGAATCCCTAGTGCGACTTTTCAAAACACGAGACATTGTTTTTAGTTCTTTTTTTATTCCAACAATTATAGTCAATAACAAATGAGCGCGCGCACTCATTGAACGCATAACAAACATTATTTTGAATCTTTGTCTTCATATTATAACACATACACACATGAAGTATGTTTATGAAATTATTAAACAGTTTACTTGTGCTTATAGTTTTGTTGTAAATACAGCTACCCTAATTTTAATGTTATTTCAATTTAGTGATTTAGTATATTTTAAATAAATATATTACTAAGTATCTTATTTCATTATTTCACGAACCTAAATAAATATCAGTTTTTTTCCAAAGCAGCGTCTTCTCTCTGGTTCATTCGGGCTTTTGGTCCGCCGACACATATTAATGATACTACGATTAAAACATTCAAAGTCAATATTGCGGTTTACGTAAATATATTGCTATTCTGTAATGGGCCAACCTTCGAGAACATAATATGTTACATCAGTAGGTAAGACTAGCACTAAGAAAAACCGGGTTCGACAGCCAGCTAGATCCGTGATCTAAAATTTTCTTTCATTTATTTTAATACTGATTTTTTTAAATACTACCTACCTATCACAAAGGGATCCGTTCTACACCGACTGCCAACTAACCAGCTGCCGTAGAAGGCGCCTAAGGGACTAGGAGTCAATAGATTCCATATCAATTCCATCATGACCGCGATAGTTTTGTTGAGACTAACCGGTAAGTTGATTTTTGATAACCTATATCTGGTTCACCCCAAATGGAATTAAAGGAATCGAATGTTTGTCACAGAAGATCATTATACCACCATTCATCTCTATGAATAAAATAGCCACTAGAGGTAGAGATCCCGCCACATAAGGTGGCAGTTGGAGGCGTCGCCACAGTCGCGTAATTCAGTGTTACCAGTAAACACGCCAAAACTAGCACTCACTGTGCCATACGGCTCGATACATTATAGGTTTCATTTGTAACGGTCTTTGGTTGCAGAGCTATAAACTCAAATAAAACAAATTAATATATCAAAGTCAAAATATGTTTATTAAACTATTTCAATCATGATTAATAATTAACGGGACTTATCCTTCTTATTATATATTACATATATTATGTGTTCCTTCACTCTGTCCGCAATAGACCGTATAGTGTGTTCGACGTAGGATTTCCCACAGCTGCAATCAATCTTATACACACCCTTATATCTTATATCATGAGTATAAATCGCGAATCTCTTAAAACTATTATTTCAAACATGGCACTGAGCATTGTCTTTACATATTTTTTACCGAGGTTAGATCAGCGGAGACCCTAGCTTGGAGAAGAACTAACAAGAAACTCCGGAAATCAATTTATTATAATCACCCTTAACAAACATAAAAATTACAAAGAGTGGGCAAAAAACACAACGCTGGTAATACTAAATTTACCTTTCATACAAAATAACACGCAATGGCGGTAACGTCAAATTTAGTTCCAAGTTTGGCTACTGCCACCTTATGTGGCGGGATCTCTAGTAATTAATTCGTATTTTATTGTCTGTGACCTGACATGCCATATTGCATATGGTAAAGTTGTTTACTCATGTCAATACCATTATTTTTTATTTGGAATCGTAAATAAAACTAGGTACTGCATAAATTTTAAAACCTATAGTTGTCCAAAACTAACTATTAATTATGTATAATATAAGGAGACATTTAAAATAAGGGTTCTGATTTTATTCATTGTGGAAAAAAACAATAAAAAGGTAATTTCAACTATTTTTGTATTTACACTCTATTTTTATTTCAAACAAGATTTTTTACCGTGCTTCTTGAAACTTCATGAAACCATTGCAACTATATTTCAATCCCCACCGGAACATTATGCAATTGGTTTCATATTATGCTCAAAACAATGACTACTCTGAAGAGATTAACACGGACTATGTGTTAAAATAATAACTTTAAAAACAATAAAGATCTCTTAAAAATATTAATATATAGTTGTTGTTAATACAGTTAACGTAATCTACATTTAAATTATGAAATACATTGGTGACCTGTTCAATTTTATGATTTATGTTTACAGATTATGTAAAAATGGATACTGAAAAGGTAAACCGTAGCCTCTCAAAGATGTTTAAATTTTAATATTTAGTTTTAATCTGTGCAACAACCTCATTGCACGGACGTTGACAAGATGATCTAATATGTATTTCCGAGTATACCTTTTTTTTTAAATATTATGTTACTTCATTATATTACAAAACAGAAACGAACATACACATTCACGACGATACAATTAAATATACGAGGTAGTCACAAGTTGGCGTACTCCAATTGCTCAATTGCGGAGGTGGTAGTTCAATGACAGCCTTGAACCCAAGTGTGTAGCAGCTAGCCGATACTCACTGTGACAGGTAGCCTATCGCCATTTACAAGAATTGACTATTAATTTGTTCCGAGGAATGGGTAGGTTTTCACGCGGTGTTTTCCTACAACGTAGTCAAAGTATTTCATAAATGCATTTATTGTGCGAATAGTCATATTAAATCAGAATATGTACTTTAATTCCATTGGGACAGTGATACCAAATCAAACCCGAAACAAATGTGCTACACCAAATTCAGTAACAAAACCCTCGTGGGTATATAATAAAGCCACCTTATAACGAATGGGCAATGGAATGATTCTATTCTAATTGCATTCTTGTATATTCCGTTATGTTACAATTTATTTTATTTACGGATTTGTTCATCCTGATTCTGTTAGGGGCTCAAAGTGACACTAGCGCCGCAGCAATCTAACGAACGATTGGAACAGTTTCCAAACGGTGAAACGCCAAGTGCAAACCAATTTGGCGCACTCGCGGACAGAAAGTCTCACGCTGAAGACAATCAAAGAATTAATGATTGGAATTGGAACAATTTGAGAGTTAGTATTTTATAATGTTAGTTATATCGACGAACCGAAGTGATTCGTTACATTCTAAAGGCAATGACAGACGAATCACAGTAGTCGATTATAAAGGCTCTGTGTACTTGGGTGGCGTCAAATGTGCCCAAGTCGCATACTGGACAAGCGAAGTCCAGTTTTCATACTTATTGCTGATTGCTACTCCTAGTTCGGATAGTTCACTTATGAATATCTCGAAAAGCACACTATCATGTCCTTGGCTTACTCGTATGTTTTGATTAAACATTTACAGAAACAATTCATACAGAAGGACTTGGAAGAGTTATATAAAAAGTACGACAATCAACTCAAAGAAGTGCTGGTTCAACGTTTTGTGTACATATATTCTTTTTTTGAAGTTGTACGTTTTTTACTTGTCTTGAGCACCATTTCCGCCACGGTATGATTGTTACTGATTTTTCTATATTAGTATTTACAGTTAACCCAAATAGAATGCTACTAATGTTCTTCCCGGAATGTCGTAGGAAGAGGCGTAATAGTTTATAACATTTATTAGGAAATTGGCTTTCAAATTGCCAATAAAAGTGATCAAGAAGATAAATCACTAATATTATAAAGCTGAAGAGTTTGTTTGCTTCAACGCGCTAATATCTGGAAATACTTTTTGTTGGATAGCATTTATCAAGGCTATATAGGAGACTCTATAAGAAAAAATAGAAAAATCCAATTACATTTTTACTGTGGTATATAGTTATTTCGTCCACATTGAGGAACATTTAACCAAAAGCAAGTATTTTTTCTAGATGAATCTAGCACAAAATAACCATCCTACTCGGACTAGCATGGAATATTTAAACACACAAATGCCTCTCTCCCGTACCTAGATAAAAACCACTTGCTTGCTCTAGGCTAGCAACTGTCACCAATATTCTACGTGTCATCATAACCTCAATATTTATGATAAACAGAGACCTAGGAGATAGTATATCACTGAGGTTCTCTTTACCCCAAACGGGATTAAAGGATGTGAATGTATATAGTAGTAGTAGTAGTTTTAAATTTTGTATTTCTATACTCAGCATAAAACCATATCTCAAAGCATGTCAACTTTCATCGTCATCCCTGTAGAAGTAACGGTTATGCTTCTGATACGATGGAAGCCTATATACCTGTCTTTAAAGAGAAAGTATAAGAACACCCAATTGGTCACGACAATATTTATAATCTGCTGGATTGCGTTATGTGGTAAGACTTTTTATTGCATATATTAAGTTTAAATCTTATTATATATTATATTCTTTGAGCTGACGACCTCGGTGGCACGAACGGTGAACCACCTGAACGCTAATCGAGAGGTCCTGTGATTGATTCCCGGTGGAGGCTGAGTTAAGAACTACACTTTCATCTGCTTTCACGTCTGGTCGTGGATTATATATGTATTTATTTATATACTTATAATATAATATTTGGGACACTATTACACAAATTGAACTAGCCCCTTGGAAAGTCTTTTTAAGACTTGTGTTAAGAGTACTAGTCAACGTGTATTTAAGAAATACATACTTAATATAAGGTCTATATAAATAAATGTAATAAGTATACGAGTATATTTCTTGAATACAAGTATACGTTGACAAGTACCCTTAACACAAGTCAAATATACTTACCAAGGGGCTTGTTCAATGGGTGCAATAGTGTATATGACAATTTTTTTTATGAAATTAGATATTTTCATTCTAATGTATAATTGACATGCCATTTTACTTTTTTCATTTTCTTCCTGCCGAGTTCAAAAGATCGATGGTTACACTTATGTGATGCTCTAACATAAATACTTTTTTTAGATTTTACGAATTCGATATTTGGGTCGATGTATAAATTCACATTAAGAACTGCGCATACATCAGTCATAGCGCTTGGACCTTACATACTTTTTCCGGTTGATAAGAAATTAATTCCAATTATTTTGGCGTTAGGACTAACTTTGTTCCATATTGTATACTCAGCTATTATTGCCTACTATATGAAATTAGAAATGACGTGGATATTGAATGTGGTAAGGAAAAGATTTTCTCTTCTTCAACATTAGAATAAGGTATTCTCATTTTAAAATCAACTCTTACTCGAGCAACAATTACATCTCGAACGGGTTACTGGATATGAGTATATGATGAGATACATATATTCGGTCTCATAGTAAAAAAAAATAGTACAAATCGCGAGTGTTTAAAAGAACTACTAGCGATACGATAATAATCCCAGAAACTGAGAACTGGGTAAACCATAACATATTATGTTATATAAACATTTCAATAACGATAATAATATAATATGTAGGTACGTTAAAGAAATTCTTCCCGTTTACTTTATTTGTGACTCTACTGGCTATACTGGCTAAAGTATTTAAGTCGAAACGTTTAGCGATGCATCTCTAATTTTTCATGTTCCCTGAATAATGCATACGCTTCAAAACCATTCACACTTTTGGTAAAGTCTGAATCCTGAATGAGCACCGTAGTTTCGTTGAGTCTAGCCACTCAAAGCTCACGTTGTACCAGATAGCAAGTGCTCCACAGTGATGGCGGAAATTATACATAGAAAATTAAGAAACCATAGAAATTTACCATTATTTATAAGCTTCGGTTCGGTTTCGGATCCTTTGTTCCACCTTCATAAAAGCCTCACCGCTGGGTGGTGAATTTTTTTTAACTTACGGTCCCGCTCAGTTTGTTTTAGATTTAATTTTCATGTTGTCTCTACAAATGCTTGGGTTTTACTTCAAACTCATGCACGAAGTCGTCAGCAGACGATCTTTCCTGGACAGACGCGCCTGCATAGAGAGTACCCTGAGGCTGAAGTTTGTGCAGGACCAAGAGGTATTAGAGGCAATTATTACTCAATCTATGCGCGTAACAGTGGAATAAAGAATGCACGCGTTTATTATTCTTATTAAATAACTATACAAACGCTTTAACGATCGTTTACTATTGCGGAATATTAAAAGGTTGGCGAGTCCATCTCTGCAATTGCATAGTGATTCTCTTAGAAGCATCGACCATAACGTTAAGTCGTTTTGCCGTAGACCAGCGATGACCTTTTACCTGTTGCGAGTGATAGGTAAGTTTCCACACGATGGTTTCCCTCAACTTAATTGGTGCATTTTGGAAAAGACTTTTTTATTGAGAAAATATGTATATAAAAAATAATCTTTTTATAAATGCAGGCAAGATTAGTGCCTTGAACCCACTGATTCATACTCAAGCCCCCAACGACTGAGCTCCAGCAAACTCCTATCGCTCCTATTTTCTTCTTGCGGTATGGACAGAACCTCGACAACATCATATCCCCATTGTTCAGCATAGTTTTCTGGGTTGCGAGTTACGATTATGCAAATTTTTGGTTAGCATGGTGCTATAAATTAACGAGCTAATAAAAAAACTATGCAAATTATTTTTATTAAAGGAAAGACTCATGCTGAGCATCTTACCAGAGCATATGATGGTTCAAATTAAAAATGAGCTCAGATCAACCATTTTGAATGTGGATAACCCTAGTACCAGTCATTTGCGAAGTCTAAGGTAATGACAAGATTGATAATTATTTCATAAATTATTTCTGTATTAAAATTAAGCTCACACAGCTTCCTGTCTTCCGTTAAATATCGATAGTATAGTACACACATGTGATAAGTACACTTGTTAAAAAAAGAGTTTTTATATCAATAAATTGTTTCTTAAGTCTTATAATGTTGTTGTACTCAAATGTGATAAACGTATACCGTACACAGAAGAATATACCCAATTGCGATAACTGAACTACAAAATATTATTTTATTGATTTGAATGTTGCCCAAATGATTCAGAAGTATTAAAAGTTATCCTCTGCGAGCCGAGCCAGCAAGCTGTGTCGATGATCCATGTGAATGCTATCTCGACCTCGCGACCAATGCTAAATGGGACCAATGAGATATTGAAAACATATACCTTTACGTCCTTAATTCCCTTATTCATAAGAACGTGCCGAGCCGTGGGGCTTTAACGCAAGTAAGGCTTATGAGTGAGGTGATTAGAAATTAATAATAATAATAATAAAAAGTGTTTATTTACGGCCACAAAAACATACACAATACAAATCGTTTACAATAAAAAGAACTTACAAACTAAGGGGTATGACTTGTGCATGTTATTGTCGCAGCAAAAGGGTCGCAGCAAAGGCAAATTCGCCTGCTTACACGGAGATTTAAGGGTCCAATGTGCTTCTGAGGCGTTTAATTATATTATTAGTCAAACTATACATGGTTGAATTAGTTATGTTGGGTTCAATAACTAATCCACAACATTATAGCTCAGATATAACAATATTTTGATTGATGATTATACAAACAGTTAGCCCTTGCGGGCCAATCAGTGCGATCTGCGCAATTGCGAAGCTAGTAATTCTATGGCCACCTCGAACCCACGTGTTGACCAGAGAGTCAGTACTCAATGTGGCAGATGGCCATGTCGCCATTTACAAGCAATGACTATTAACTGTCGGAGAACAAGTAGATTTCCTCACGATGTTTTCCCTCACCTTAGTAATCGACGCATTTCGTAAATGTGTTTTTATTACGAAAATGTGCATAGAAATTTATTAAACTTCCTTTCCATTGGTACATGTTCGAGCGGGATTTGAAACCAGTACCCACTGATACAGAGTCAAGTCCCAAACATCGAGCTACGTCGAATTTTGATGAATATAGTTTGTCCTTTACAAATGTCTCAAAATCAAAAAATGAAAATATTAACTTCAGTAAAGAAATTTAATTATTAACGTAAAAAAATATATTATGTTAAATGAGAATGAAATTGTATCTTTTTAATTTTATTTCTTTAATCGGATTTTGTAAGTTATTTTCAGCAATGGCTGACTTTTACTTTTCATCCTCGAAATGCTTAAATAATTGAACCACAATTTCCCAAGCTCGTCTTTTTAAATTTTTTTTTACAATAACTATAATGAACACATTCAATGACGTCAATAATAAATTACAGTGAACATATTACGTATATATTATATATTTTCTTTTCAGTAAGTTTTACGTAGAAGATCATAACAACGTGACAATTATTTATGCCGACGTGGTGAATTATACTTTTATCTCTACGACCCTACCTGCAATGAAGATGGTTGAGCTATTGAACGAGTTATTTGGACGATTCGATGAAGCATCTGAGGTTATTTAAACTACTACTAACTTATACTCCTATTAACATTAATTTCTTAAGAAGAACCAGTTTCACTGCAATTTATCTCTCCCATTTTATTTAGGAATTCAACGTGGTTCGAATAAAGTTCTTGGGAGATTGTTACTATGGTGTCAGTGGAATACCGGAAGCAAATCCTAAACACGCTAAGTGTTGTGTAGATCTAGGCATAGAAATGATCAATATAATTAAAGATGTTCGGTAAGTTGAATAACTTTTTTGGATCCAGATACTTACCCACTTTCACCACTTTTCTGTTTGTTCTTTCACTATCGCATCGGTTCACCTAGCAGGGGGACGTCCTACACTTCGTTTGACGCGACGCGGCCTACCTCGAGAACCTCTTTGCTACGACATATTAACAAATGCATAATATACCAGGTTTTACATTTAGCAGAAGTAGTAGACAAAATGTTTAGATATAAAACCCCTAACACAGTTTTAAAAATTTTAGGATTGCTCGCTCTTTAGCCATTATTAACCGAAACCATATTTATCAAACATATCTTTCATCTTTATTATGAATTAAAAAAATATAGATTGCTTTTGAATTGAAACGTCAAACTATTACAAAATAGATTCACTTGCCAAAAGATCTTGAATGGACTCCATGTCTTTAAGACTTTTATTAAGCAAAAAATTTTATTGCAGCGAACGCCGGAATCTGGAAATTAACATGCGGATTGGTGTTCATTCTGGCAGAATTTTATGTGGGCTCGTGGGCATACGAAAGTGGCAGTTCGATGTGTGGTCAAAAGATATCACTATTGCCAATAAAATGGAGGCCACAGGCAAACCAGGGTAAAATCATAATGCACTATTAACTTGGTTTAATGAAATAGTATTCATTTTAAAAAACCAAGACACCAGAATGATATCAATTTTTAATGCTCAAATAGTTTATAGTATTTAAATTTTTTATATTATTCATATAGGTACTTAAATTTGATAGCCACCTTATGTATTGTTAGTAGTTCCTAAGTACACGCCGAGTGTGCTTGAGGTAGTGTATGTATATTAATGAAGCGAGAGTGATTTGTCAGGATCGGTATAAATGGCTATCCTTGATCTGTTTCTACCTCTCTGTAAGGAGACTGGCGTGCGATGTAATGCATAAATAATAAACATAACATAATATTTTTCAAGTGGCATACATATTTTGGACAAGTATAATTAAATGAATATCATTACTTTTAGAAAATTACACGTTACAAGGCAAACTTTAGAGTTGCTGATGCCTTATGCTAGAGAATACATCATAGAACCGAATTACGAATCTCAAAATAACTCATTTATAGTCAAGAATCAATTAGAAACATTTTTACTTTCAAAACCATCAAGGGTAAGTAATGCCTTAAAAAAGAAATTCGACTTACTAAAGAGATCGACTACTCAAGGTATTGAATAAACCTGTGACTTATATCCCATTTAGGGTTCAATTTGGTTTTGCCCTGGACTGATTTGATCGAAAAGCCTGCAACGCTATTAGTCAGAGAAGTATGTGGCACTTTTGTTTGAGAGTTTCATCACATCTATGTGAGTTTCTCTATTTGATCAATTATATTTTTGTTTATGTTTTAGCAACCTGGAGACGATCTTTTTAAAAGATCATCGGATTCAATCAAAATGGCGACGCAGCAGCACCAGACAAGGTCAGTGATGAATATAGGTTCAAGGGTAAGTAAGACATTATACCATTAAACCATGTGTTTCCCGTTCCAAAATGTAATAAAGACTAGGTAATAAAGAAAAATCTTGATATTATAACTCATATGACAAAAGTTTATTATTAAAAATATTTCCTTCCTGACATATCGCTAAATGGTTAATTAAAATTTGTATTTTTCTAACAAACAGAGAATATCTTAATGGAAAATTATATTGTTAGCAATAGTATATCTGACGACATGGATCTTAAATATCATATAACATTATTGACTGCAATGGTAAATTTTAACTTGAAAAATTTGTTTCATACAGATTCTACTAACAATCGGAATAAATAAATTCGTGTGATAGGCGATAACGTCTTGGTGTGAGATGCTCTACTTGTGTAATAAGTGTTTTATAGTCTGGCTAACGAAAGTAGATACTGAAAAAGCGCGGCAAATTTAAAATATATTAGCATTGCAACCCTAAAATAAAAAGGAAAGGCGGAACGACTCACTTTGGTACTTTGACATTTATTTTTATTTTACTAGTAGATGCTTCCAATTTTGTCCGCGCTATGACGTGATTAAAAGTAGCTTATATAACTTGTTATCTCTTTATTAACTCCATATCAAACATCACACGGATACGGCACTCCATTGTAGCGTATTAAAGGAACAAAAAGAACAAACAAAAAATAACTTACACGAATATGTACTTACTTAATTAAAATAAAAAAATATCAAGACATTTTGACCGTACTAACCTAACCTAACTATACACAAGTCAACCATAAAGAAACATCAACAACACGCCAACTTCGGCGTCAGAAATAGGAATACCATACACTAATTCTGATTTCACCAAATTTTTCGGAAAACAGATACAAATTAATTTTCTTTAAAATAAAATTGCCAAGTTTTTCTCTACCTAATTAGTGAAGATATAGTGTACCTAATTACTTAAGCTATTTATTAGACCAACGTAAGGCTTCCTGTAGCTCTTGAAATGGTCCAACACGTACATACGAAACTTATTTTCGATTAACACAATTTTAGCAGACGTACGAATTTTTAAAACTCATTTTATAAAATGTTCAAAATGAGTTTGTTTTAAAAATGCCTTTTTGGAATTAATTGTTCCTAAGCACTTTCTACTTAAAATACCCCAAATTGTAGGATAAATATCCGACGGTAGGAACACTTTAGTGTTGTCATATAAAAAGTTTGCAAAATTATCCAGTATCTACTTTCGTTAGCCAGACTATATTGACATTGTTTTTATAAAATAGGCTTGAAAAAGTTTTTTCGTTGAAGTATAATTTATCGTACAAAGAATACCAAATTCCACATGACATAGACAACTTTTTCAAGATATCATTAAATTTCACCGTTGAATGTAAACAAATCTTGTAAGTTAAGATTCGGATGTATTAATATTATGCAATGTTATTATGTTATTATACAATATTATTATGTTTTGAGCAGAAAAGTGAAGTAGAAGTACACCCTATCGAATCTGGCCTCATTTGATTCGATTCAAACGAGTGAGAAAACCCAGCTGCTCTCGATTGTGGCAGATATGTCACATCGTAGCCATATAAACTCATAACGTCATTAAAAGAAATGGATATCGATATTTTTAACAAAGAATCGAGTCTTCCATTCTCTTGCACGATATTATTATAAACATACAATCACGACCTTTAATCCCTTTCGGGGTGGACAAAACTTTGGAGAGACGACAATGAATATCTTCTAAGTTACGTTCCAGCACTTATAATGGGGGTGTGATGTCATATGGAACATGATAGGTTGCTATCGCTCAATAGATGCCATTTACACCAGTCCCTTACGACATGCCGACAAGAACGCAGCTAGTTAACATTCTTTTTATATGCCAGCTAGCACGATAGATAAATTACGCTAGCACAATAGATATCGAATTTTTAAATGAATTATTATTACATACATTTGAATGAATTTTATGATAACAATACACCATGCAAAAATAATAGTCTAATTGAAAATGGGATATAATATTATACTGAGCATACATGTTAATCTAAAAGGTTTGAGTTTCAACAGCGCTCTGCACCAACATTACATAAAACCTTCATGGACAGCAACCTCTTAGAATACCAACACATGCTAAAGATGGCCAATCTTCAGATGATTAAAGAAATAGATGAATTATCTGAGAGCAGGTAGGTAGTGGGATACTATTTTAAATATAATTTTTACAAAAACAAACAAACACTTGCAGCGGTGTTAACCGCAGGGTATTCAGGGGTTTACTTGTCCATGTTCTCAATCACGGAAACAGTAACTCTATGGCCACCTCGAACTCACATATTTACGAGATATTCTGTATGAAACTTTGCCTTACATTGCCATAACAGATGATAAACCATGTTGTAATTTTACTTTCACTAACTACCACCCGTTCCAAAGAATACATAGGTTCCCTGACGATGTATTTCCTCATAGTACTGAGTGCATTTCATAAATGTAGTTTTTATTGCGATAATGTACTCAAAAAATCTGATTACTCATTTTCATTTGTACATATTCAGACAGGATCTGAATCCTAAACCCACTTATTGAAATAAGAAACAAAGAGTTATTAAAGAATTCTAAATATTCAAGATCAATCCTATATAATCGGCGAGGGAAATTTATCAAAATTTGCCTACCCTTTTGCAAAACTAGCAAAAATATGTCGGTAACATAATTATTGGCATTAAATATACATTTATTTCAAACATGTTTAATCACATTCATTTGTAATAGTAAATAATTTGTCTATGTAAGTTTTTTGTAGCTTTGCAATTCACTGTAATATTTTAGTGCTCAAGAGACCAGGGTTAGTAGATGGACCTTAATGTATAAGGATTGGAAAACGGAAAAATCTTATTTAAAAGAACCCGATTTCTTGTTCAAGTATTACGTCCTAACCTGCACAGTGAATTACATATTGATTATAATAAACAATGGGTTTATCAATTCGTGGTATGTATTTTCTATTCCAGTAGCCTAAGATATAATTAAGGCTGCATTTTTCTTGTATCGCAGAGCAATTCTAATGGGCCCGATTTGACAGTCAACGAAGTATATAATCCACCAATATGAAATATTATAAATTTTAATAGACACAACATTCACCACAGTCGTCTATGGTTCGTCAACAAAGTCAGCAGCTCAGAGAAAGTTTAAAATACAAATAATTATTTTCGGCTGAATATTTAGTCAGTTGTGATGCCAAATCGGCTAAATATGTTTGCTTTGGGATTATATTTGGATCTTTAACTGAAACGAACTGAAGAACAAGGAAAAGACGAATTGGAGCTTCGATTTCATTTTTCTTCGGTTGTAGCGGCTGGCGGCGTTGGTGTAACCATGGCGATGGAATAACAAGAAGTTCAAACGCCGTGGCAGTGTTTGTGTGTTTGTACTTCAGTCGACATAACCTTAGTGGTGAATGGCTTAATAAAGAATAATAAAAAAAATCATTCACCACAAGGCAGCGCTTTATATTGGTCGGATTATATTGAAATCAATACAATTTATTTTCATTACTTAATAGAATCGATTATTTATAAGTTACCATAATCATTATAACTTTAGTAGGTGAACAGGTCCTCTTAGACCTGGTATCTCACGATCAACTTTAACATTATTATCATTGGTGTTAAGGCATTATTATTTTACAAGGCTAAATTACTAAATAAAAAGATATTTTTAATAGCTATTTATCATAGATTAGTTACTTACCAAATTATTTCATTATTATTAAGCTAAAGCATTTATTCAAGTAATTTTATTATATTGCAATTGTTTTTCAGGTATCTTGGATTTCGTGTATTTTTTATTGTGTTCTACTTTGCATTTGGCATCTTTTTACTTACGTTACAAAGTATTGTGTGGTTTCCGACGATTTGGGACTTTTTGAAGAAAAAACGCAATAATAAAAGCGCATTAGTGCAGAGGCTACATAGATTGTCAAACTCATTTGCACTAAATTCGTTTTTGAGAACATTCACCTTCATCGCTGTGGGATTGATGTTTGCACTTTACTCGGCATCGAATGTCGTTGAATGCCAAATATTACAAATCGACATCAGAGGCATAACCGTACTATCGACTTGCTTTTCAGCATGGGTGATTGTATACTTTTATATATATTTAATTTTCCATTTAAATCATAACGTTATTATTTCGTGACCAAATCATAAGTCCAGTGCATTTTATATTGTGTAGACGTAACACTTTCCCCCATCCTTCACTCCCCAATTTATCAGGTGTTGATTTAGTTTCCTTGTAACGACACTGACTATAACTACCATATTCCCACATATAGTATTTATGTCGTATTTATCCATCTGCATCCTTTTACATGCACATAAAGCTTGTTTCTTTACAGAGGGATAGTCAAAGATCACGGTTCCCCATCCGTTTCGTTCTTGACAATCCATTTTCGCGTCTTTGGCATTTCATACAGCACCTGCTTATCCATCCTCACTTATTCACCCACAGAACTTATCCAAAATATCACAGTAGACATTACATCTTCATCCAAACCACAGCCTTCCACTTTATCACACTATTCTTAATTATATCATTCATTGTCACTCTTTACAAGTCCTCAAGGGCATTCCTTGCTTCTTTTGCCAAACCCAACTTTCGCTACCATAAGTCAATGATATTTATATATATTTTTATTTTCAGCACATAAGCAAAATGTGGATACTGACGTTGCTCGTGAGTTTCATATTTAGTAGGTTCTTCTATGTATTAAAGTGGTGTTTGGTCGGCATTATGACGCTGCTATACCTTGGTGCCATCTGGGAATTTAGGACCATAGTGTTCAAGTCCTCGCATGTTTGGGACTATGGTTGCGATTCACGGATCCCTCATTCGTTGTACATACTGTTTATGACTACCACACTATATATGATTGATAGGACGATAGAATTCCAAAAAAGGTTGGATCACCTTTGGAAATTGCAATTGAAGGATGAAGAAAATGAAGCAGAAACGATGTTGAAAGTTAACACGGTATTGCTGGAAAATATATTGCCTAGTCATGTTGGTAAGGACTTGTTAGAGTAACCGTTAGGGTTCTTTAAGATATACGTGTACTGGACAAGCTTTTTATCATACTAGTTGAAATTACTACAGTCATAACAATAATATTTGTAAAATTGACAGATAACATAAGTTTAATATAATTACTGTACGGTGTAGCTCAGTCTTTGGGGTTATTCCGGTATCAGTGGGCATAGAATTTAAACCCCAGAGCATGTGCTAATGGAAATAAAGTTTACTGATTTTCTATGTGTATTTTCGTAATAAATATAGACATATTATATAATACAATGTAAATTCGTAATAATTCGGGAAATGTTCCCCGAACAGGTAATAGTCAATCCTTTATATGGTGACACGGCTTACTTGAGACTTTAAGTACAAATTAGCAATTATATTTTTTTAAACACTGCAATTAGTGAGCAGTTTTTCTATGTACCTTGATTAATTGCTACCTGAAAAATGGCCGTCTAGCCAAGGTAGCAACTACTCATATGATCATAGTACACCCCACCACTACTCACTCGTATATATTTTGTCCATCAGAAAATAAGTGATGTCTGGGAGTTCTGGGATCTTGGACTATGGGTTCCAGGCTGCTGTAGGATTCCAATCGCATCACATTTGCGGTGGTGAACACTCAAACCTCTGAGTATCCCACAAGGTTAATAGTCGAGAAAATTTCTGTATATCTTTATACTACACACTGGATTCTTTACGTTACCTTTTATTCATCCAATATATCCTGCTCAGACCAGGACGTACCATATTTTCTACCTCAACCATATAGCAAGCCTTTTTTCAATTCCAGTGCAAGTGTATTTGGATTTAAATAAACAGACAGATGAACTTTATTATGAACAGTATGCAAATGTAGCTGTAATGTTCGCGGGACTGACTGACTATAAACTAGGAGAAGAAAATAATACAGTTATTGAAGACAAAATACTCCTCGGAATATTAGACGAACTCATAACGGATTTCGACAGAGTAAGAAACTCCGAGAACATTTTATTTCCCGAAGTATCTGTATTTTAAAATACTCAGATGCTTAGCATTATAATTGTCTAAACGAATGAACCACATATTTGCGTTTTAGTGAATATATATTACCAATTATTTATATGGGCATTCCAAAACCACGTGGGAGGTACCTAGGTGAAAGGTGGTAAACCGTGGCGCTATCTACAAGCAATGAGTGTTACCTGCTCCGAGGAGTCGGTAGGTTTCCTTACGATGTTTTCTCAAATGTTTTTTACGATAATGTTCAGATTACTGCATTTCCATTCTTACATCCTAGAGCGGGGATTTATCTTACTGATTCAAATGCAAACATTAACGTCCGAATTGCGTCAATATTAAAGAAGTACCAAAATACCCGTTTATAATCCCAAATATATATTTATTTAGAATAACATTTCTTCCAGCTGCTAATCGAGAATTCAAATTGTAAGATAGAGAAAATAAAAATGGCAGGTTGGACCTACATGGCGGCTTGTGGCCTGGAATCAAGTCGCCGAGAAAGCGCCCTAGCGGAGAGTTCTGTAGATCACCGCTACACGAAGGAAATAGTCTTCACCATGGTGGAATTCGCAGCGGGCTTGATGCAACGACTGCATAACTTCAATCGCAGCTCTTTTCAAAGTTTCGGCAGCTTGAGCATGCGGATCGGTAATCACTTTTTACGAAACCCACTTCAGAACAGACAGCATCCAACGTTATGAACGTTCGAAATATATGTAATACGTATTTTGAGCAATAAGCTGAATTTTCACATTGTTTTCACTAACTGTGAGAATACGGTTTACGTATTTGTTATTTTTGACATCGCTGCGATATATGTATGTGTATATATGTATTACAGGGCTATCACATGGTGAAATAGCAGCTGGAGTTATAGGGTCGTTGAAACCCCTTTACGACATCTGGGGCCACGCAGTGAACATGGCATCTAGAATGGAGTCTACAGGCGAAACGGGAAAAATACAGGTGAATTATACGTTTATATAGCAAATGCCATATCTGACCTTTCGCAACGAACATTGGAATTAAAAAAATGGACAGTTAATCACTAAAAAAGTGCTAAAGATATTAAAAAATCTAATCAAATTCGTCCGCAGATTACAGAAAACACAGCAAAGGTCCTAGAATCATGTGGTGTGCATACCCTACGAAGAGGCCAAACTTTCGTGAAGGGTGCTGGGTACGTCATGACCTATTTTGTACCATTAAATGATGAGTTTGAATTGATAATGGATTCTGCCATCCCGGTACGCCCAGCCAACCGCAACCGTTTGAACCTTGATAGGCCTGATGTTGATTCTGGAAATGTGAGTGATGACAGTGATCCACAACAAGGAACCAGTCGAAATCTACCAAACAATGAAAATTAATGTAATCTTTAAATTTGTATTCAATTTTTGTAACATACAAAACTCATAAGAATACTTAAACGTTACAAGCTATCAGAATTTATTCTATTCTGTTTAATGAAACTGCAGTGTTTCATATTTTGGTTTAATTTATTCAACGATTTGATACTTCAAATCTGTTAAGATATTAATTTAAACGTTTATTCGATGTATAATGTTTTTATTTGGCCATTTTGATTTAGTGCCCTTTAAGTTGTCCTTACGTAAGCGAATAAGTTATATTTTTGATTTTAAGTTATTAATTATTGACGCCATTTCGATAAAGCGTGACCTTGGAAGTACCCATAATAGCCGAGTGTGTATGAGGAGGCGTATGAGTGTCAATAAAGTGAAAGCGGTTTGTCGGGATTGGGACAGATAGGGAAAACGTGATCTCAGCCTACCCCTCTACGGGGAATCAGGCGTGTTGTGTATATATACAAATAAGTTTCATATTTTGTTTTTCTAACACGTTCATACAAGAAGTATGTCAAAACAGTTGTGCGTTATTTTTGTTGTAAATACTGCTTTCCTAATTGTGATGTTATAATTTATCGTTAGCATATTTAAATAAATACGTTACAAACTATTAATGTCTATTTTATTGCTGTATAATAAATAATTTTCAGAACCTTAATAAATATTATCTCATTTCATTCAATTTCCAAAATCTAAATGAACAGGCGTTTTGGCATTGAAGCAAAGCATGATTCTGTAGGCCGTGTCAACTGGTGTTTTTTCTTCCTGCTTGTTACATTCCTCCATGACTTTCTTCACTTGATCTTTCTTAGGCGTGTTAGGGAATTTGTCCAAAGCGTTCTGGATTTTTATCCGTCCACTTTTATTAATGATACTGGATCGCCTAAAGACGCAAAAGAGGAAATTCTTGGTGGCTGGCTCATTGGGTATTTTACCGTTCCTCAGTTTTTCTAGGTTTTCAAATTGCACAGGGGCCTCTGCCATGCAAGAAATTGCATTCTGAATAAACTTAGCATTCTGTTCTGGTGAAAGCGTAACATTCTGGAAAAGAAGATATCATTATTTTTATTATCAATAACATGGAATATCAATAATATTATGTCGATATTATGTGATATTATGTCGGCAGTTTAGGATGAATAGCCATCATGCCGCGGAGCCGGTCAGGCGAATTAAAATTACCCTAAAGAATGATAATAATAAAAATATTTGTTTTTCTCACTCAGCAATGATATACACAATGGTATGTATGCTACTCGTATAAAATAATCGAGACATAATTACAAAACATTCACAATAACATTCAAATGCAAATCATATGGGTGAGAACTGTTTGAACTAGGACTACAGGGCCTGTAAGTCAGAGCACCAGGACCCTCTTTACAGTCCAGTTTACTTTCCGTATGAAAGGCTTAATCAAAAGATTTATGAATTGATTACATATATCTTTGTTATTCTCAATAAGACATTAATTGGTATTCGGGTATAATTAATGTATGAAGAGATTTTTTAAATGCACATCTGATATTCAAGGCATTCATATTAAGCTCAAAAAAATTAAGAAGAAAACTTTGCATAGAATTACTACCTACTTTAATCTTATTTAATAAAAATATTCACGAATAAAAATATACACTCTGATTTTTGTTGAAGCAAGTAACAATAAAATAAAAATTTATATATAAAAAAACATTTGATGTCTACAACAATTAATTTTTTTTCCGGCTTTGTTACAATATGTATGTACTTACCTGTGCATATCCTACAGCAAATAAGCCAAACAACAACACTAGTATAGTACTCATTCTATTGACGTATTGGACAGCTGATCGCTTGTACTAGAACGGGTAAAATGATTGTTGGATGCGGTTCTTTTAAACTTTATACCTTGCGCCTAGTTCTACAAGGATAACCTGGTGATACATGGAGCTACGAAAATATATTTGTGACATGGATAAGCTACGAGTATGTGTTTGTGTAAAATTTGCAACTCTTACTCGGGACGTCTAACACTTTTCCATGATGAACATACTTGTGATAAACATTGGTGTTATGGTATCAAATAACATTTATAATTCGAATCTAATTTAAACATTAAAATACGCTGTTTTGTATTCCAACACAGTATACCTTGAAATGACTTCCAGGATGAACAATTAAATCGCTGAGTATTTCATAGCAACTTGCTATTTGTTGGCTACGATACCACCTCAGTGATGTTGGTTGGTAAAAGAACTAAAATATGGAATTAATTCTTAGATTTTAGTGAAATTACTTAGAAACTTTCAAAAAGGACTATGATGTCTTGTTTTTGATTCTGCAAACATGTCTGATGTCGTGACTCCATGTTACGTAGATTCTACGATTCATTATAATTTGACCTGTATTGTGTTGCACATTATGTCTATGCTCCGAGAAAATTGTATTTAATATCCGGTTTGTTTTAAGTCTAATTACAAATAAAACAACAGCTTAAAACAGAATAATAAACAAAATGTATTTTAATAATTTAAGCAACAATTACAATAATAAAAAGTAACAGGTCAGTAGTTCAGTGTCAATTTAGAACGACACGTGTTGGGGGGTGGCTTTGTGGTAGCACTTGAATATTTGAAAAGCAGTGTCAGCCTTGTCCTTTCCTGTCTTAGTCTTGCAATCCTGTAAAACTTTTTTGACAGCCTCTTTGTCAACTTCAGCTGGTAATTTAGCCAGAGCAACTTCCTCATTCAATTTTCCGTCTTTAGTAAAAATGCCAGTCTTTTGGAAGAAACACAGAAGGAACTTCTTGAGTTTTTCGTCATCGGCGAACTCACCTTTCTTGGCCTTGACCAACAACTCGAGATTGACTTGAGTTTTTAGTATACAATCCATCACGTACTGTTGTACTTTTGCCTGCTGCTCTTTTGTTAGATGCGCATCCTAAAAAAAACAAATTAAAGTTTCTGTTAGTTGATACTTATTTCCGGGATGTACTTCCTATTGTCGTATTTTTTTTACGATGGCTATTCTTTTCTTTTAAATATTATAGCGAATATAACAAGTTTGTAAAATGATTGAGGATTTATTTTGCGTTTTACGTACTAATTTCGTTACACATTTACTCCTTCATAAGATAATATTCTTATGATACATCAATAAATCATGTTGAGTATGTCACTTTGGATCCAAACTTTCGGATGAGAAATAAACTTTAATTATCTAAAAATCTTTACCATAAACCGATTGTTCCTAAAGCTTTCAACGTAATAGTAGATAATTTAATTTCTTTAATTATAATGCAAGCAATTTTAATTATGTTACCAGTGAGCAGGTGTTAAAGGGATTTAAGGTTTTCTGAAATAGGGCACAGTATACGATTAAGGATGTCTCACTATTTGGATCCGTACAACAGCATTATAGTGACAAAAGGTCTTTTTATCGTATAGGTATGTAAGTGTAAAAGTAATCTTACCGCAGCATGGGCTCTCTCCATTACAGCCGCAACACAAGCGGCAAAGACAACAAACATAACTATTGGCTTCATGTTGCTCACTATTCTTCTGAATGCAAAAGAGGAATGGATACTAAGTATTGAAATCTTACAGATTTTATACTAGATCATGAAGGCGAACTGGCAAAGGAATCGATCTAAGTGATACGAGGAAATCAGGAAGTATACCTATTAGCCGTGGCGAGGATACCCGATAGATTGATATTAAAGGTGAACATGATAAGCACCTACGGTTAAAGTTGCAGATTTACTTATTTTTGCTTTTTTATACCTACTATAAATGTGTCGAAGATTGTGATGTATTCAGCTATCCTGGACAAAAGCCATTTGTACAATGGATAAAATGACAAAAAGTATAATAATATGTGTACCAAATTAATAATCGTTTGTGCTTCATGGATAGTCAAGGAATATATTTTATATCCCATAACATGGGACTAAAGGATACTAATAAGTCATGATATAAATTCTATATAATCGGCAGTCGGCGCATGGCATTGGTTTAGCAAAATAAGTATGAGTGAAGATAATCATTGCTAAGCATGTTAGTAGAGAAATTGACTGATGGATTAAGAATAGTTTTATAATGAAAGTTTGCGGTTTGAAAGAATATTATAGTGTCTAGGGTTTTAAAAGATGTTTCAGAAATGTTTAATGTTTTAGAAATCTTAGGCTAATATGTAGCTGAAGTAGGGGTCGGGCAAATAAGATAGATGACAAATTGAAAAAGATGACGTTAGAATTGCCTATAACGACCGATAGTGTATGAGGTGGATGGATAACAGAGATCTGTGATTTCTGCCTAACCCTGTGTCGGGAAACGGATGTGATGTGCATGTCTAAATAAATGCTGTTATTTATTTGCTAAAACTACACAAGACAATAATAGTAAATGATTATATTGAATATTTGTAAACTAGACTGGTTCAATTTTCCATATCAAGCTTTAAAAATAGGATTCAAGGAAACCTTATTAGGTGTCAACAGTTCTTTTAATTGACAGTGAACTTTGTCGGCAATATCTTAACCCACTGTCGGTTGCTCACCTCAAACCCGCATGTAGGTCAAAACGATTAGGTCTAGCGAGATATATTTAATCTAGATCTTATGCATTTATAAGTTGAGTTAGTGAAGGTACTTGTTATTCTTTAATTGCGCGACATAATTACGAGATTGACTTCGTTTTGCCATTATTCTGCACAAACAGAATACACAAGAACTGATTGTTATAAGAAAAATTGTCTTTGTCAAAAGATTAAACGGCTAAAAAAAGACTAAAAGATTTGCTATATTTACGTATACTGCTAACATGCTTTATTTATATTTTTTATTATTTTATCATCACATTCATAGGAACGAGGTAAAAATACATGTACCTAGTAACTGTAGTTATTACTAAACCTGCAACAATAATGTTATTTATAATATGTTAGACGCAAACAGTACTCGAACATAAATTTGAATATAATTGTACCCAACAATATGAAGAAAACAGTACTACAGTGTATTGAATAACTAGCCTTCAATAATAACACTTTATCTTTACATGAATCTGTATCGGTAGGTGAATGTTTAGAGTTTCTACAAATCATGTAAAACAGATGAACAAGTATACGATGATTATTATTTGAAGTTACATAATATTGTATTAGTTCGCTACAGAAAACAGAGTAATAAAGGGTAATTATTACGAGGAATTTAATTTGATTATTATACGTTAGCACCATATGAACGAGTAACATCTACCAACATAAATAATTATTAGTTTATTCTCATTATAATCACAGAATATACTCGCATGATGCACGCATAATTACGGAATGAAGGAGCATCGATGTAATTGAATCCAAATTCAACCGTCATTATTTGGAGGAAGATTATATGTGCTATCGCGTTTTAAAAATTTGTTTTGGCAATATAGTTTTTATTATTAGTTAAACCTAGAATTCATTGACCAATTTTTTTAAAAAAATAGCTATTATAACGTATTTCTAATCAAGTCTTAAATAAAGACGGACTGGTTGTAAATAAAATGTATTTGGTGACAGCCTATCCTACTACGTGTCAACATTATTTAATATCCAAATACTATAGATACAATTATGTAGGTAAGATAGTATTTGAGTTCCTACTTACCCTGAAAGGGACAGAAGGGTGAAAGTACATATTCCTTGTATAGAAGAAATTTGTCACGGTGACACGTAGTTACGACCCGTGAGTTGTTGCGAATCCGCAAAAGTGAAAAGATGCAGGTGTTGTCAACTACTAGCGTAAATATGGATACAATATTAAAAGGGGAAGAGATAGGTCAGTTATTTAATATTGGCAACGATTTGCTTAGTAAACTAATTATCACGTTTTATTTTGTGTCTAAAATAGACGTGTCTGGTACTTATGAGTAAAATCAATTCCGTTCTGTATGATAGCTCTAAAGGTTTTACAAATCTTTTTTTAGGTTTTTTAAACATTGTTTTTATCAAGATCTCAAAGAGACAGTGTTAATATACTATATGGAAGACATCCGAAATGTATGGGGTGTTGATTACTGTACAACAAAGTAATGTGAATGTTCACAGCACATGACACAAAAAATGAAGATTACTGTTGAAAGGCTTCGTCTTGTGGCGGCCATCCATAATGGCCTTAGTTCTAAACATGGTATCCACCAGTAGGTCGTGAAAAACTTTTACAGAAAGTGTTGCCTCCGCTAATTTTGATAATCAAAAGTAAATTGAAAGGAACACTTCTTTACTACCAATAAAATTGTTACAGGTAACTTTTGTTGCATTATTATTTCATTGTAAGGTGGTAGTGCTACAATAATAATACATTAGCCTGTACATTAAGTACATACTGTCTGATCTGATTCGAAGTGGCTATTGATGAATACATCCGCAATTGGAGAAATGGTCGCGCGAACCTCTGACTACCCCTCAAGGGTAAATGATAGTAAAAGTGTTTTATTGTCTGTTTATATTGGAAATTGGAACTCTGTAGAAATTACAGATTTACTCAAATGTAAATAATTAGAGTCATCTTATTTTAGTAGGAATCACAGCTCTGTAATTAAAAAAATAAAGCCTTTATGCCATCAAGCCCAGTTACGAGACAGATTTCTTACTCATATAGAAAATGTATACGTTATCAGCTATAATTTTAGAATACTTATTGTACATTATTGAAAACATTGTTTTAGAAATACAACACAAAGAATCGAAAATGGCAGAAGACAACCCAAGTGAAATGAGGAGACGTCGATCATCGGGGAACCCAAACTTGCCGCTGAACCTGGAACCAGGATTCCGAATCCACGAAGGAGGTCCGATGCAAGGAACGCCGTCGCCCAGCTGCGTCAAATTCGTCTCGGATGGAAAGGACGCTTCCACTTCAGCTCTTATCGAGTTTAGAAAGAAGCAACAGTCGTTCGATATACAGGTAAAAGGGATTTGAAGCACATAGACGAAAATTTAACTTAATATTATATGTGAGTGTGTTTGGGAAAGTATTTAGAACATGTGTCCATAACGAAGATATATGGCTATAATATAATAGGAGCTTACCTCCCCACTTAGAAAGAAAAGTTCAGGAATGTGTCTTTGCATTGAATACATGTGATAAATCACTTCAATATAAACTCATACACGCAGATACATTACACCTTTCTCCCTACGAATCGTCTTAATTGAGATCAATAAACCTCCTCTTACTTCTTACGTCACCTCTTTTCAGTAGAAATGTCGTATATTTGATCGTCATAAAAATAATATTTTTTTTAAGTTTCGGAAAAAATATTTAATTTACAGATTGAAGAATGTGAGGAAGAAGAACTAGTGATTGATAGTGAAGGAGAGGAGGATGAGAAGATGGCAGATAACGCAGATAGAGCTGTTACTCCAACGCCCATACAAGACTTTGGGGCGAATGTCGTATACCAAGAAGGTTTGTATGCATAATCAGTAATAAATAGTTACTTAACCTTATTCCATTGTGGTATCAAGTTTGGTTTAGGTATAGTTTTAAAAAATCTTAAAAAACTATGTCTAAGGCATTAAAAAAGGGCACAAACGACGTGAATTCATTATAATTATTACTTTTTCAGGACCACAAGCATCTGATTTCTTAAAAGTGATCTCTGTTCAAAATGAATGTGTCACGGATGTATCTGACGCCGAAGGTGAAGATGAAGAATAGATTCAAAATAGAACATAACAGTGTGATCAATTACGTCAGTATTTAATAATAACTGTAACAGTTCATTTAACCTGCATTGTAGATGCGTTCAACAAGTGTAATAAAAAATATCAATTATATTAATACTAATAATATTCACATGGGTTTTCTTACTATTTTTGTAACACCCATGTACATCCATATAGAATAACATTTACGAAAGAACATTAACTTCATCCCGTTCTACGCGTCCTCTAACAGCTATACATAGATGCAGTGTCAGCGACGTATAGAGGCAAAAATTTAACTCCATGTCCATGTTGAAACTCTAAATTAATGAAGCGTACGTAATAGTATATATAAACGATAAGATTTTAAGAAATGCAAAGGATATTATGTCCATACAGCCTGTTCATCATTGAACAGAGTTATTCAATCAATAAGTGAATGATCGCTTTGAATAGATAAATGTGTCAAAAAGAAGACAAAAAAAAATTTGTCATCACAAAAATATGAACGTATAAAATTAAAATATGTTTAATGGGAATTAAATTATATAATTTCCATTTAGTTATTTAATCCTATAATTTCTTAGATCAATTTGATATTTGCAACAATGACTGATCTTTCAGCCTCGATATGCTTATATACTTAAACTACAATTTCCCTAGAGCAGCTCATCGAAAGCCGAAAAATTGTTTTTAATTAAAATATATCCAACACGCAACAACAAACCGTATTCAATGACGTCAATAAAAAAATAAGGTCACGCATTTACTAGGTGAATGCATATGCAATAATAGTAGTAAAAAAGATGGTAATGAAAATTTATTCATAATTTTAATTTATTTATAATTATCACCCTATCAATCATTTGTGTGATGATCAATTTAGTGATAACGATTTGTAGGATCAGGGATAATGGCATTCTGGGATGTGAGAAAGTCATTTATCATACACTTTACGACAAAATACTCTTCACGCTTATCATCCCTTATATAAGTAGTAAGATACAATGCAAATATAAATTCGTCGTTTATTTATTTATTAACACTATGTTGTTTTTCTGTTGGTTAAATAAATAAATAGTTTTCTGATACGTTAAAGCATGTATGTATTTAGTTAATAAAAGCCAATTATCCAATAGAGTTCTTTATTTTTGTGCTAATAATGGTAACAGAACATGCGCAAGTATCCCGTTTTTGACAAAGATAACAGGACGTATGGGGAATTAAAAAAACAATATAATATTCAAACAATTTATTGCATTTTTACAGGAAAACTACACTAATGTACAAATTGATTTGTTAAATTATGACTTGAAGATATTATAATACCTATCAGCGCTAGGTCTAGTGTGATATTTCCTTTGTATAATCTCATGTTATCTAGTCATAAAATACAATCAACATACAAAAAATATGTAGTATATCGCCCGATTTTATTGATATAGTAAAAATCATTATTGAGTTTATTTGAAAGGAAACATCAGTTTTAAAAAATATAGCATAAAGGATAAAGAACGACAAGTTATTTTTTTTATCTACAAAATCTTGCTATGGAAACTATACTTCTTATATTAATATTGCATTTATAGATTCATACATACACTCTCAAGTCCATAATCACGTAAGGGATGGATAAAACAAAAGGTTCAATTCGTCACAATTAGCCTGATCGCATAACAATGAAATCTATTATGTTTTTAATAAATAATTACTGACGCACTCGATTATGTTAGAACTTTTTGTACGTGATATCAAGCCCTAAATTCATAGAATAGAGACTTAGACAGGAAAAGAGGGGAAAATAACTTAATTCCATATTAAATGTGAAATAATAAAAAAAAACAATAAATGTGTGAAAAAATTATATGAGTTCTGACTGTGTCATTAGTAACATAACATTAAATTTAAATATTCTACCTAAAACAAGACTTAGCTTAACTATACATTTATACAAGTTTTATAATCGGGAAATGCCGATGTACTGAAAAATCAAATTCAGGTTGAGCCGTCGAGTCTTTCTTGTGACCTCCGGCCAACAATTTCAAGACGACGAAATTAGTTTTGACTACTTTGAGGAGATCGCTTATCTGAAACAAACAATGACACACATGTTAAACCATTTACTTATCATTTTAATATACACTAACATTACAATAACAGTGAATAGGGGGCAAAAGAGTTTTCTAGTTTTAGATATACGAGCATTTAAAACTTCTATGTATCATAGAGGTTTTAAAATCATTTTGCATGAAATTAATAATCATATTATACTACAACTACTACATGCTATACGAACTAAGCGCTATCCCTATTGTTTTGAATTTTTTTTTAAATAAAATATTAATAAGTTATTTTAAAAACGGTAAGGGTGAAACTTACTTCTTGATCTGGTATAGTAACAGATTCTAATAACGTTCTAGCTTGCTGGAAGTGTTTGCAGCCACCCAGAAACAAAACTGACGGGTTCTCATATCTGTAAATCACAATAAGACATTATTATAGCGTAAGATTACATAACTTATTTTTCTTCTACTGAACCTCGAACGAACTGAATGAAAGCTTGAAGCTCAAAACAACTCAATCACCTTTGGTGCAAGTTAATACACAACACCTTTACCTAATCTTTTTTAAATTCTTTTGTAAATTCATTTAGAATTAAGGTGAGATTGAAGTAAAATATAAGTCACAGGTTACTAGCTGAAGTTTCTTCTTAGCTTTTCCCGTCAGGTTAGGAACAAAGGGAACTATTCGACATTCTACTTACGTCCAGACTAAAACAGTACTGTATTATAATTATTAAATAAAAACCTAGCTTCATTCGCCCAGTAAGAGATTTTGGCATAATTGACATTAGCCAAGCCACATTGCCTACCCGAGCCATAGACAGTCATATAAACACAATAATAATTGAGAAATCGTCTGTGGTTTATCTGCTAGTTCCATTAGAATTTAACGAAATACTTCTTTATTCGTATTTCGCCGATATATCATTAAATTTTTTTTATGTTTTATCTTTTATGAGTCTACCGTATCCCTCCATGAAATTATTAATATAGATTCACTCACAACAAAGGCTGAGTGATTTCACAGAACTCATGGTAATGCACTTGTGGCGGGGTCAAGACAGCGAGGGGCTCGAACCGGTGCTTGTACCGTACCGCTTCATTGTCGAACTGCGGCAGTGGCTGGCGGATTTTCCCTTGCAGTTTGAACGCTACCATGGCCTGAAAAAACAATGAACAGGTTTAGGTGTCATGAATTATACTTTTTAAATAAACAGTTGTCGAATTGTTTTGAATCGTATACACTTTGAAAACTTAACGTATACAGTTAAAGAACATTTAGGTTTTTCATAAAAATATCAACATTTTTGATGACACTATATTGCTTTGGTGATTTTTAGCATAAGTGACGTAGTTGTGTTTACATAATATTTATGGCAGTTTACTAGCCCATCACGTTTCACATTTCAATAGCCCCCTAGCCAATTTATTTGTAACCTGCAACAACGGTTATAAGGACAACCACTAAGCAATCTAATTACGTCATCAAACTTGCACTTTGGACCTGAAAAGTTACATCTACACTCGCGTGCAAGTAAATCGACTCAAGCCTCAAGTACGCTTAAAGAGTGATATAACTAAAAAATGCTTTACTATACCTCTATATAATGTTTTACCTTTTGAACCATTTGAAAACCTAATTACTAGGCTTTAATTATGTAAAACATTATATATAGAGGTATAATAAGTCGTTTTTTAGTTATATCACTTTTTATGCACACTTGAGACTTGAGTCGATTTACTTGCACGCGAGTATATTTGTAGTATTAGCATATTCTACCTTATAATACCCTCCACACATATTCTGCAGCACGTGGCACATGAGCACTTCTTTGGCGTACGGCTTGACCTTCTTCTTCTGCTTTTTGGCCTGCCCCTTCTTCGCGTCCTGTCGCTTGGCGCCTTCGGAAGCACACGTCTCGGCCCTACTCAACGCGGACACCAACCATTCGTACAGAAATTCGTGGAGATACCTAGAAAGAAGATTTATTTTATTCATCTAACTTATTCTATAAATACAGTATTAATCCTTAACCAATAGAGAGAGCAATTTGTCATTTAGACTAATACTATTATCTATTAGAACTACATTATATGAATTTCATAATATTATAATTTTATGTTCTGTGGTGTTAATTAATTAGGATGGTTGATTATCATTATGTGAGGCTTGCTTAGGTTGCGAAGTGCTTTGGCGGAATATGATGAAGTGAAACTAAGTCTAAAGTCAATAAATACTAGTAATCAAATTGTATAAACCTGTTTTTGGATAATCTATTCAATTGAAAGACACAAAAAAAAGGATTTAAAGTACGCCTATTGAACAACCCATAATTTTCACCCCATTATTCTATAGGCTATTCGCGTTAAGTAAATAGTGACGTCATGCTATCCAGAGGCTAAACTGTCCAATTAGACGTTAGTTAATAGTAAACTAAGTCACATTGACCAATCGCAGACAACCGTTGTCACTTCTCATTGGTCAAATTGCGGGAACATGATGACGTCACTATTTTCTTAATGCGAATATACTATAGTCACTTACCAAAATATATAATGGTACTCGTGCACGCTGTACAGCTCCAGTTCGAGGCCCGACAGGAGGTAGGCGATCATCACTCGGAGCACGTGGTACAGGAGCCACGTGCTGAAGCAGGGGCGGGGAGGGGTGCCCGCCGCGCCGCTCACCACCGCGTCTACGCTCTCTGCCTGAGAACGAACAAAAAAAAGTCCAAAAAAAAATTCAAAATTGTTTATTTTAGAAATTACAATATAAAATACATTATGGGTTCCCTTTTAAGCTTATAAAGCCTGTATTAGAGTTGACCCGCTCTTTCTAACGTTACATTTTACTTTTTTTTTAACCTATTATTACTTTAATTAGAGCAATTAAAACTTAAGCAAGTGTATACGATGATATGGGTGGTGGTAGATAGGTGTTGGTGGTGGTGTTTCTGTCATGTATGTTGTGCGTGTGTTTGTGTGCGTGTGTGAACGAACGAGTGAACGAATGAAATGATAATTAGATATACTGAAGTAATTGTATTATGTCGAGTGCACATGGATTATTGGTGTTCTAATATCTTCTCGGTTATCCTTAGTATATCTAACATCATTGATAACCATAATGATTAATGAGAAAAGACTTTATGGGAGAAATTTGAAATTAACACAACAGTAATCTTTTCGATCTGCATTTTGCAAATGCTTCAAAATATCGGCTACTTATCGTACAAGTACTACTAGTCTACTAGTCGCCAATTGTATTTTTACTTCTTTATAGACCATTATTTAAAACAGAACATGCATTTTAAAATAAGCCCTATCATTGTTCGGTAAAAAAATATTCCAGTCATTCTCATTAAAGCTCACCTCTTCCTGTAGCGTTGAGAATTCATCCAAGAGCATGCCTAGCTTGTCCCTTTGTCGAGCTCGATTGTGTCCGCAGATCTGCACCAACACCGCAAACGGACGCACGCATCGAGCCAAAAAGTTGTCTATGAATTCACGGGCTTGCACCTATAAAGTGCAGAAATAAAGCTTAGTTGTTAATTTTATATGAGAATTTATAGTTCAACTCTTAAACAAACCTTTATTGATGATTAATTGAAGAAAATGAGCTGATTCGTGTAAAAAATTAATTAGAATGAATAAGTTTAAAACAATACATTGAACTATGTTACCTGTGGTGTTCCAGATTTCACCGTCATAATAGGGGGATTGACAAAGTTCTTCACAGCCTCTCTCAATATTTCTATAAACATGTGATGTGGTCGGGGTTGACCTGTAATACCAACGAATATTATTCAAAACCAAAAACTTGTGAGCATGCGACGATTTTAGAATAATCAGTTGCTTATATAACCTGCATTACTCTATCGAAATTCACGAGATGAGTTTTAATAGGGCCTTCAATAGATGTCACTACCTATCTATAAAGCAGGGGTGTCCAAACTTGATGGGACCCAGGGCCAATAAAAAATACTAAATACATTGGTGGGCCGTATTATTATATGCAGTGGGTACAGATCTCTTTGCAGTTGGTGTACCCGAACCGAACTTTTTTTTTAAGTCGTTTAAAAAGGTTCAATGGGCCGCAGTAATCTAAACCGCGGGCCGCATGCGGGCAGTGGTTTGGACAGCCCTGCTATAAAGGAATGTAACTGTACTCGATGATACCTGATACCTACCTATGAAGAAAGCTTTACTTTTTGGACTAATGTTAATCAAGGAGATACATATAATGACTTACCTATAGGAACGTTCATCCCACTCTGAGCCATAAATGCGGTGGTGGCGGCAGACGGACTCAAATACAGCAGCTGCAGTGCCGAACGAGATAGAATGCAGGCACGTTGACGGCTGAACTCCATGAAGAAATCCTGAACAGGAACAAGAGTAACCTGACATTTTAACCAGTTTTTACTTCGTATTGTGGTCATATGTGGGTGTAAGGTTATTAATTGTAACTTTTATGGACCGAACCAAAAGTTCTACTTTACATTTTAGGTAGCCAAAGGGCGTGTTCATAATTTTAGCTATTCTAAGAATATCGTATAGATTTTCAAAAATAAAAATCCTGACTTAAAACTTTAGGTATTTTCTAACAAACTTCTTTATCCATTAAAAAACTATTACATACCAACGCCACATGGAAGTCAGTACAGGACGTGATCTTCCACCCATGTCGTAGCCTGGTGACTAACTCGTCAAAGTACTGCAAGGCTTCAGTCCGAGGTTTGATGCGGGTGTAGCGGGGGAAAGTGGGGGGTAAGAGACGCTGGTTAATCATTGGCTCGAAGCCCATTGGATTGGGGCAGTCCGCTGTAACAAATACCATTCGTTAAGATTAATTTTGTTGGAATAACAGTTTCATTGAATATATGCATAGTCAATGCTTTTACACTGCGACATACAACACCACCTGTCACGTTGAGTGGTAGTTTTCAGGTGTAACGTAGATGATGAGCTATTTTAAATCTTCGAAAATACGAGCCCCTTCGAAAGGGGAGTTATGAAAACTATACTGAATAAATAGCGTTTGACTATGTTGAATAAATTAAGTCACGTCAGGGAATCAGATTTTCTTGATCATGAAATAGATTTATTTAAATGATATGCTATGATATGATATGCTTGGAAAATGCCACAGAATGTTTAACTAGTAGAACTTTAAACGTACTATAAGTCGTATCTTAGAATTCCATATAACTCGTTTTTCCTTACAATTTTCAACAGGTTGCGTTCCTTTGCTCGCTGTTTTGAGTATGATCTTCATAACTTCGCTGCACCCGTTCAACAGTGCCACGCAGTCCGCATTCGATTGGGAGTCCTTCTTCGTGATGAACAGGAGCACTTGGTAGAACATCCTGGTGAAGCGAATCCTGGCAGCCAACGCCGACCACAGCTCATTGTCCTGACAATTGAAAAGTATAATAGTGTGAAGGATACAATTTGTAAAGAATATATGTATGCTTCAGACTGTTGTTATGGTGTATACTTCTGTGTTATTGTTGAACAATTTTGAGTATTTTTTGTATTTAGGCAACCTCTTAAATGAACGTAGCTTTCTCGACGTAATAATATTTATTGAAATATTTTTGAATGTCCAAACAACAGTCTTACTATCTTACAGTAAAGCAATTACACTATAATACAAATTAGTACTCTACCTCATCAACACAGCTTTTAGATTTTTTCAATAATTCATCTTCTTGCTCTCTTAACAGCGCTATACACTTTTGCTCAGTTACATCTTGGCTCGAGTCAGTTGTGTTAGGGTTGCCACTTAAAGGGTTTGATCCCAAGCGATAACCATAGCCCATTGGCTGGAAATCCTCTTCTTCGAAAACCTGGGCTCTGAGGAAGAAAGAAATTTGAAATTGGTGACTAAGTGCAATTGTATTATAAATTTTGGGACGGTAGTTAAAAAATGTTTTTATCATCAGGACGAAATAAAAAAAAACATTTAATGAGCATGCTCAAAACAAAACAGATATTTAGAATCATCTTTATGAGTAGATTTTTTAGGAACATATTGATAAGTAAATTCGGGACATGTCAGGACAATGATTATAATATGACCTAACCTGACTGTGTTAATAAAAACATGACAAATTGTACTTACTTTGTTATACAATCCCGGATACAATCTAGCAGCTTATATATTCCAATACAATAAGTTTTCAATGTCTTGTTCTCAATCAAGTATGGTTCATGTAAGTATAAATTTGTGAACACGGTTTGAGCCAACGAATGCCCTTCTAGCCATGACACAATGCATGCCATGGTCGCATCCATAATACCAATAAGTTCATTCGGCTGCAAGTTGTCTGTTTTCAGTTTTCCAGCCTAGAACAGAAGGATCATTATTCTCTGTATGCTATGTCAATGATTGAAATAATATCTAAAACGACTTAATGATTGTAAACTACTGTGTCATCAGACTTTTGACTCTGAATGCTGAAATATTCACCTGATACTCATATCCAAACACAGCATATTTTATGGTATTGTTCTGGCTAAATAGACCAAAAGAACTTGAATACCATATACTATTGTGGTTGTATACCATATAAATACAATATTTTTGGGGTTCCATATACCATAGCCGTCAACATTGTTTAATTCGCATCACTGTGTCCTTACACATACATTCATCTATATTCATGCCAGTAAATCCCAACAAGATCGCCACCATTAGATACCGATCTTGACAAATCTCTTAACTCACATAGTCCATTATTTTTCTGAGACATTCCCATCTGTTTGTTATACTACACACACCTGCCTAAATATTGTAGATAGTATGTATAGATCAATGTAAAGTTATATTAACCCTTTGACTGCCGAGCTTTTTCCTATAAAAGGATTACCTCCATTAGCGTAGGTCACCGGTGACCTACGTGGCGCTCAATGTGTTAAAGGATTACCTGAACTGCTTGATGGAAATTCATTGGTTTTGGGGAGCCTCGGTTACAGACCATCCCCGCATCCATTTTGGGGTCCATCATCTCAATGGCTGACATGGCCTCAAACAGGCCAAACAGGTGGCCATCGTGCAACAGCTCACCCAGTTGGAGTTCTAGAATAAATACAGAATTTATAAGTTGTTAGGGAAATTTTTGATTACAATACATGCACTAAGTAGATAAGTATTTTATTTTATTGTACATGCAAACAAATTGAATCTGTAAGACTCAACTGAAACATTACCTGAATTAAAATATATATTAAATATTGTTTTCAGGTCGTTTAAATTTCAGTTTGTGGTACTTTAAATATAATATCTTATTTTTATTATAATATATTACCTTGGATATTCTTGAAAAACTCTTGGGTTATGTCCACCCAGTTATAAGTGACTTCGGTATTTCTTGACAAATCCATTCTCCTGAAATTATGGAATAAGAATGTTTAACAAGATACATTCTTGGTTTGACACTAATTTACTAAGATACACAATTTATTTTCTCATTTTCATAAGATTGATAGGAATTGTAAGATAATGCTTCTGAAATTAAGCAATGTAACATTATAAAAACTTGAAAGAATGTATATCTAATCATAATTTTCAATGAATTGATGAATAAAGGATATACAGGCATAAAAAATTTAAAAGAGTTTATTTATTTAAACAACATATTTTCATAATATCAGCTCGAGAGTATGATATTTGCATTAGGTAGTATTGTACATCCAATCTTTTATTGTATATTCTAAGAATAACTAGGTTAGTACCTACATCGGTACATTGAATAGCTTGCTATTATTAGTAATTTACAATGATTTTATGTAACATCAGTTCAGGATAATATTAACAGCAGATGCTGTGTATTGATCAGTGTGTAAGTTATAGTTACCAAGTAATTTCGTAGCAATAGCAATAAGACATCAATAAGATATGTTGTACATTTATCATCCTTACTTTATACAGGGTAAAGACCCAACAACCAGATCTCATCAATTATAACACCATAAACATTCATGCAATTGTAAGAATGTAAAGCCAATTTCATACCTGTACCAAATTTAACCAGAACAGTTAGTACCTATCCAAAAACACCACACTTACGTATAGTTTAAGAACAGCACAACAATTAACACAAAGTATATTTAGAAAACACTTTGAAACAGAAGTAAGAAACGAACAATTAAATAAAGTGCACCAGAAATTCTTCAAGTTGAGAAGGCATCTACAGAAAAAGAATAATTCACAATAAGTAGACACGACAAAATCTTGATAGCACACAGGACACAAGACCAGTATATTAGCAAACGAATACAGCGTTGGTTATATTTTTAGGACAAATAAAAATGCAACATTGAAACAACGAAAACCACACTCTTCGATCCAACATTACTAACCCATCGTTGTCAGAATAATCGTCTTCAAACATTTTAATAAGAATGATAAGGTTCCTCAATTACCATTAGATATTCCTTTGCCAACGGAAATCAATCAAGGGCCTTTTAAAGATGTATTTTAGAGTAAATTTAAGCAAATATTGTAACCTCCTAATAACTTTATTTTCTTTTGCCGATTTTTGTAAATAAAATTAATAAATAAAAAAGACAACATTAGTGATGTCCTACACTGTCAAGATAGAACGTGATTTATTCGATTTCGATCTAAAATATACTTTAATATATTATGAATGACTATTGCATCAATATATTTATAGTCAATTATTTTAAATGAGTGACATTTAAAAAGGATGACGTTAGAAGTAGCTATAACCGCCGAGTGTGTATGAGGAGGTATATGAGTATCAATAAAGCGGAAGTAGTTTGTCAAACTTTTTTACTATTTTACTAATAATTTCACACCGTCACTAACTATGATTATGCAAAAAGCATTAGTGGACTTGGAACCCTGGTGTCTCCTAACAATGGCACCGTAAAGGATACGTAAAGCGCCAAAGTCCCTGAACCTATATGAATAGCGCAACACAACCGATGATAGTGAATACTTTTAGATCTTTTGAGAAATATTAAAGGAAGGCATGGAACTTGACGGTTTTATAAACAAATCGAATAATTTTGAAAAAAATATAGCGTCGTAACGATAATAATAATTAACTTTTACTCATTACTATTCAAGAGTTTAAAAAACTATGATGCACTGTTAAAATTTTGCATTGCGTGGTGCAAACTTTACACTTGGTTAAGATCATACGTTTGTACGTTGGTGCACTCTATATAAAAAAATTAAAATGGCACTGCAATGGAATGCTCTTACTAACGCTAGAGCATGACTCTTTGCTTCAAGTTCGCGCACGAAACAATTAAATCTAGTTTACTTCCCTCTTAACATAATATTACCCTAGTCCCATCAATGCGCTCGAGTTTCTCCTCCCTCTGATAGTGACAATGACTTTACTACCGTCTCTATTTTAAGTTCTTAACAACTCTACTTCCGTCTCTATCTTATATTCTTAACAACTCTACTTCTGTCTCTAATGATTCTACTTCCATCTCTATTCGATATTCTCAAGGGCTCTACTTCCGTCTCTATCTGATATTCTCAACGACTCCACTTCCGTCTCTATATTACATTCATAACAACTCTACTTCTGACTCTATCTTACATTCTTAACGACTCTACTTCCGTCTCTATATTACAGCCATAACAACTCTACTTCTGACTCTATCTTACATTCTTAACGACTCTACTTCCGTCTCTATCTTACATTCTCAATGATTCTACTTCCATCTCTATCTTAAATTCTTAACAACTCTACTTCTGTCTCTATCTTACATTCTTAACGACTCTACTTCCGTCTCTATATTACAGCCATAACAACTCTACTTCTGACTCTATCTTACATTCTTAACGACTCTACTTCCGTCTCTATCTTACATTCTCAATGATTCTACTTCCATCTCTATCTTAAATTCTTAACAACTCTACTTCTGACTCTATCTTACATTCTTAACGACTCTACTTCCGTCTCTATATTACAGCCATAACAACTCTACTTCTGACTCTATCTTACATTCTTAACAACTCTACTTCTGTCTCTATCTTACATCCTCAATGATTCTACTTCCATCTCTATTCGATATTCTCAAGGGCTCTACTTCCGTCTCTATCTTACATTCTAAACGACTCCACTTCCGTCTCTACCTGATATTCTCAAGGACTCTATCTTACATTCTAAATGACTCTGTAATGCCTAAGAGGCTCTCTCATTCACTGATGCCATCTATTGAGGCATTTTTGAACTTAGTAGTGTTCTGTTAATATACCGTCAAATTGTTTGTGTATATCTGTGTGTTATTTGTCAATCATTGTAGGATGCTATTGCAATCTAATACACACTCCATTTGGAAAACATACTGTTCACCTCGTCAGGAGGCCACATATTTCATAAATTACATGAGAGACCATATTGAACTATTTTTTAGTTAGACCCAATTTTGTATATTACTGACGTAAATAAAAATTATAATTTTGATTTAGTATACCTATGTAGACACAAGCAACTTTGAATTCACTGATCTGTATAACTAATAAAACTCCAATTAGGTACTGAAATCAAATATATTTGATAGCATTCGGAAAGGGATAAACTGTTGTGTTTTGCTCCTTTTCCGTTACGGGATCATAGGTGTCGCTATCTGTTTGTTCAGGTTCTTCTGGCGAGGTCGCGTTGGCTACGACATTGGTCTCCGACATTGGCATATTACCAGGCTTAGACAAACTTACGCCACCAAGACCCATGTCCATGCAATCGAAGTGTAGTACCTGAAATCATCAACATTTTTATTAATCATAACAAACACTTCACAACCATTATCTCTTCGGAGGTTCGCATTTCTAATTCGCAATAAAAGAATGAAGCACTTTTCAACAGATATATATAACTTTACGTGACGTGGAAATGGTGTTCAATGTTGCCTTGCAAAGGCACTGACCATATATAACTAATTCCTAAAAATAAACCAGTTTATAGATGTTATGAAACACCTTAAAAGTTTCACATTTTGGACTTTAGATGGACGCAGTGAGTGATATTTATTGTACCTGGGAGTATGAGCGTGATAATGTCTCATAACTGCCAAGCATATGATGTATTAACGTTTTACCGTCACGACTTTATTACTAACTTACCAAAACCGGTGCCATGTCTATCCTAGTGTCCCAATCCATGCATACGTGTAATCGCTCGTCCATGACTCTAATATCGAAGAATCGGACACAAATATCGACTAGGCCTGGGGGCAAGTACGGAACAACTACCGGTATGCAAAATGGCGGAGGGTTCCTGGCTGAAAATATTAAATCAAGATCAGAAAATATATTATTTGTATAAGATTCTACAGACTCTATGACTCGGCGCCTAAAATATTAAATACTATTTTCGATATGCATTTAAGGGCATTATCGATGGTGTCTGAATATCCCGTAAGGGAAATAGAGGCGACAATGTTTGCATAGCAATTAATGTGCGAAATCGTAAAGTTTAAGCCAAGAACAATAAAAGAGACAGACCGGGTCAGAAAAGTTAATGTTAGTGACACTACATACTGTTGCATAGTGCAAAATTATGGACATAAACACGCGTTCACTGACCAGACACAAGAAATGTGCCTTCACTACGGCTAGGTGGTGTAATGTTGGACTTGTTCTTAGGCCTCATCAATTATAAAGTGTAGTATATGTAGTATTGAGTTACCTGAAAATATACTCTTATGAATGCTGTCGTTGTTCATAGTCATTTCCATAGTTAGCATATATTCAGTCGGATCAAAATCCAGTTTTGCGCAAGCTGTAAGCATAATATAAAATTATTCAAACCTCTTTGGATATACCTATTGAAGACAATACATTTAATGAAGGTTAATAATTCACGAATTAAAAAAACAACATTACACTTATATAGTGATAAATAAATTTCGTTGTTGGGATTTATTGGGTTAATAAAAAAAAATGGGTTAGAGATCCCGCCACATAAGGTGGCAGTAGCCAAACTTAGAACTAAATTTGACGTTACCGCCATTGCGTGTTATTTTGTATGAAAGGTAAATTTAGTATTACCAGCGTTGTGTTTTTTGCCCACTCTTTGTAATTTTTATGTTTGTTAAGGGTGATTATAATAAATTGATTTGCGGAGTTTCTTGTTAGTTCTTCTCCAAGCTAGGGTCTCCGCTGATCTAACCTCGGTAAAAAATATGTAAAGACAATGCTCAGTGCCATGTTTGAAATAATAGTATTAAGAGATTCGCGATTTATACTCATGATGTAAGATATAAGGGTGTGTATAAGATTGATTGCAGCTGTGGGAAATCCTACGTCGAACACACTAAACGGTCTATTGCGGACAGAGTGAAGGAACACATAATATATGTAATATATAATAAGAAGGATAAGTCCCGTTAATTATTAATCATGTTTGAAATAGTTTAATAAACATATTTTGACTTTGATATATTAATTTGTTTTATTTGAGTTTATAGCTCTGCAACCAAAGACCGTTACAAATGAAACCTATAATGTATCGAGCCGTATGTCACAGTGAGTGCTAGTTTTGGCGTGTTTACTGGTAACACTGAATTACGCGACTGTGGCGACGCCTCCAACTGCCACCTTATGTGGCGGGATCTCTAGTACGCTATCACTGATATTCCATATTCTACTCCAAAGCACTCGGAGAAGTAATTATTGTCTTTGAAGATCTGCCTACCTCCAACGTTATAAAATGCATAAATAGATGTGATTACACAAACTACAAAATTTTATAAACTTAAATGAATTTATAACTACTATACTATTAAAATAACTCGAATATAATTAATATTTTATTACCTAGTTAATGCCTGAAACTATTGTTATTAAGTTTATTTAGGCGTAAATTCCTACTGGCATTTGAGTCTAGGTACATTTCAGTTAAATTTAAACCTTAGGATAATATTAAGTACCTAGTTGGAAAAATATACATAAATTTTTAATTTTTAATCTATAATAACTCTACAGAGCTTTCGAGATGATAAATTCCATTACTCGTTAGAAAACGTACCTTTCCTGTCAAATTTGAAGGCGTTCAGTCTGATTCCGGCGCAGCATTTGCATTGTAGCCCTTCGCAGGAGCATGGGCCTCCGCTGAAAGGGAGTCTCAGCTTCCATCCCGGCTTGTACCAAGGACGAGGAAGCAGATTCCTTATTGACTGCAAGGAATAATATGTATAATAATAATGATAATATGTTATAAATGACTGCATCGATGTTTGACATTGCATTTAAAAAATATGAAAAATACGTATTGTTACATGCAAATCAAAAATACACATTAAATGTACTAGGAAGAATATTATAATTAGTATTATAATGAAAAGAGAATTGTTAATAATTAGAAAAACATAAATTTTGTTTTAATATATATTGAAATAATTATCATGGAAAGAGCTAATTTCCATGATAATTATTTCAATGCCTGCCTTTTTATTAGATGAAACAGAATTTTCAAATAAAGGAAATTTATTGTTCATGTATTCGTTTGAAATCCGAACTTTCAAGCACCATAAACTTATACATTTCTTATCCAATATTTATATTTTTAAACCATAAGCCAATTAAACTTACTTGATTAGTATTGATGTCGTAATAAACAGAAAAATCTGCAACATCCATGACATCGTTGCTTTTTGCATTTTGTTTATCTTCAAAAGCATCTGCAACACAAATAAATCCATGATATATTAGACATCTATGCCTGCTTTTAATGTACTATAGTTTCTAGCTTAGCTATAAAATTTCTTAAATGTAATAATAACAACACAATTAAAATTGGACACTTAACAAAATTACTTGTATCGGTGACTGCAAAATTATGACGGCTTTCATTAAATGTGCCAAATCTACATTTATAATGAATTACAATATATAAAACTTTAAAAATAGATCAGGTCATATTTGCGAAGCTTAATAATTCGATCTAACTTTAATCTAATACTGAGTTGTTATTTTCCGTAGCCTTATTTTCTCATCCATGAGCATCCATCGCTCTACATTATTACATATAATTAGAGCTCATTTTATTTATTTCAGTATTTAATATTAAAAGTCTTCTTCCCAAAAAAGAATAACAAAACAATTTAATACTTAATAAAATTGTGAATAGTCTCACCTGCACCAAGAACCACGGCAGCTGCAATTAAGCCAACAACAAACAGAAAGCTCGGCCTCTCCATTTTCGATTCAATCTGCTCTCAAGGGGCCCCGCGAGCCTAATCATGTACACGTCCTTTTCACAAACACACTTCTGTTTAAACAAATACAATTATACTTTGTATGCAGCAAACAATGCGTGCGCGCAACACCTCGATGGACTTTCTAGTTAAAGAGAAATTCCCGAGCCAACGGGACGGCACCACCACCAGCCATCACAATTGATTTTCACATAATAACGTATAGTTTGCATGTCTAATTGCCGATAAGTGCGAAAAACAATAGCCGAAACATGTTATTATAAGTGTGTCGTGAGGCTAATGTGTGTACATTTTACCTCTTTCCTGACTCTGGTGTATGTTTGTGTACATTCACTTGCTGGTTAGTTATCGACGCCAATCAACCGAGAATTTGTAGGTGTGGTACCCTAGAACACCTTTACTTAGAAACAAGTAATGTATTCTTCGTAAATTTTCCTCTAAGTTCGAACGTTTCATCATAAAAAGTTATATTATTTAACCGTGTAGGGGAATCATTTAAAAAAATATATATAATTACTCAACCAATGAATATTTATTTGTAGCACTCCACCTAATATTACAAAATAAATAAGACTTATACTACTTATCGCCTAAATAAAGTAAATTTTACATTATGTTTAGCAAATTTATCTGTCAAATATGTCTAATAGAGATTTCACGACATTCTCGTCATATTCTTCGATATCATCTCCAACATCCACGACGGCATCCACTCCTCCCAACGGATTAGGGATGGGCAGACCTCCGGCCTCTTCGGGCTTCACTCTGACCAAACCGTTAGCACCCATTCTGCAAGAATGATTTATAGTTATTAATCATAATATAATGTGGAAATGACCCTTCCAATAGTTATTAGATAGGAAGAAGAATATTTATTTAAATTTCTACTAAAAATTTGTAAAGATAACTCTTCTAAAATAATCATTTCCATTGTGATTTTTGATATTATGATTATTGATTAGAAAAAATATTTTTTTATTAAATTAAATAAGTTTGATAAAGTCATTGTTTAGCGTCGTAAGTAATGCACCTATTCCCTTTATGCTAGTCTCTACAATATTAATATACTCGTAAATATTATGTTAAATGAGTGAAACAAGTCGTAAAACAAAAACCTGTTAATACATACATGATTTCTCTAATACATCTAATAATACTTGCATTACTTACCTTAAACAGTCAAATGACATGTTAAACAATTCCGTTTGCCGCCATTGTCCGACGAATGCTAAACAAAAGTGAAAGTTGCGTCCAGGAAAGAAAACATTATAGAACTTGGCACAAACTTTAAGGTTCTGTAGTCTCGGGGGACTTATGCATATTGGTCGAGGGTTCTTGCCTGGAAGAAAATAAATAAATGAACAGTTGTTGCAAAATATACCTATATCTCATTTAAAATAACTTAAAATAAATACAAAATAAAAGTCGAAAGCTTAGGTTTATTTTAGTTCTATCCATATTTTAAGGTGTGGAATATGTAAGGCTATTTCAACGAAACATTTAGATATTCCTTATATTTAACATTATTCATTCATATATTATTATATTGTATATTCATATAAATTTCTAAACAATGACTACAAAATTTATGTAAAGGGATTTTAGATATTAGGTCATAAATTACCTGATAGTGAATTTTCATACAACACTCGATCATTGAATGACATGGCAACATCGAATGCAAAATCACCAGGGTGATACGTCACTCGCATACAAGCTTTCTGATTGAAATAGTCCAGAATAGGACCTGTACAGCAGTTGCAAACTCCCAGGGAACAAGTGCAAGGCCCCAGGCTATTTTCAATCACTTCAGGCTCAGGTTTTTGCGTAGTTTGAGGAGTTTCATCTTGTCTTAGAGGCTTAGTCTTCTTTTTGGTCTTTTTAGCTCTTTCTTCCACTACTAATTGAGTATCTGGCCTATCTAAGTGAACATTGCTGAAAAGCATTAGGGAACTGTCTGGTACCTCAAGGTTGCGACTGATTGGTTCTGTGCTGTTGAGTTCTGTCTCTGTAAAGAAAAGGGTGCCATAGAAAACTATCCCTTAAGTATATGTATACAACACTATAATGCACTCAGACAATGAAAAAAATAACTTATTAGCTTTGTATCTTCTTATAAAGTTAGTCAATTAAAACTTTAATTTAACATCAAACAGCCTATTTTTTGTATAATGTTGAATCTTTAAATAAATAGATAGATCCCAAACGTGACTAAAGAAACATAATATATACGTTTAATATTTAGTTCACCAGAAAATGATTAAAAAAGACTTAAATATATCTATATGTTTTGTGGTGTAATCGTAAATTTTCCTCCGTTTTTTCCTAAACAAAACAAATTTTCAGCGCTTCATTATTAACCTCACATTTCGGAAAATAACCACCATTCATTCAAACAAACACCATTCGCCATTAGCAAACAAACTTACCCCCACCAAGATCTCCGCCAGTAACTCGGGCTAGCACCAAGATGGATATCGTAAAAACGTTCACTTTCATCTTATTAGCACTTAAAACTTATTCTGTAATAAATCGTGCTGTTTGCAGAAATGACGTTCATGTCTTGTGTAGGTATAAACGAAACAATCCAATTCACTGACCAATGAACCGGTTGAGCTAAGTCAGCGAAACTTCTCTCAACGACTCTTCCACTTTCACGGTCAGTTAATGCTTTTACTTGCTCTCGACATGTGCATGTTTATTTTTAGATCAGATCATTATTAATTAACTAGTGACCCGCTCCGGCTTTGCACGGGTATAAAATATATAGCCTACTCCACTATTTAATGGATGTTATTATACATATAAACCTTCCTCTTGAATCACTCTATCTATTAAAAAAAACCGCATCAATATCCGTTGCGTAGTTTTAAAGATTTAAGCATATAAAGGGACATAGGGACAAAGAAAGCGACTTTGTTTTATAATATTTAATTAATAATACTAGTATAATTATTAGCGCTTAGCCCACGTCTGGAAAATTTGGTATCTGTGACAGGGAGCTACCCCTCTGGAAGAAAACGGGTGTGATGTGTATGTATATATGAATATAAGTATTTATACGAATGAATATGCATATTTTATATGAACGTCTCATTAACTCTTTTAACTAAGAATACTTATTTAGTAAAATTATTCAATTTCATACGCCGCTTATATGGCAATTAAAAGAGTGTATGCTTTAATTATTGACCACTTATGTAAGTATTGCAGGAAGAAATACGTATTTCGTATTATAGTTGACCAAAAAAAAGAATAATGCTTTCATATTTTATTAATAAAACGGTTCTTACTTATTCTAACATCAATAAATAAATAAACACTTATATCAAATTGTTTTTAACATATTCAGAGACTCAGTTCCTCATTTTAATTCTTCCAAATGTTCAGTCGCAGCATAATTTATCTCTATTCTCATTGTTTATTCAAAGAAATTCCCAACAGCGTCTCCTATTGCCTCCAGAGGTCCACCGGAATCAGCATTATTATTATTCCCTCCTCCGATAAGACCTCCTGATATTCCATTGACCAGGTCTCCAACATCACCGCCCTCTAAAATGGCCCCGGCAGCATTTTCAAAAAGAGTTCCTCCCTCGTTGTTACCACTTCCGAAAAGGTTGACAGGCTTTGGTCCCTGTGACACTGGTTTTGGTTTCAATCCTGACTGGAAACCTGAGGTACCGAGTCTGAAAAAGAACACATGACTATCAATGACTACAATCCTCTATATATATTACATAAATGGAACAGGTGATAGTATATTAATAGGTGAGATGTATAGTATAAATCTAAAAAACCTTCAGAAACCGGGAACACGTCTTTTGACCTTTTTACTTTGCATTTTAATATTAGGTAATAAAGTTTTATTTACAAATAAAATTCTTTCATTTTGTTTCAACCTCTCAATTTAAACCAATAGTAATTCTAATTGACTCCTAACTATTAGATAATAAGCGACCGCTTTATTTAAACATTAGGAAAAAGTCTACTAACTACTACCTATTAAAATATACTTTACCCAAAGCATCTGAAAGAAGCGGAATAGACGGGGAAGTCCGCAATATCGGCACTTATGTCCAAACAAGCGAACGCATTCCTATTACGGATCCGAATATTTGTTATTTCCGCACATACTTGGACGAACGGCAGGCGTCGTGGGTTGAAGCAAATCGGCGGTGGGTCACTGGCTGGAAATAGAGTACAAAATAATCAATTTTCTTGTGATAATAATGGACTAATTTCCCTCCTTCATAGATGCGAAAGTATTCGAGAGCCACTATGTATAAGAGCTATAACATGTATACCTATACTTATGTATAATATTTAAGATGCCTTTATAAAACATAATAATATTCTCACCCATTTTAAATAAACTAAAGTAAACTATAAATAAAACATATATGCATAAATGCCCATATAGATACAATTCAATATTTACCTGAAACCCGACGTCTCACAACAGTATTATTATTGACAGTCATTCTGACATCAAACACGAAATCTTCCGGAATAAAGCTTATGTTACTACAAGCATTCATCTTCAGTCTTTGCAAGAACATCCCAGTACAGCACCCACACTGGCCCTCTACACACGAACAGGGAAACCTTATCAGTTGACCTGCAACATCATTTTGGGGAGGTTCCACGAAGTCATCCTGTTCTGTAACTTGGGGATCAACAGCTGGAGCCAAAACCTCAGTTTGTGTTTCCACTGCAGGAACATCTTGTATAGGTGTTAGGTTCTCTACTACATTGTCTTCTGGGTCATCGGCTTGAAGGTATTCTTCGTCTACGTGTACAGGTATGGTGACGGTTGCTTTCGATCTCAGGATTGGTGTGGGATGGATTGCTCGGTTCCAAATTTGAGCAGGGACTTTGATGTTGATTACATCATAAGGCCTGTCTTCGCCTAGAATTATGTTCGCTGGAAAAAACAGTTTGTTTTAATTCTAATTAAAAATTAATTTAGGTGATTTTTTCCCTGCTAAAGGTGTGTAATAACAGATATTTAATAAAATGTTCTAAATGCTGACTCATTTCCTTTCCATGACGTAAAATAAAGTCTCAAAATTACGTTAATTATTCATACCATTGTCATTAGCCACCCAGGAAATTATGATATACCTATTTCAAGATTTGAATTAGCCCTTAGCCAATTACATCCTATTCAATTCTTTCAAAACGTAAAGTTTCAATGAACTAAAATTTTAATTTAACAACACTTCCGGAACTCTTCCTATAAGGAGTATAACAATTGAAAAACAACTTACCGTTATTAGCTAAAGTGACCGGAACAGTTAGCGCCAATATCAAATATTTAAACATTATACAGCTTTACTTTCTTCAGGATTAACACTCAAATATTTGTTTTTCCTAACAAGCCGCGCACATGTTATAAGGCAGCCGACTACAATAGCAACTTGGAGCAATGATTTTGCTGATTTCCATTGCATACACCGACACGAAACAAGTTTTAAATTTAAATACATTCGTATGACACAAGTGAAAGAGAAAGTGCGTTTTGAAATGAATGATTTATTATCATTGTTTGCCTTTCGATTGTGTGGACACCTTTTGAGGTATTAGTAATGAGTTTGATTAGCTTTCATATCATATGCTAAAAGGGTCTGATGCAATGTTATATTTTCGAGGCTCTGTCAACCCCAAAAAGGATTGAAGTACGTGCCTATGTAAATCCGAAAACAAACAGTTTAAAATTTAATGCTCCGCTAGCTAATCTTTAAGCATACTCAATCAGCCGAATCAAGAGCGCCGCCGAGTTGTTCCATCTCGCCAGGGATCGGGCTGAATTTGCCAAAGTGACTGCCAACCTTCGTTAGTCGGAGAGGCACCATCAGAGAGAGAGAGAATCAGCCGTCAAGAAAAGTAAAAAGCTCTTTCCGAATATTAACGATTATTTTATGCTCCCACACTCAATTATTAAAATAAATTCACGTAAACGGTTAATAGACGTAAGAAAAAAATTTAAGATCATTAAAGCTTGCGACCAATAATAATAATAATAGTCTCTTCCTATCCTGTTTCAAAACAGAAACATAAAAATGTACATATATATGGAAATAAATAAAAATATCTGAAATTTTCTTATCATATACCAAATTTAGATTGAAGTGTTGCTTTCTACTAAGGTACTTACTCTTAAATGTATATATATATATACAAAAATATTAAGTTGATATTTAAATAGAGGTGATGGTGAAATATGGACATATTGTTCATGGGCTACCAGAATAACCACAGTACAAAATTGTACTATTACTGTTTGTCGCTGCTAAGTGAAGCTGAGATATGTTAAATGCAGGTTCTAAATAGGGACAGATTACTTTGGAAGTTCAATCGACGACAAGGAGGTAGTCTGCTCTCATGAAATATCCAATATGCACCAGTGTTACGGCTAGAGAAATACTTATTCCTAGGGGTAGATAATAGTTTGGGTTTATTAATATAGCGACATAATGTATCATAGGAGTTATTCTGATTCCGTAGTTTTAAAAATGAACAATCGATTCGCTTCTATTCTATATTTGTATATATTTCATTAGTATTCGATGTGGTTTGCCCTTGGGAATAAAAGATTTTGGTTAGGTTCATATAGAATTATGGTCCAGGTTTGCTATCCCATCGTCCAAATAGATTGCATTGACACTAGAAGCTTAATCACGTCTTTTGATGTAGCAAAATCTAAAACTTCAATATAATTTTCAATGTTAATTGATAAAGCATCCCATAAATTTGAGATAATAATTAGTAATAGTAATAGTTAAGTAGGTACCTACATATTAGAAGTATTCAAAGTGTCTAAATTCGACGAGAGTTTATTCGATTGAAATAAAGGTTGATAGAACAAAATAAAGTACTCAAACATAAATCTTTGATTATTAAATTCGGTTTATTTAATAATTTCAGTCAGACAATAAATAGAAATAAGTTACTAACAGCGACTATATACAAATAAATAAGTTAAAAGACTAAGAAAGGGTTTACAGTTTGGTTGAAAGGAAGTCAACAGTTTACAACACCACACTCAAGTAGCGAAAGACATACAAAACTTCTATTCTTGTACAATCTAATCTTAAAATGACTCAAAACTGTACAACCCCACAAATCTTAATGACTTCATGCATGGCCCCAATCTCCACGCATCATTTTATTTTGTCTTCTTCGATTATGATTTTTCCCTTGGTGATGCTTGGGTCTCTGTTTAAAGACGCCCAAAGTTTCTCCAACAGTTTCACCAATATCAGTGAGACCTAACACATCATAATCACCATAATCGTCATTATTTTTCCTGGGCTTTTTCAAACTCAGACCTTCATAATTTCCTGGTTGTACCGGATCCATGTGGTAAATATAATGAGCTCTACTTTCATCGGGTGAAGACGACGTAGATTTCTCTTCAGATGATTGGTCTAGAGTGGGAACAATTTGAATAAGATCGTCTCCTACAGAGCCAGAATCCCTCTCTTCCGACGAAGATTGCAATGATGCTGTCGTCATAGCCTTGGGCGTTATAGTTTCTATTTTCTGAAACTTTTCATCTGGTATGGAATTAGAAGCAGTCGAACCTTTGTCTGCGAGAATAGGCGTAACGGACATGTCTGATAACTGGCCAGTAATCGAAGCTAAGGACCATTGAAGACTGGGATCTTCAAAGTTCGTGACGGGTTTCGTCGTAGTGCTAGGCATGACAGGTGTCACTTTTTGTGATGTTACCGACTGCGTGATAATAGAGACTTGGGGAATCCTTTCAGTTATAACTGTAGGTATTTTCACAAGATTCGCTGGTGATGATATTGGTGCCTGAGTGCTGGGGCTTGTGATTATGGTAGTCGCTGGCGTGGTGGTGCGTCTTGATGGACGACGAGTAGGTCTACGACTTGGACGACGGGTTGATGTAGGACGTACTTTCACAGTAGTAGTAGTTATAGGTTTGACTGTTGTGGTGACACGAGTTGACGGTCTTCTTGTTGGACGCCTAGTCGGTCTGGGACGCTTGGTAGTTGTGGAAGTAGTAGGTACTGCTGCTTGCTTGTTCTTATTCTTTTTGGGTTTCTTGCTGCCTGATGAACCAAGCAGGTCTCCAAGTAGATCCTCACCAAGCAGACTGAAGCCAGTGTAATCCGCACTTCCAACGTCGTTCACTGCGTCTAGAGCGTCTGTAATATAAAATAAAACAACAAATTAAATATTATTTATCTATTGTAATTACTTAACACTTTTAATGTGTTTTTATAGGATCTTATTTACCTTTAAAAGAGTAAAAACATTACAATACTTGAAACAACGAATTTAACTTATTAACGTCGTTAATGTCATCATGCAAAATTAAACGAGATTATTGAAAACATGTAACTCTCAGCATTATAGATATCAGATATAGATTTTCAAAATTTAATATCATTATCATTTTCGTTGACTCTACCAACCCTACTACAGGGAGACGAGTATGTATTAAAATAAATTTTCAAAGCAATATCAAATAAGCCTTACCGTCATCATCATCATCACCAACTAAATCAAAGTCATCATCGTCATCATCATCATCATCGTCGTCATCATCCTCCTCATTCTTCTCATCCTTAGGCACCAGAGGCAAAGGATCTGCAGCCTCCGAAGTAACTCCTCGGGGACCAAACTTGAAGCATGATACTCGTACCGCAGCTTCAACGGTTTTCTTCGATTGGAGTTCTAGTCCTAGACACGCACGGAATTCTTCACCAGCTCGAGCAATGTTGTATACTCTTCCACAGAATTTGGAAAGGCCTCCAGGCAGAGGCATGCATACGGGAGTTGGTTTCTTAGCTGAAAATTTCAATTTATAATATAATCCTTAAAAATTATTTCGTTTAACAGGTAAGTTTGTATTCATGTGAATATGTAAATTAAAAAAGCTTTCAAATTTTGTACAGGAGAAAGGTTCCGATAATATAAAAGGTAAAAGGCAATAAACTCGTATTCGTAAAAGATAAGGGACTCATACGGCAATAATTTTAAGGTTCGTTAATGGTTACTCAGCACTCAGATTGATTAAAGTATATCGCAGTCCAAAAGCATGAACTATATAGAACCCATTCATAAAATATTATCCTAGTTGTATTCTACGACATACAATGAATGGCACATGGTATTTAACTCATTATATTGAATCTAAAAATACTCACTTGAAAGAGTTCTGTTCGTAATCACTTTCTTCCCGAAACTGAGAGACACCGCCATGCGATCTCCTTCCAAATAAGAGAGTGAGGCACAACCTGGAACACAACAAAATATGTTAAGCATACATAGCATCGGGGTGGACAGAACCTCAGAGAGATAAAATCTCCTAGCTTATTTTTTAGCATGAATATTGGGGTAACGATGTCATTATGGAACAATGGTGACAAGTCGCTACCCATTCCAATAGATTCTATTAGCCCCTAGTCCCTTAGTCACCTCCTACGATATACCGGGAAGAACGGCAGCTAGTTAGCATTCTTATAACGTTCCAGACTAGCACAGGACTATGTTAAGCATATGAAAGTAATTACGGAGTTTATGGTTGGTGAGAGTCTGACGGGATAATAGACGTAAAATATGTTGCGGTTACTATTTTCATGACCTTGTCCCAGACATGTCATAAATCAGATATATTTATGAATAGAAATGTATGCTTCTAACTACTCTACTAACTATTAATTTATTTATTTATCTTAATAGACGCTCCGGGGAGTTTTTAACCCAGAAGCTATCGATTGCTATTAAGCGGGGCCACGCTGCTAAAGTGCTGGGGGCTTTTGCTCCTGGGCGCTCGGTTTTGGAACACTAGAGGTGCAATTGAAATATTTTCTTATTGTTTATAAGTGTTTTTATAAGTTTTTGATTAAAAGTGTTTAAATTAGTGGATTAGTAGGTTTCGCTAATACGTAACTTTTATAACGGATATCCGCATATGTGAGTAGGTTTAGGCTAATAACTCATTAAAATTACTAAACGTTACATATGCATAACCAGTGGTAATCCATGTTGCTGTATATAGATACTGACTACTACCTATTTCTAGGTGGCAGGTCCTTATGGTGCTTTTTCACTGAAATTCCAAATTATTTATGGGGATAATAACTAATAATAACTAATTACCTTTCTTTCCAACATCACATAAGAGGTAACAAAAGCTCAAGAGTTCAGTAGATTCAGTTAGATTATATTACAATGACCTAGAAGATGTTGTATCTCTGAAGTTCTATCAACGCCGACAGAAAATTATATTAAAAAAAGATTTTTTAGGAATACTATATTATAGTTCTACTATTTAACTAATAAATCATTTACCTGGTCCATTTAAGTTAATAAGAGGCAGATCAAATTTTCGGCAACAATTACACAATGCTTCGTTACATTTACAATATCGGTTTATTGTGTTATCTTCGATTTTGATTCCATCTTCGTTTCGGTTTTGGATGCCCTTTTTATTATTCTTCTGCTTTCCTGCAATTTACAACACAAATACTAAGTACTGTGACTTTAGACACAGATAATACAATACTATACCATCTAAGTATGCATACATTGTGTTTGTTAGCTCAGCGGAACGAAATCAGATTTGAATAGATTTTCCTTTTCCAAAGAAAATACTTATAACATTCATTATCTATGAAGTGGGATTATGGAGTAAATATATCTAAAACAATTATTCCATATACTGTGAAATACCTATGTGAACGAAAGTATCTAATATGAAGAAGAATTCAAAGAATTGATGACTGGTACGAAGTTCTAGAAAGTCTTATTTAAGAAACCAAGTCAAAATTCTGCTAGTTTGGTTTCATTTACGTTAAAAACAGCTTCATACTACTAATAGATTCTTCGTGCATAAAAATATACGTTATCACATTTAATGCATCTTAGTACCATCTGAAATGTGTCATAAATATTGTGATTTCTTCCACATGTATTAATTAATGAATACATCAATAATAATTTGGCAAAAACGGTGACATTAATTCAGTGATTAACTGTATACGACGCGAACATCGTCGAGTGTTAAATCTTATTTCACTAAAGCATGACATCAACGCACGATAGCTCATATTTTTTTCATAAAGTGCGATTACAACTGCGCAAAACGTAACCAATTATACTAACGTGAAATATTTGACGTATTACGAATAAACAAAATTTATTGAACACTTTCTTTTCTGTTTTGCGTGAAGGCATTTGTACGAATTATTGCTTGAAACGTATTCTTGGAATGTAGATATCCAGAGCACTGTTACTTATAGCACACGATATATAGGTAATATTATTTTGTATTTATTCATTTTGAGTGAAAAATATTACCACAATATGGAATAAAAAAAGTTCTCTACCACTACTATGTAGAAAAAGCGACAGAATATTAAGTTAATAACTGACTATGAATCAAATTGAATCATTCTTGCAAATTTATAAACTACAGATAATGCTTAGTTTATGATATTAATATCATCAAAGATAAATATTTTTAGATTTTAAAAAGGCTCGAAATTAATCATATTTTTGTGAAAGTTTAATATGACAACTAGTATAAAAAAATACTTACTGATGTTCTTGGAAGCGGCAAACGCGAGCAACACGAATATCAGAAGAAGCTCAAATATCAGGGAGAGCTTCATTGTGAAGACTCACGCCCTTACTGAAACATAAGAATATATTTATTATAATAAAGGTATAGATATAGATACACATACGTACCATATGGAAATACATTACAAATCAATATCACAAATTATAACTATAATAAAGGTATAGATATAGATACACATATGTACCATATGAAAATACACTACAAATCAATATCACAAATTATAACTACATTAAAATATATCTGTTTGGACTCGTAATAAATGATAACTTTTAGTTGGAGTTCTTTACATGGATTTGAATCTTAAAAGTTTACCTACATATGTGATAGTTTAGAAAATGAAAGTATTTTATAGCCTCGATTTCCGTTTAAAAATCGTTTAGCCTACATAAGAATGCAATAATTTAGAGTAGAATTATAGTATTCTGAAAGAAGTTTGGTGACCTACTTATGATAATGATGTTCTGATGAATCCGAAATTCACACTCTTATTTTATATGGACTACTTAAGTTTTATTTATTTTCTTATTATTGCAATAATTTTACAATAAATTGCAAAATAAAGTAAATAATTCATTAATGTCTTATGCGACGTAATCAGATGCTGAAATACTTGAAAATAAGTTTCTGAAAGTTGAATAAAAAAGACTAATATACTCGTATGCGGATAGCTAAAGAATGTATTATCCATCAGGATGTATCATAAAGAATGCTGTAACATACATACATATAACAGCTTATGATTTTTATTGAACACAAATCAAAATATTCACTGTGTGCAAATTAATGTTTTCAACATCCAAATAATTAGAAGCAATATTAATGCCGGAAGTTAGATGTGCGAACTATCGATGCGCACACACAAAAACTATGCAAGCGCATCGAGTGCGTTTAAGTCTTTTTCATACGCACGATTAACCTGTCTCACTGAAATGTTATTAAGGCTTGTAAAGGAAATAATTTTGGAATAATTGATGAATGAAATACTTTTTATTTTCTTATATCAATACCTTCATTTTTCGGTAATTAGATTATTATTAATATTGCATTAAAAACGTAAATAGATAAATAATTGTAAAGTAAAATAAAATAATCAATAAACTTACCACTAAGTAAAAAAAAATACGTCAACCGGGAAAAAAACGCAATCACAAACACTATTAAATTGATTTCGTGCGAAAGCTGTGATACACGATACACCCGTACTCTTCGAACATTCACTGTACAGTAAACAACATAGGAGATAGGTGAAATGTACTGCGGAGAAAGAATGATTTCCGTTCTCTGTTACTCGCGAATGAATTCAAAAGGAGAAAGCGAGACGCACAGTGACTATTTAGAATTCAGTGTCAAGACAATTTTGCATTCTTTGATGTTTAAGCCAGTGACTCTACTAATTAAATAAATAGTTCAGTCTCTTTACCAGATAACCTACTTAATGATAGCAATAGAACTGAATACTTATGTTAATATGCGTACGTGTAAAATAAATACTCTGATAAGTTTTTACCCATTTTTCATCATTCCTTGCATTTTAATCATTAGTATTGTATCACCTGAACTATTGTCTTGATCTACGAAAAGATGGTTAGTTATGTATAAAGTCTGCAATTTACAAATTTAGAATGACTTATTTACTTAATATGTGTTATATTTACTCGTACGTAATTAAAATATGAACCCAATAACAAAATAAGTATTTATGTATGTATATACTTAAACGTTTTGCAACTTGTGTATGGAAAAGCCCAGACTCTATGAGTCAAGTTTGATCCGGGTAAAAGGCTTGTATTTCGTAAGAACTGCGATTGTAACGAAGTCGGATCGAAAATTCGAGAACATGAAATGAGGCGAGCTTACTTTACTTATGTAAATCAACTTTCACCTGTTTGTGATATGGATGGCCAATTAATACGGCCACATTTGTTTATAGAGATATTGAATAGGGCTACGAAAACAGTTTTTTTTTTTCATATTTGCAGCGAAACATTGTTTATAGGAATATTATTTTCTTAGATACTTTTAATGACTTAAGTAAAAAACAAAATAATTAAACATTTTTTTTATAAAATAAATAATCTGATTTCGAAATCTTTTTTTCATCACCCTGATATTGTCTCTACCACAAAATATATATAGCCTCGTAATATCTTAAGAAATAAATATTAAATATATAATCCAGAGAGGATCCATTACCCTAAAAGCCTTCACCGGAACACGAGACAAGTTTCGACCACTTTCTACTGGGAGAAAGTTCGGAAAGTTATTTGGTAATAATATACGAGACCAGGTTGTTTACTTTATTTTTTAATCGTTTTCCTTGTTAATGTGTTTTTAACATTTACTAATATGTATTAATTTAAGCTAAAGTGAATACGCTTAAGGCATTCTTAATTTTTACTAAAGTTTGGTCATTCGGTACATAAATAACAAGCCTATGAATTAATTTCATATCTATCAAGTCGTTATATAGTGGATTTATTTAATTAACTATTATGAACACATAGTAATTACATACATTTTCTTAATACTATAGTTCAGAGAAGTCTAAGTATCCATAAACTGAAATTAGCAATGGTGTTTGGCCTCTCAATGGTCTTGGAGTCATCCAACTATCAACCACATTAGCGCCCAACATGATCGTCATGTCATCGTGTTTAGACATTAACTGTTACCTGTTCTCAGAAAAGAGTTTTCCTCACGATATTTTCCCTCACCGCAGACCTGATGCATTTCTTAATTTATTGCTCAAACGCACATGAGATGAGATATAATTTCGTGTTTATGTACTCATTCGAAATGGAACTAGGACCCTAATGTATACCACATGTGCGAATATACCTCTTCATTGTATGCGTATAAGTTTAATTAGAACAGAAGACTTTTTATTTAATAAGATCATTTGTACACAAACGACGTCTCGTCTAGAGAGGCGGGACATCGACCTCCATTTGTGTCAGTCGGCCGACTTCTGTTGCACTTGAGCGCATTTTCACTCCATACAGTACTTGGTTTAATTGGTGCTAGTGATTTAATAAGGTTCAATAACAAGTTCAATGCCACTTTTCTCCGAATAAGTGGTAAGATCTGTGGAAAATTCCTGGGTAATATCCAGAGTGAAGAAAAACTCAGCTCCTAACTGGTAAAGGGCCTAAGCGACTTGAATATCTCCAATAAATGGAGAAAATTACGAGAATGTGTACACACTTGTACTTAGTGTACAGCGTTAGATTAAACTTTATATAGCTTATAAAAATCAAGTTTATCTAAAAATATTTTTTTAAATTAAATATTATTTTAATAACTAAATTGTAAAGTTAATACTCACCCTTGAAATCACATGTATCTCATCTCAATATTTCGTAAGAGGCGACCAAGAGAAACAGATATAATTTAGTTTGTTATGGGGCAGTGGGTTAGCAAAATTGCACAAAATGATGAACAAAACGTATCGTGTAATAAATAAGTCAGTTATTTGAATACCGTTTATACAAACAATTGTTATAAAAAAGATGACATTTTAATATTAATTCATGATCACATATTCTCATTGGAAGCGTGTGAACTATTTTAACAGTTCATTTTAATTGCAGTTTATGTTTTATAACGGCTACGCCAATTCAGTTTAAAACTTTTATTGCAAGCTTCTCTCTACTCATATATTTACGGATATGCAACTCAAGATACTCGTTAATAAATATAATATTCATACACGGGCTAGCCTATACGAGTATACAGAGTCAAGCCCCAAACAACTGAACTACGCCAAAATTAGCCAATTTAAGTTGATATTTAAACAGATATTGGATAAGAACATTATCCCCAGGCTTGGACAAAAAATAAGCTCACAAATGCAACCACCACAGTCCCATTACGTATAGTAAATCACATTCATTGAAATCATTCCCACTCATTTGTAGCCACTCGTAAATGTCTCTTGCTTAAAGTTGATTGCTCGTACTAACATTAATTTTAAAATCTAGAAAGTTAATATCCACAAATCAGTGCATATGGTTATTCATTGATCTGTGTCATAACGTACATTTGTAGTTACGTATGTGAAACTCTGTTAGCATAAAATAGGTGTACAAATCTATTTTATGAGTGCAAATAACACAAAATTATAAGCACACGCAATTGATATCAATCCATAAGTAGTATTATCGAAGAGGTAAAAGCGCACTTTCGTTTCAGATAGGAATAAGTACAAAACCACATCTCAATTTCGTAACCGTACTTTCTCGATGCACCGCGGCGCCTCCACCGATGCATGTGATTACGTTGCTTCAAGTCGCTGTTATGGTTTTATTATAAATTTCACCTCTATTGTGGGTAGATAGAGTGAGAGCCGAGTCGTTGAGCCAGTGTCGCCCCCTCGGAGCCAGCGTAAAAGCCTTACAGAGTCGTCCTTACACCGACGGCCGCGCACGCGCCTCGAGAATTTCAATTCGATTTTTAATCTGTGCATCATGTCGCCAAAAAGATTTATTTTTACACTTTCACTGCTTGTCGCTGTTTTATCAGCTGTTAATGCAGCTAGCGTATTGGGTGAGTACTTTTGCATTGTTTGTTAGGTCAACAGAGCCCTAACCTGTTTGGTTTAGGGCTAAAGTTTTCTATTTACGTAGAAAGTGCTTTCGCAGAATTCTGGGCTTTCTAAAACGTGGAACACATAAAATTTGTGTACAGCTTAAGCTAATTTCATAACTGAACAATACAATGTAATTTTGTAATTCTAATTTTATTTAACTGAAAATAAAGTGTGTTTTATACAAACTTCAATTAATACTATATGAAAGACACTATATTTTTAAGCAATTTATTGTTTAAACTATTTTAATTAATACATCAATATTTTTGGAAAACACACGTAGCTTCCTAACTTACGTAATCTGTATTTAAACTTTACCCTGTTTATCTGTATAACTAAAAAGACATTGTATATAATATAAGAAGCAAGGCTTAATACTTATAGTCAAAATTAATTAATATTTTCATTAAATTATGAAAAGCATTCAATTATTATCCGCGTTTTGCCTAAAGTTATCCCTAACACAATTTATAAGTATACGTTATTTATTCGTTACTAAACATTGAAGAGTTTAAATATTGCAATTACATTATGTAATTTATTATTAAATCTTTCCAATTTATATTTTTAATTAATGTAAAAGTCTTGACAGGTGAGGAGTTGCTAGGTTAAACCCTAATAAACTGCAGTAAACTTTATCATTATATTAAAATGAAATCAAAATAATAAAATGGATAAAATAAAACAATATTCTAATTTTACCCTAACCACTTCAGCATTTTCTTTTCATTTCACATATTTATTACGCAAGTTCCATCCACATTTACTATTATGTACTTGTTGCTTACGTAAGATCTGTAACAAGAACCTGCCGTGTTCCAAATTCATGGTCAAAAACAAAGACGTGACGTGGTCAGGTGAAAGTGACTATCGATAGAGAGTTGAAAAGCGACGTCTTGTGAAAGCGTTGAACCACGTCCATACTAAGAAAGCTGAGGTTTCTAATGTGTCCTCGTCTGAGAATTTGCTGTGAAACTAATTGCATAATACGCTTAAAAGCTGCAAATATTAGAAACTATATCCTTAAAGATTAACTTATATATGCCTGACACTGTTAACCTTGATGGGAGAATCAGGGATTAAGTAAGCAGTCAAGATTTATTTTAAAGTCTGCGTTTTACCAAATAGTCAGTCACGTATCATTTTGTATAGTCATCTGACTCAGAAACTGTAGATTTGTATACTGTCTAGTCTTACGTGGTTCAAAGCCACAACTTGCAATGCCCTTGTGATCTTGAGCCAATTTCAAGATCATCTTGGACCATCTCAATTTATTTATCTACTGTACTTATTAAGTTTCTGTAAAGGTGTATGTTTGTGTTCCGAGTTATTATGGTCTAATTTCAATGACAAACTTATAGAAACATTGATTGATATTATGTCGGGCAAGAGCGATTTATATAATATATATTAGTCAGGCAAGAGGGTATCAATTATTATTAATTGAGTCTCCCATTAAAAATAAAAATAGAGGGGTTAATATAATGTGTTTATAACCGTGTGAAACAGTAATTTCTTCCAAATTCCAGAATCGATATTAGAAGGGGATGTGAAAAAGTCAGAGCCAGAGGTTCGTAATGAGCAGAGCAACAAGAACTGCTTGTGCAAGGGCCCTGCTTGCGTGTGCTGTGTCGATCTCAACATCACTTTTGTGGATCTTGGTGGACCAGGTAAAGTCTGACACTAAGGTAATTAAATAGTCTCCACTGTGTATTATTTCATATGAATTGTTTTAATCTGAGTTATACTCAAAGGCGAATAAGAAGTTACTATGATTCCGAAGTTATATTTACTAGGATTAAAGAAAGAAGCATTAGATTGCACTAAAAAGTAAAAACTTACTCTGTATAGGCTAATTTATTTAGTAATGTTCTAATTTACAGGTTGTGTCCACATGAAATACATTTCTCCTGAAGATGGCTTCTCAGTCAATGTTTCGTATGGCAAGAATCTGCTGCATAGCTCCAAAATCAAAGGTAATTTTCTATCAATATCAATTATATAGTGATTCCTCATATAAAATATTAAACAACCAATATAATAAACAAATTTAATAAAAAAATCGTATTATATAATACCTAATGTACCAGAAATTGTAAATTTTGCGATTAACGCAATGACCATCAAAATAACTAGGGCATGTCTGTATAGATCTCTATATCGGGTTACTATGTTTAAAACTAGGAACGTTTGCCTCTTATCATTAGGAGATTCTAAACATTTGCTCATTCCCTTTTCACAGGAGCCAACCCTGCGCCCATATGTTTAGACGTTTTCGGCAAATTTGCCCAGCTATGTGCCAAATTCAACGAGCTAGCACCTACATCAAACGGCTTACGAGGTTGCTTAGATCTGGAACCACGTTTACTGGGTGAAACTCAGCTGGAATTCCCAATAGGATGCTTCAGGTCTACTGAAGGGGGTATGGAGATGGAAGAGCCTCCGGCGGAAGCTGATGAGTAAGTTTCTTGGAGAAATAACTTAATTATTGTTCACTTTCATGATACTAGACTTTTAAGTGGTATCAAAGGTCTTAATGTTTGCCGTAATATGGGTAAGGTATACCCGAAAATTACATTTTACCAGATAGTCCATACTAACTGTGGAAGATAGTGAGTAAGTCAACATTAACAGGAATTTGTTAAAATCTTTCATTTTATCTCCATAAATAGATAAAATTTCAGAGAATGTTATCCTCCAATAATTTTCTCCGCAAAAGGAGAACATTTAGATGTCTCGCTATTTATTACAACGTACCAAAGCCGTAGGTAGACATTTAATCCTAAAATATTCGCAAGCTACTTCCATATTATTTTAACTATTTGCTTCTTATTCAAATCTCAGACAAACTTTCCTGTATACTGAAATATACGTAATAGTATACTGTTATATATATCTAATTCTTTTATAGACCAGAGAACGAAACTGAAGAAAACACAGAAGAAAATACCAACGGATTTGACACAGAGAACTTTTTACTCGGAGTGTACCAGACTGCAGAGCAGGGTGTCGCCTTTTTAAGTAGCCTCCTCGACCTACCTAACAAACTGAATGTGACTAGTATTACTGCAAAGCCTACTACCACCCCAGGAGATAACCCTTCCACCGCACCGCCACAAAGACGAGGTGGAAAGGACCTTAAGCATCCTAACCTATTGTGATATGTCTAAATAAGTTTTTAATTAGAATAAGATTTCAAGATTTCCTTTTTCACAATTATGAATTTAGTTATATTCCTTGCCAAGGTTGTTTTGTTTTTAGTAATTTATTTTATTTAAAATAATAAAAAGTTTTTACGTACTATCTTTTACATTGTTTTATTTCGTCAGTACACCAAATCAACATTAAAGAAAGAGTACTATAAAATTGTTCCCATAAATGCTTACAAATATATTATGACAGTTAAGAATTGAATTTTGATATTATGAATAATAATTAAACTATAAAATAAATAGGTTTGTAAATTCATACTTCCACATTACAAAGAAGGTCATAATATTAAATATATAATAACATAGACCTTGAATCAACACGTGCTACAGAAAAATTGACTAACATCAATTTGAGGTCCCCTTTGAACGGAACCTAAACGAAGGTCGCGTCCCAATAAAACTATTTGGGTAACCCAAATTGAAAGAGATGAAATGTCAACGGATAATTTAATATACACTGCAACGAGATGGTTACTACAATGAGGTTATTACCACTACCTTGAATGATCTTGACATAATCTCTTTCACCGCACTCAAATCATTAATAGTCCTGCAACGAGTGTGGTATAAATTTTTATATTTCTAGTTCCATGGCGGAATAAGTAAGATATATTATTATAGTAATTACGTTCACATGTAAACATTTATCCCCACCCTTCCATTGGTATAAAAATTGCGAGTCATGAATATTATTTAATACAACGGAAGAAAATAAGCTGATGGAATTGTGATTGTTAAGAAATTAAATCAAGTTAATATCGAGTAGGAAAAGGAGGCTTTAATTTAAAATAAATAATTTACTTAGATACAATATTTACAAAACTTATGAATTTATTTCTTGAGATTCGTTAATAGGCTTCAAGTTTATCGAGGTAGCATTGTTGGTGTTATCCTGCAAACAAGAATATAAATCTAAAAATTATGTCTCTTAGTTATTATTACAACTATTTACCTACTCAGTTGAGCACAATATATTATACGGTATTGTCGCTTCAGGAACTTAAAGTATGATTCTGACGCGGTTATGTATCAATGAAGATCAGTAAGTTGAACTCCCGTTAATAATTATTCATAATACAATTATAAAATTGGAACTACATTGTATATCATGAGTGACCACATAATTAAAGTCATATATCTCATCCGAATACGTAAAAATATAAATATAAGATCTATAGCAAGGAAGTAAATATTTCTTAACTTTCAATGAGATAAATATAGTGACGACAAATCAATCAATTACCTTATTATCGTACGCACGTATGTAAGTTTCCTCACATGGGTGAGGTGGATCTCTGTAGAATCTCCTTATTTGCGGAGCCAGCAGTTTCGGCGCAGGTAGAACGTAGGCTTTGCCTCTTGCCCTGTTGATTTTGGACACTGCCGCCCCTACTGCGATGGTTAGGAAGGTGCCGACTAGCGTGAACCACATGTAGGAAACTCTGACGAGAGGGTTTACTGACCTGTCAACATAAAATTTGGATCAAATGAGTAAATTTATTATATTTTTTAAAATATATATTTTTTCACTATATTAGGAATAGGGAATAATTTATACCAAATATTGGAATTACCTACTTAGGTAAGAAATTGTATCGTCAAAATCAAAACTCACACTAGAGTAGCCAACGGTACACTTGTCGACCTTTACAATGTGAAGTTAATTATCAATCAAACCCACTTTACACCACATAGTCAGCATCCATCGTGTTAAGTGCTGTAATATGCCTATATCATTGAGTAATAAACACAAGTTCCCTTTGTGGCTAGATTAGGCAAAAGGCTTAGAGAGCGCGGTTTCGATAGACGTTCCAGGGAGTTTTTCGCCAAGAGGTTGTAAAATTTTGTTTTTTCTGTATCTATAGTAACATAAGATTAGATTAATTATGGGTAACAATATCGACAAGACTTACTCAATGATCTCCGAAGCACCAGCAACAGTAGAGTTGAAGGCATAAGTGCATCCAGCGGTGGTCATAGGCTTAGAGGCGTGAGTGATGGCGCCTCGGGCTGTCGCGAACTGAGCTGTAAGGCACCACCAGGCCATTGCCACTATGCCTGTTACTCCACCAGCTAGGGCACCCTGGAATTAAATAGTGCACCATAACAGGTCTGATAGACGACATGCTAAAAGGGTGGCACTATAACTATCTGTAACTACTGGGTGCGATGTGTATGATGCATCATCACTGCGACCCCTTTTGAAATAGTCAGTTGAGTGACGACTATTACATATGTGATTGTTGCGATAGTCTTATCTAGGTCGAAAACCTTTTAAGTCACCTAACATGAGAGAAAAAAACATATCGGCGTTTACTGAGTACAGAGTAATTTTCTTTCCATTAAGAATTAACTAACCATTTTGCAATAAATTTGTGTAATTAAAATTACCTGAGACTAAAATAGAGCAAATAGAAATCAGTAAAAGGAAATTATCTAAACACACATGATATAACTTACAGTTGTATCCACCCAAGGCATGAGTATTCCCATAGTGAACATTCCCAGTTGCGGACCCATCGTCATTGCTTCCAGAGTCATTGTCAGTTGTAATATCGTTCCCATTTTCTCTACCAGAAACACTAGACCTAAAATTTAAATCAATTAGTAATGGTTATATTTCCTACTTCATGGTATAGGTTAGTCCTCTGAAATAATAATATTAATTTTAATAAGGAGAATTATTTAAGATGAACCAGATTTGGGAAAATTACAAATTATTTATTTACATATAAAAACTTATTCGTACGGATATATTTAGCATTTTACGTAGCAATCTCGTATTATTTGATAAATTATTAAAACAATGATCATTTTCATAAAAAACCTTTTCGTCCTAATTATAATAACTTTAATGTAAAATACATACATACCTAAAGATAATGCTCCTAATATTATGACGACACTTTTCATAAGCCAATTGGCTTGCCGATCAGTCAGTTCCTTCTTGAAGATAGGTTTATAGAAATCTTCTAATACTACGGCAGACATTGAGTTAAGAATCGTCGACAGTGAGCTGAAATAATACAAACCTAGTTAACTCAAGTTAACATCATCCTGTAATTTATATCGTTTCATAATGTCCAAATTTAAATTACTTTGTGTAGTTAGGTCAAAAGCCTTGTGTGCAAAAACAAATTTAAAATCGATGAATTCTTTCAGGCATTTTGGGTATCTAGGTAATAACTACTAAATGATTAATATTATAAATATTATAAAATTATCATTTCAGTACAGTAACGCTTTGCATATAGACTTATTTATTTACCATACCTTAAAGCAGCACTAAATATTCCAGCAACAAAAACTCCAGGTAAACCTGGTAATCCACCCAGCACATCCATCATCAAAAGTGGTAACAGCTGATCTTTCGCTTTTGCTAGCTGTAAAACGATTGACAAATAAATTTTCGATACAAAAATTTGTCATGATTCATTACAAAAAGTTCACGTAGAACTTAAGATATGCTGTAAATTCGCATTCCTACATTACACTCGATTAGATTTTATGTACCTCCATATCGTAGGATGGTAATTCATTACTCAATCACAGTCTGCCTACAAGCTAGAGTAGAAAAGAGCTGAGAAGTCATCAGTAATCACTTAAATTACCTCCCCAGATCTCTCGGCATTTATAATATGAAAAGGCCAGAAATATACACGTTATACAAGAAATAAATAAATTGTTTTGTAAAAAAAATATATTGTAAAGTGAAAATATTACCTTCGTTGTTAAAGGATCGCAGTTGTAGTATTTTGCGTAGATAAGCAGTCCACAGTAAAGACAGAAGCAATACAACGCTGATATTCCGATACAGAATAGAAATACGGCCCTGTAGAATATAACTTTTAAGTATAACATGCAACGACATAAATACATACACATATAATTATCACCTGGATAGACAAATCATTTAGTTACCACTACGTAAGTCTTTGACTCATAGGGTATGATTTAAAAGATAAATAGTATCCAACGTTAAAGATTATCGTATCTCCATTATGAAAACAGATCATCTATACAAGGTAGTTTTTAAAAATATGTTCGTCGCCAAAACAATTTAGACGGTTTATCATCCAAATACTGACCACTGCCAGCGATGCCATATTTCTTAGACTCGCTGAGCATATCCTACAATTTTAATTATTAAGAATATGTCCACATACCACTTCGCCTTCCGCAGTGTAGGCAGAGACAAGTATCTTTGAATCATAGTCTGGTTCACGGCATTCGCTTGCAACCAATAAACTAGACCTCCTATGGTTAGGTTCCATATTGTATGACGTGTTGTAGGGTTTAGATCCCAACTGTTAAACAAATAAAAATTATATGTATCATAACTATTACATGCAATGTATTCTGACAATATAAAATATCACATAAATTCTCGCTTCTGCTTCCCAATGGAATAGGCAGATAACACTAACTTAAATGATCCAGATAATGGCTCTATCCCATCAAATGCTTTTACGTTTCGTCGGCCTTAATAAGAATTTTTATATAAATATAAGAACCAAAACATTATTACACTTTTAATATCCTCGGATTTCATTATCTTTAAAGGACATTTACAATCAATTACCACGAGGAAAATACGTCTAAGATTTCCAATATCACAATTAATTAAGCTCCTATTTTAATGTATTCAAAAAGCGAAAAAAGTATGACTTAAAAAAACCAGCATGTAAAGTAATTGATAAAAAAATACAAATAGTTAAGTCTTACTTGGGAAGTTCTATCCTGCCGCTGTCCATGTTTCTTTTCCATACAACACCGAATCCGCCCAAATCAAATGTTCCCTTGATAGCCACCAACGCCATGGCTCCGAACATAGCGGTTATTTGTATTACGTCTGTCCATACTACGGCTTGTAAACCACCCTGGGAACAAATTCGATTAACATAATATACATAATTGATTGGAAAGTATGTTTAATTTTGTATATTGTAGAAGTTACATTTATAGAATGTAACGTCTATTAAATAATCTAAAATCTCGAATTAGAACAATAAGAATTTATCCCTATACTACTGCTAAGGTAAAATAAGAAGAATAGTTTTGGATAATATTTACTAATAATTATAAAGTCTGCTGTTATACTTACCGCACTTGTATAAAATATGCAGACTAGACATACGATTGGCGTAATAATGTGTATGTCAACTCCAGTTACTGAAAACAATAAAACGTATGATTTATTTTACTTAGAAAGATATTTTTTATTACGGTTTTTAACAATACGAATAAAAATCCGTTCGGAAGTACAGGAGAGAAAATATGTATATATATCTGAATACCTTCTACAAAGTCGATCTAATAATTCAAATTACCTTGATTAAATGCCAGTGCTGGAACGTAGATTACGATTGGCAGCCATCCTATCTGGAATACAAAGTCTCATTAGTCCTAATAAAGGAATATTAGACGTAATACGCTCGTAAGAATAGCTACAGAAGTTCAAGGAACTAACATTAAGGAGAAAATGGATCATTGCGTAACTTTTTCGAGTTTATTAAGGAGAAAACAACATGATATTGATGAGGTCTGATCTTAATAATTAACTATTATAATAAAAATGATTAAGAGTGAAATTGCATGCGTGAATTTAGTTGATTTCAAAGCGGGTTTACTTACCAATTGGAAAGCAAATAGCACAGATCCAAAGTATCTTACTCTGTTATCATATCTCATCGATAAATACTGAAAAATAAGTTACAGTCAAAATTATTATAAAACCTTCAATGAAAATATATCATTCAATAATCTCATGATACTGACCTCATAGTTGGAAGTAATTTTGAGATCGTGGAATACTGGCAAATAGACTTGCGTCATCACGAAAGACATGAGGAATATTCCTCCCATGATGTAGGCATATTGGGTGCCATACACATAGACCTCTGTCGGTGATCCCAGCAAGGTGATTCCAGACACGAAACTAAAGGAGAAAATATAAAAATAAAAACTTATTTCGTTACTCCGGAATAAACATATATGTAACACTTCGGTAGAATCCTACTCTTAACCTTATTGTCAACGAAGCGTTTTATGTTCATAATTTCTAATTTCTTAACTAACTCTTAATTTCTTCAAAAATTATCAGAATTGACAGAAACTCAGAAACATATCATATCTCCTCGGTCAACTTTAAGATAAATTATGGGAATTGACATGATATAGATATTGAATATTGGTGAAACAATGGTTTTCTAGCGAACTCTAGTCCCTTAAGTAGGACCTCTCAGGTAGGTTAGGTAGAACAATAGCCTTTACTGGTAATCGTTCTAAATTAGCACGGGCACGCACGGGACTGCCCTGCATTTGTAGCTTTACGAATTTTATTTTTAAATTTTCTTCTGTTTACACTTTGTGTTTATGGACATACGTATAGACAGATTCAACACATAGGGGTAGTCACAGACTTGAGTGAACCTTAGTCATTCAAAGACCTGTTTCAACAAAGATGCAATACCAACTTTAAAGGTGGTGGGGTCATAAATAGAGAATCTGCATAAACGCTACGACCGTCAGTAAAACTGTTCAACACAAACCTGGCAACTAAAGACATAGCAACAGGGACCACCTTCATGTTCCTGCCACCCAACAGGTAATCCTGCTGCGTGGTCTGCTTCTTCATGAACCCCCAGTAGACCCCCACCAGGGCGCTGATGGCCAGCATGAACACAAACACCACATAATCCACCCATGTGAACCTTTGCATCAAGTGCAACATGTTGGAATCGTCCATTTTGTTTTAGTTAATATCGCGAGGGGTCAAATAACATTACTAGGACAGGACCCACTGGCACCCAGTTACGGAATGGCTCACCCGCTAAATCTGTTACAATGAAACAATTACGATAACTCGCAATTTAAAAGAGGATGTTGCGAGATCCCCCCTCGATCGCTATTCATTCGGCTGACTAATCTTAATCCCTTGCATGGCGATGACTGAAGATATTTGAAAAGTCTGCGTTAGTTATCCACTATGTATTCCACCACAGAGACCTCTTCAAGAAATATAAGCGTTGTACCCTAGGTTGATGAGCAACAGCGTAAAAAGCAAATAAAATGGTCATCAAATATTATTATGTAACACTACATAACTCTGTTAAATATGCAATGACGACCTTCATTCTGTCCTGAGTTTAGGTACTTAATACCTATTTGTATATACAAATATATAATGTCTTTAATCCACTTTCCGATCACTGCCATGCTAGTTAATCTGTGCCTACTCCTCTTTAGGGTAAATATATGTAGGGTATGTATAATATTTCAAAACTCTTCGAACAGTTAACATAGGATACAGGAAGTATGTGATAGAAATATAGATGTATACTGTACTTGTAAGTTGCTAAGTATCATCTAGTATTGTTATAACCGTGATAAACAACCAAATACAAATAGGACCCGGCCAAAGCACGGGACTTTGCATTGCTCCATGGTATAAAACAATCGATGCATACTGCTTTGTATATCTTGTTATTATTATATCATAGAATAGAGATTTTACTCAAATCACTTATATACAGGACCTACAATATTCTTTGTGCCCGATTTCAACATGTTACATTGAAGTTACCGAGCTGTAAGTATCTACATTTTACGACCCAAGGGCCCTAGTCCCAATTCCGCCTTTGCGGAATAGGTTACATAATAATATCATGGCTACATTAACGAGCCCACTATTCACCGCATAGTCTGCACCCATCATGACATTTCGTGTTACGTATCGACGTACATAATATTGTTGGCCCTTAAGAATGATAGCTTTTTACTACATCAACATACATACATGGACCATCACACTTTTTTATTCTACACATGCATAGGTATCATAATTTTTTAATTCAATATTTTAAAAACATTTTCACGATCTTGTGGAGAAATCTGATATTCGCATCTCCACGAAGTTGTGGTATTTGTGATTCCACACCCACCTTGCACCCATGCGTGAAGTAAATAGTAAGTACCCAATGTAGCACTGACTACATGTCTCCAAGAATAGCACTGTAATTAGTGGGATTCACATTAATCTATAGTAAAATCTGGATTGTTTAGATGTTATTCAATAATTTATTATTATTTAATAGATTACATTAATATTTTACCAGTTATTGTCATAATTACTGCCACGATAAGTTGAACAATAAATTGTACCGCGATACATTGAACTGAAGCAATATTGTTAGTTTGTTTATATCGTAACCAACGAAACTGCATCTGAATATTACAAATAAATGCATGCTGCAGGATATATTTAATTAAATATTCTTGTCAAATATCTGAGAAATGGCAGTGCTTTTACTTAGCCCTTCAGAACAAACATATATAATAGACGGCGTGCAAGTAAGTATATTCTAACCTATACCGTAATATTCATAAGAGTTAAATGTTAAATGCATTGTCAATTCCAAAAGTAGAAGACAGCTATTGTCGATGTGCTGTGTCCTATTTTGTATATCTTCCCACAAGGGATCTATGATCTCTACTTATGTATGTTTCTCAGTTACTGAGAATGCTATGATAGGCGTCCAATCTATACTCAATTGAGATATTTTGTGCAATGTACTTACTGTACATGGTTAATACAATGGTGGTCTACAAAACTATATATAGATTTTTCATGTGTTGATAAAAAAATTTTGTTTGCATGAGAGGGACAGTTAGGTATAATAAATTAACGTATGTAAAAATCTATCACGCATATCTTTAAATACATTTGTGTGTTCCAGGATGATTACAGAATTGATGGAAGATCCAATATAGATTACCGGCCTATGGAATTGGAAACAGATGTTGTTAGTCATGCTAATGGCTCTGCTAGACTACGATTAGCTAATACAGATATCCTAGTTGGTATAAAAACTGAAATAGATGTGCCAAAACCTGACAAGCCTAACCAAGGAAAGATTGAGTTTTTTGTTGATTGGTAAGTAAGACAATGCAAACCACAATTTAACTAATACTAGTTATAAGTAAAAACTTTGTAAACATTTGTAGATGTTAACTATAGCCTAACTAGAGGAATTGAATAATATAATAATAAAAGCATTTATTTACAGCAACAAAAACATACACAATACAAATATTTTACAAATCAAACTTACAAACTAGGAGGTGCATATAGCTTGTGCATGTTATTTTCGCAGTAAAAGGGTTCTAACTCAGCTTGGTATGTCATGTTTGGTGGCAAATGCAACGCTGATATTATGTTAGAACCAACAAGAGGGCAAAATTAACAATAAGAGCTTAATAAACATATAAATAAATTATTGTGTTATGTATTGTAATAACATATTGCAATTATACATACAGTATATAAATATTTTTTAATGCTTATATTATGTGTACGATACATGTATTTACAAATACAATACAAAATACATACAAGACAAAGATATACAACGTAAAATATGAAAAAAATTAATGTGTCACAATTACATGTTATTGTCAAGTCAACACAGTGTAGCGGCCGGATTGGGGGGCAACGTTGGGAGCACACGCCTCTTTTTGCTGGCTGATGAAATGTTCCTTGAGTAACCGTTTTAGTGCACCACTACACAAAAATCAACATGCGTACACTCAAGGCAAATCAACGGACTCGGCATTACACACTGTAATTGCACGCGTGGAGCAGGCCATCCACCACAAACAGTCTACACTGGGATGCTTCATCGACATTGAGGGAGCATTCGACAGAACGAGCTTTGTGAGCATAGCAGGGGCCCTAGAGGGGCGTGGCGTTGAGCCCGCCCTCGCTGGTTGGGTGGACGGCATGCTGAAGGGCAGGGCCGTCACCGTGACTGTGGGGGGGGCTTTGCGTGCTCAGGTTGTGCAGGGCTGCCCTCAGGGAGGTGTGCTTTCGCCACTTCTCTGGAATCTGGTGGCTGATGGGCTCATCACGAAGCTGAATCACGGATCTTTCTTCACCGTGGGCTATGCTGATGACATTGCCATTCTCCTGAGCGGGCCTGTTGAGAGCACATTGTGCGACAGGATGGGTATGGCGCTCAGGACGGTCGAGGATTGGTGTAGAAATAACGGACTGTCTGTGAATCCGTCAAAGACCGAACTTGTGTTGTTCACCAAGAGGAGGAAGAGGGCGCCGCTGAAACTGCCACGGCTGTTCGGCGAGCGCCTGTCCCTGGCAACAGAGGTGAAATACTTGGGGATAATTCTTGATGACAACTTACGCTGGAACAAGCATTTGGACAAGAAGCTCGCAAGGGCCTGCGGGCTCTTCTTCCAGTGCAAACGGCTTATAGGCAAAACATGGGGCCTCAAACCTGAAATTACCAAGTGGATGTACACGACGCTGATCCGACCCGTAGTGGCTTATGGTTCAGTCGTCTGGTGGCAAAGAACTGAATTGTCCACGGTGGTACAGAAACTTCAAAGATTCTAGAGAATCGCTACGACCGCAATAACCGGATGCATGAGGACGACTCCATCGGCTGCCCTTGAGGTCCTGGTGGACTTGGCGCCCTTGGATCTGTACATTCAGCAAGAAGCTACTATGGCCGCAATTAGAATCGATAACTCGGGCCACTGGGCTCGCAGCGACTGTCCTCACACTAGGATACTAAAAAGGGCCCTGGCAAGGGAACCGCTGTTGGGGGCATCGTGTGACAGAATCCCTGCCGTGTGGGCAATGCAAAAAAACTACAGGATCAACATGCAGGAAGACGGAGATCGAGCGGACACCAAGTACGTCCGTATATACACGGATGGCTCCAAGACCCATAATGGCACTGGAGCGGGTATATACTCAATAGATCTCAACATAAATATATCACTGTCTCTGGGGGTCCACAGCTCCATATTCCAATGTGAATGTGTGGCAATTATCGAGGCGGCGGTCGCCGTTCTGCGACGTGGACTCAAGGGATACCACATAAAGGTGGTCTCGGACAGCGCTTCCGTTTTGATGGCGCTGTCCAGTACGACAATAACATCAAAGCTAATACACGAGTGTCATCTCCAGCTTACCAAGGTGTCCATTATGAATAGTGTGACACTGCAGTGGATTAGAGGGCATAGTGGATCACTTGGGAACGACGCAGCGGATGAGCTTGCAAGAAGAGGAGCGGGGGCGGCCTTAGTGGCTCCGGAGCCTTTGTTGCCCCTACCCTTTAGCAAGTTCAGATCATGGATAGGAACCTGGACCAGGGAACTACACAATTTGAGATGGAGGGAACACGATGGCTCGAGCCATTCAAAGGAAGTTTTTCCGGAGTTGGCCCCCAAATTAACGAACAAATTGCTTCAACTAACGAGAAGAGAACTGCGTGTGATGACCGAAAATATCACCGGCCATTGCAGACTAAACGGGCACCTATTCAAGCTCGGAATCACGGATAGCCCACTGTGCAGGGGCTGCATTGACTCCACTGAAACCATTGGCCACGTTGTCCTGGAGTGCGGGGCCGTGGCTGAAGATCGGGCTAAAATCCTTGGGAAACCGGGGTCGCTTCGGGAAGCCTGTGAAGACACTAGGCGTCTTCTGCGCTTCTGGCGGGTGCTGGGCTGGCTGGAATAGTCAGCGACATCACGCAAAATGGTCCCAGTGTGGACTAATTGCGGAAACCACGGAGCCCAATAAACTAAACTAAACCGTTTTAGTTTTGGCTTAGCCATTAACTGCCTCATCGGTGGGAGGATGTTATTCCAGCACTTAGAGGCGGCGTACTTGAAAGCACCCCTGAAGGCAGTGGTGCGGTGTCGGGGCAGTACAAATTGGTTGGTTGCCTCACAAGGTTTGCATTGCTTAACTTGGAGATATAATGAGAATCAGTGGCCATGCAATGATGCTTTAATTTTTTTATTATATTCTTTTCAGCTCTGCCAATGCGACACCCGAATTTGAAGGAAGAGGTGGTGAGCAGTTAGCAATGAGCATTTCAAATATTATGCAGAAAGCATATCATTCCGCCCAAGCATTTGATCTGAAACAACTGTGCATACTAACTGGGAAACAGTGTTGGAAGCTTTATGTTGATATTTTGGTAAGTATAATAATATGAACATATCTGAAATTCATACCTATAGTCCATTCGAGTTAAGTAAATAGTGACGTCTTAATATACAAAAGTAAACTGGCCAATAAGACGTTAGATAATGAAAAAACAAGTCTCTTCAACCAATGGCGGACAACCGTTGTCACGTCTTATTGGTCAAATCATGGGGACATGATGACGTCACTATTTTCTTAATGTGAATATACTATAGTGGAATTATATTAATAGCGGTACACAAGGGATACAGTAGCAAAATTAAGGATTCTATCTTTCTTATAGACCATTTACCCGGGACATTAGGCACGCATTATTATAATTATTCCTGAATAGTTCAACTTCCTCTCACTAGTTACACATGAAAATCAACATTAGTTGAAGGGAAACAAATTACAATGTGCTTTTTATGAATCTAGATTTTGGAGTGTGGTGGCAATTTATGTGATGCAGTGTCGTTAGCAGTCAAAGCAGCCCTATTCAATGTCAGAATACCATTTGTGAAAGCAGCATTGATGGATGGAGGTGATGTTGATATGGTCCTATCTGATGACCCATTTGACAGTAAGCCTTTGTGTGTTGGAAGTGCACCTTTATTGGTAAGTATTATTATTTACTTATATACTAATGGCCTCCTATTGCTTGTGGTAAAATTATAATATAAAAATGGGGTTACTATTGTAAGTACAATTAATTGCACTGACAGCATGTCTCAATAAATACTGTTTACCCATAGTCATTTATCTCAAATAACAAGACTAAATCAATGTGTCTTTATGAACAAGCGTTTTGACAATATACAATAGCACTAAATTATGTTATACAAAAATCAATTGTGAATCCTAGATTCATTAGAAACATTGAATAATGCACAATGATATCTAGGAAACTAAATATTAATTCAGTTACCCTATTCAAACTGATATGTAATTACTAGTACTATTTTTACTGATTATAATGTCTTACTTTTTATAGGTAACACTATGCCGGATAGGTGACAAATGTGTAGTTGATCCCTCAGCTGAAGAAGAGAGCTGTAGTGAGGTGTCCATCATTGTAGGAATTAGTGGCAACCCCAAATATTATAGTTCAGGAGAGGATGGTGATGATGAACACTGTTGGAAATGCACAGCTATCAGTATGCTAGGTGCTGGCAGTGTTGCTACGGGAACACTTAAGAATGCAATCAGTCAAGGAATGTAAGTAAAATTTATGTATGCATACATTTCACAAATATAACCTTACCCTTTGGCTAGGAAACCTATGTGTCGGACTATTATTTATATTTGATTTATTTTTGACCTTATTCAACAGATACTTTCCCAATGTCTGACTTTTGTGTCACAGGTTTCATAAGTGACTAACAATATTCAAAATATAGACACACAACACAAAGCTTCCATAGAACCTTTATCCCATTCTGATATTGGACCAACCATTTTAATAACAGAAAATCTTATTTATGCATGATTAAGATGCGGCTTGAACCTTTACCAACACTGCTTTCAAATGTTATTAGTATTATAAAAAACTAAATTGTTTAGTTATATTTTTCTTTTCCAGAATTGCAGCTAAGTCCTTAGATGCGGCCCTAGGAAAAGCTCTACTCAGGGAAGCTCAAGAAAGCGTTGGACAGAAAAAGCGATCGTATGGATTCCTCAATAAATAGCACCGTAGAAATCTTTGTTTTTTTCCATTTTAAAAAAATATTCGTAGAAAAATTTGTGAATATTCTTATTCTATTGTTTCTTATGCATCACACCTGTTTCCCTACACCTTCTGACAACCACCCTCGATTCATTGACACTCATACAAACACACTACTTACTTGCGTCACCCTTTTTCAATGTAGACGATGTTTTATTTTATTGGGCATACCCCTACGTAATGGCCCTAATATTTACTGTTATAGCGGTTATTTAGTTACCGTGAATTTCTGTATTTAAATAAGTAGCGCACGCCATAATCAAAAGACTAGTACGTACAGTACTCTTATGAAATAGTGAAACTTCCAATAATTTTACAGTATAAAAGCGATTCTTGTGACGTCGTGCTAGTACTGAAACATAACCGGAATATCAGGAATACGTTAAGCTTGTATTGAATATAGTTCGAAAATGTGTTGAATAACCCAAATGCTCCCTAAGTGATACAGTATGACTCGTCTTACTGTTACCCACCAAAAAGTCGAAATCTTTCCCAATATTACATAGCATAAATAAAACTCCAAATTCAAGTAATTAATCTTTATATTAATTTGTTACCTAAACATAATATACTCTAAACATATTTGCCGAATAAATAAACAATACATAAAGCACTTAATCCTGGTGGGCCTTACTCTTCGTATTACTGAACACATCGTGGCACTTGCGCTCCTCTGCAAACTTGACGGGGCCACCAAGCTGCACTGTTTCTGGCACTGACAGTTCCTCATTGATCTTTTTAGCCAGGAAATATATTTCTGCCAGCGCAATGATCAAGGCACACATGACACCCAATAGTAACCTGAAGCCGAAATCTAGGTTGCCAACCATCCATTCCACGCCACGGAAACCAAACAGAAAGCCGGCGAATATGGATATGATAAACTGGCCCACTGCTATGAGTTGACGGTTTAGGGATTTCACTGGAACAAACATAGAAAATTTAGTTATAAATATTATGGCTATATACTGCTAAAAGGCACCAAGGTGCTGTCCTTCCCAATGGATTGAAAGATGTGAGCGGTCACATGAGTATCACTATATAGTATAAAACAAAGTCGCTTTCTTTGTCCCTATGTCCCTTTGTATGCTTAAATCTTTGAAACTACACAACGGATTTTGATGCGGCTTTTTTAACAGATAAGAGTGATTCAAGAGGAAGGTTTATATCTATAATAACATCCATTAAAAAGTGGAGTAGGCTATATATTTTATACACGTGCGAAGCTGGAGCGGGTCACTAGTAGAATAATTACTAAAAGACAAGGTATCAACGTAGATATGGATTTCAGATAGTATGGCACCAATTTCTATTCCCAAAGGGCATTTAAAGCAGCATTTCATTTAATGACAATATAAAACAGCATTTTAGTAATACATTTAAATACTCACACTGATAAGAAATGGAGTCTTCAGGAAACCTCAATCTGACATTATCAACTGACTTGGTCATTTTCCGATATTCCCTTGTCTCTTGTTGGGCTCTCAATTTCACACACCTGGCTTCTAAAACTGGATTCCTCTTGATGATTTCATTTTCTGGTAATACTACTTTGCAATCTTCTAGTAACTCGTGCAGATATGGTACGTTTTCTGTTTTGCGCTTTTCATTCACATAGTGATACAACCAAAGGGTATCAGCTGTTGTTATGAATGTATGGATTTCCTCTTTCACTTTAGGTTTTTCTGGTTTTACTTCCTCGCCTGCTGATTTGGTATCAGTGTCTTCTTTGGATTCATTTTCCTTATTTTTCTCATTAGCTTTTTTATTTTTATTTGCTTTTTTATCTTTCTTGGCAGATTTATCTTTCTTTACTTTCTCATCACTATCGTCAACCTTCTCTTTATTTTGGTCTTCACTTACAGCATTACTTTCTTTTAATACATCCTCTACTACCAGTTCCATTTCATATATGTTATATAAAAATTTGGACTCATCTTCAGTTAGATTTGTATCAACTGTTAAATCACCCTCACTCTTCTCATAATCTTCACACTTTGCATCTTTAGCTATGCAAAGTATATTCTGTGGAACATCCTTCCTCTTTGGTATACCTTTAAGAAACTCTAGTAACTTTTTTGATGGAACTATTTTCAAATTACTAGATTGAACTGACCCTATAAGATCCATGTTTACTTTGCAATGTTTAGTTTATGGTTTAGGTCTGCATACAAATCTCTCAATTCCTCTTCTTTTTCTTCAAATGCGTTGTCAATCCTCTTGCATTTAAAGTTCATATCATCAATGAACTGATCCCATTCCTTTTTCCTTTCCTCTTGTAACTTTTGACGCTTTTCCTCTGTACTCTGAAACACGTATTTAAAATCAAATTAATTTATGTAACTTTTCAATATAGGGTTTGAGTGGTTACCCCCAATATTACACTGCTTTTAATATAATACTTACTATATCTACTGACCCATATATTACGACAAACGCATTTACAACCATTAACCCTTGCAGTGTAGTCAGAGGTTCAGGTTTCCATCTCCACAATGGCGAATATAGTAACCCATATATTACCAATTAACATTAAAAGAGAAGGAAAACATCTAGATCATACAGATTGGTTATGTAGATCTGAGAATGTTTAATTTTCATGTTTTCACCTCAGGTACTGGCTATCTGGTACACAAATTTGTACTAAGACCTTACTCTGTACTTATGAAATGGAATGGACCAGTAGTGGTCTTGTAAAATGTCTATACTATACTCGTATACAAAAAATGATAGTCATATTTTTAAATCAACACTACCTACCTTACGGACCACCTGTATCTCTTCTTGGACACTGTCCAATAATGTTAAAGACTGTTGAATCTTATCCTTAAGCACATGCAGTGCTGGCTCCCCACATTTATTGATTCTATCTAACTGTGTATCTTTGATATCTGTAACCTTTTCTAGAATTGAAAAAAGGTTTTCTACTTCTCTATCACCTCTTTTCTCCTAGAATAATAAAAAAAACAATACATTACAACAATAGTATATTTAGCTATGTTATCAATGCCTTATGTCACAGCCAGGGGAAATTCAGTGTTATTACATACACCTACATTCATATATTCATATGATCCTGACCAATTTTATTATTATTTATTTATAAAAAAATAAAACAATAATATTGTCTTCATTTTAACCTTTTAGAAGAGAACGTCAAATTTAATAGATGAAAACAACATCACTCATTAAATGTGAGCCAACACAAAAATTAATAAAAATATGATATTTAAATAAGCATCCAAAAAGAAGCTGTAGTATTGTACTTAGAGAAGGAGACTATTCACCTTACCTTTTAGGGGACATTGGTTAATAGAAGGATTACATACATTCAGGGTGAAAGGATTTGGAAATAGACTGCAACAAAGCTTTTATACACTTCAAATTATAGACTATATTCACAATATGGAGCAATTACTAAGAGGAGCGGGCCATATGCAATATTTGTATGGTAAGTAGCAACTTTCACCAGGTCCTCTTTGTTTTTGGTTCGTGGTTTGCAAGATAAGTAAGAAGTGTACAGAAAAACATTTAGAAAAGATGGCGTATTTGTAAGGATCATCCAAGATGTCCAGAACATACAAGTATGGGGCATTTAATATAGTGGTAATGGGCATGTGTATATGTATGCATGTCACAGGATTATATTACTTATATCCAACTATTTGGGGCATAAATGACACACATTCAGAAGATTGTATTGCTGACATAGTAATTGTATTCAAGCTTAAATCTGCACATATATGTGATGGCAACCAGAACGCAGGTTTTCTTCATACCTTTTACAGCTGATCGGATAAAATAACCACTTAAAGACATTCTCAATTATATTAAAAGATTGCCTTACCTCAAGTTCTTTTAGCATGAACTTGATTTCTCCATTCACGAAAGGACGATGGTCAAATAACCTTGTACACACTTCACCAATTTCTGAATAAACAAATAGGAAAATATGTTACTAAAAGCATATAACTTGAAGAATTAATATAACTTCAAAATAAACTAAAACCCAGAATGACATACATTTTACAATAGATTCTACTATAGTAAAATAAAAACTCATAAGCCTAGCAATATATACATTAAATACTATGTTAGAAACTTAATAAAAGAATTTGTCTACTGGGTACTAATTTTTACAAATGAACTTGTGCAAAACTTTGTGAAAATAACACTGAAATTATAAGCACAAACCTCGTGACAGCTCAGACATTTTATTTATTATCTTATGGCTTCATTCATTCGTTCTTTTAGTAAAGGGAATTGCCATATTTTATATTTTATGTTCCTTTTTACCCCGCAAAAAGAAAGATACCAAGGTTGTATAGGCATTGCATAAATCGTAAGAAACAGTGCAAGTGCTTATTATGCAAGTATTATTTATACATTATGAAATTGAAGTTTTGTACAGAAAAAAATAAGCGAAAAAGAAAGAAAGAAAAAATGGATTCCCTCATAGCTGAAGTTTGAAAAACATAATAATATAACGCTCTGCGAAATGTATACAAGAAAGTTTTAAAAAGGCTTAGTAGCTGGGATTATGAACACCAATTTTCGCCAATCCCTACAATATCAGTAAGTATATACCATAGAGTAATTAATAAGAGGAGTGGGCCTTACGCAATATTTGTATGGAAACTAGCGTGGCATTACGCGGGGTGAAACGAGGTACGCGGGGTGAAACGAGGTACGCGGGGTGGAGGGGATATATTACAACCAATTAAAACAAGGCATTTTGTGAGACAAAATATAGGTATCTTCTTTCTACTAAATATTTTTAGACTCCGCACCAATGAAAACACGCCGGTGACCGCGCCTTTCAACGGGTCCTCTTTATATTATTTCGTGGTATATACTATTCCGGTACCCGGATAAGGTAAAAGTTAGTTCTTATAAATGGCGACAAGGCTTACCACCCTTCATTGTCCATTGAGTACTGACTATCTGATCAACACATGGGTTTTAGGTGGCCATAAAATTACTACCTTCGCAATTGCGGAAATGACCATCTAAACCCCTGACTACCCTGCAAGGGATAATGAACGCGAACGTGAACTCTTTTTACATACTATTTTACATTTGCAGCTAACTATTTGATGAAAGATAGAGCAATATTCAACAGTAAGACTGCGTGGTTATTCATGATTAATAGCAAACGGGACTTATCGCGTATGTTTTTAAATAATAAAGTTACCTTTATTAACCCGACTGCAACGTAGCCGAAACGTCGGGTTAATAAAGGTAACTTTATTATTTAAAAACATACGCGATAAGTCCCGTTTGCTATTAATCATGCGTGGTTATTGTTCATTCAAGAAGCGGTCACCGTGTCATGATAAAAGACAAATCAGTGAAAATTTTTCAAAACGGTATCCAATAATATTGGGCCCATAACTATGAAACTGACTTTTTTAAGGGAGTAACCTAAAGTATTTTCTTAAATATTATTTATTTACTTACTCATAATACGTACCATTTTTATTTTTGCACTTGCGGCATCTCATAGTAGTTTATTTATTCATTTACTAAAATAGCATTAGGATGGGAATAAAATCTTTGAAGGTGCTGTGGACTGCCACATCGGATTTCAGCCTTTTCCCTAACAAGCAGTTATCCAAATTTCAAAACAGATGGTAATCTCTTGGAGCAAGGTCCGGGGAGTACGAGGGAAGTCTTAAATATTGCAGTTGAAACTCTCTTAATCTGGTATATAACTTTTTTTGTTGGGCGATACTTGGTCCAGCGTTTTCCCAAAGTAACACTGGCTTACGGTAATAACCAGCCACGGTTTTTTACCAGCTCACTTTTCAATCATGGGCTGCAATTGCTTATAAAACACATTTGACGTTTGGCCAAATTTAAGAAAGCTAAGTAAATAACTCTCATTTTTGAATTTTTTTTCTCTTGAGTCAGGTTTGTTTGCCAAGATACTATTGCGAAGGCTGCACACAATGGGCAAAATGACAAGCCATCGTATTGGGCCAAAATGATGCATTTGTATGTTGATGTTTATACATTGAGTATTCTGCATTGGCGCTTGATAAAATATGGGCGTAGAAATTCTTGTTTAAATGCTACGTTTAAATATTAGTAATGTGTAAAGTAGAGTGATTCAAAAGAAATGGGGGCAAGTAAATGGACGATGATTATAAATTGAAATAGAACAAGTTTTTAGTTAATATTGATATGAAGCTGATAAAGATTAAGCTATAAGTTACAGGAGTACACTTAGTGTAAAATATCTAACAAAAGTCTTCAAAAATTTATAAGTAATAACTTGCGGAGCACCCCGACGAACTAAAAAACTGACTATATTGCTAGTGTTGGAGCACACTAGAAAATTAAGGCAACATACCATCGTTTGTGCCCCGGTACACGAATGCACCCGCATGACGGCCAACAGGCAGAGGTGGCGGGAGGTTGTGCGGCGAACCATGTCGGCTGCTCAAGATGCCACGTCATGAAGACCACGACCGCTCTGATAAGAGCGTAACGATTGAGAAGACCATCATTTAATTTGTAGATCCAAATTTCCAGACCGGAGAGGTTAGACTTAGAACCAACAACACACTGTGTTTTCTATTAGAACACAACCGCCATAAACATAAATAATTTTTCAAACCCACGTTGTAGCCTACATAGTGCCACGGCGATATATATTATAGTTTATAATGCAATATTTTAAGTATTCCATTATGTAAACAGAGTGGCACAGAGAAAAACAAAATAATAAAAGGCTTACGGTTTTCGAAAAAGTTGAAGTCGCAAGTTGCATCCCAATTATAAAGTAGTCATAGCTTCATACTTGTATGATAGCTTTTGCATAATGGACCGCGGCTTTTACAAATAAAGTGATATAATATACACTCTTACAAAAAAATATTAATCTAATTTTCCACACCTTGTAATATGATTTTATTTGTATTAAATATGGCAATTTTGGAGAATCATTCGTTCAATACTCTCGCTCTTTCATTCATAATCAACCAATCAAGGCTTTTCTTCTATTCGTGTTTTATTTTATGCATATTTTTTTATTTTAGTATAAAATTCACTCTTGATGTGAGAGGTCGCATCTTCGTTGTTTTCAGTCAAAGTCGTTGATAGTGCGAAATTGTTTTCTATAGGATATTGTGATTCCATCTAAAATGTGCGATGTGTAATATGTCTTTGATTAAATATGTTATGTGCTGTTTCAAACAGATAAAAAAATTAGCTTAGATTTCTTGTGATTATTGTGATAGTGCTGAAAATTATTGTTGACCATGCCGGGCCTTATTGGAATTGGTGATTTTATTGAAGAGACTCGGGAGGATTATAATTCTCCTACTACGTCTACATTTGTCTCTCGTATGCCCCAATGTCGTCAAACCATCAACGCCTTAGAAGAGGTAAGATCTTACACATTCTGCAATAGATTTTGAATGAACTTGCTTGTAAATACTTATATACGTTTGTATGTTGTTTTGTCGTCTGATACGGTATATAATCTTTATTCTGAGGTATTTTCTGTGCATATAATGTTTTTTATTGATTTATTTTCATGTTTACTTCTACGTAGAGGCTGTTATACAATAAGGATAGGAACGTAATATAATTCGTCATTGTGTTCTAAAACTACCTAATAATATGCGTTGTTTTGTTGTTAATAACATGAGACATTGATTGTACTTCTGCATTGTATGTTTTGTTTGAAATTATTTTGCTACAACAACTTGGATTTATACGAATATACCAATATACTGTCTTGTAATCAGTTTATAATTAACTATTAACAAAACCACAATACTAAATACAAATCTGTTTTATCATCTAATATATTTTATGATATGTATTACCTTATTTTTGTCACCTGGATACTGAAAAATATATTCTAGGATAGTCTTTACAGTTTCATAGGTAAATAATGTGCATCTCTTTAGTCTGGGTGCTGAGTGTTTGCTTTGATATTACATTAAACTTAAATACAAGGATATTAAGAAACACTAGGTTCGATCAGTGTTTGAATACTTGGTGGCTATTCAAATTATAGTAATCAAAATCATAGGATGGGTTAAAACATTGGAAACTATACTGAGTTCCACACCTGTAAAGGTAATAGCTAGCACCATGAATGACAATGGGTAAGGAATAGTGACAAAAATTATTATTGTTGTCGATATTTATATTCAGTGTTCAGTATAGTTGCCAGCGGAGCCATAAAACTTAGGCTATCTTCAGATCGAATGATAAATATGAAGTGTATATCAGGGCTGAAATACTGCCTAGAATATCATACTTAGTCGACTGAACAGGTTTGTCTGTTTGCTGTAAATTTATTGAAAAAATGGCTAATGACTAGCAAAACTATGCAAAAACTGTAAGGATTCAATTAATAAAAATAGAACGGAATCAGTGTGATGTAGATGATGATATAGATGATGATGTGTACAGTTAAAAGTTATATTAGATATTTTAGCAATGATAGTGTCTCAATAAATGTCTATGTTTTAAGATATGTGACCATGATAAAATATGTTAATGTTCTGTCCACCCTTGTTTTTTAATAAATTTACAATAACTATCTTTAAGTGCTTTGATTAGTTATGTATGATATAAATAACTATTATAGTTTAATGATTTTGTTTATTTAAGTAGTTGAATGAAAATAATCACCTAGTTAATGCGTAACACGTCACACCCTTTTCATAATAGTGTTTAACAGAGTAAGAAATAAATCTAGTAAAAGAATTAGGTACTCAGTCAACATTTATTATTAATAAATATCTTTTCATTGCCATCCATTCAAAAATTACACTCTTGTTGTATTTACTCTTTTATCATTTCTACATTTACGTACGAATTCGATTATATTATGTACGTATTGACCCAGCTACAAACATATTTCACAAAGTCTCGTTAAAACTGTAATTTTATTTAGGCTCGCGTGAAAGTTTTCTATTATATTTGAATATGTGTAGTTGCTATTGAATCCACAACATCTCAAAACGTACTCTCGGCTATTCAGAACGACAATAGCGACGAATTAAGGTCGCTTATTAAAGCCTATTACCGAAATAGAAAATACAAAAAACATCGGAAACATTCGTCTAATGTTTGTGTGATTGTAGACACTGAGTTTTTTTGGGGTCAACAACGTGCGGTTCGATGCTGTGACTCATCACATATGAATGTGTGAACTAAATCATACGAAAATGATAGATCAGTTTGTATTGTGTGTTTTGGGTTGATTTATTTCTTTAACTTATGCGTAGAAGACTAAAATCTACTTCCGATAATGAATCCGTCGTTCAAACATATTTAAAGGAGCTTGTTTGTGTTATGATGTAATGTTGTTGTATATTCACGAAAATTATAACATTTAACTAAAAACAAGGAATTTACTTAAGTAATTAACTAGCAATTCGTTTACAAATTATTACATAAATGGAATGCGACGACAACCGTATTCGAAATTCAGAATAGCATGTACAGTAATAGTTAGCACAAGTTTTAAATTCTAAACTAACTATAATTAAATATCTATTTTGAGTAAATCTAAATTCCTTTGATTAAACGAGATGTGTTAGAGGCAGAAACAACGACATAGATGGTAATCAAAATAGCTTTACGATCCAACAAGTCACGGATTAGTTAATTCAAAACAGTTCTTGTGGTAGAGATGGAATTAGAATAATGTTAAGTATCACATATCCATGATGAGTAAATGCACGTATTTATCTACCAGGAGGAAGTAAAATTAAGATATTTCCTTCTAGGTCACATAGATACTGAATAACTACTTGTAAAGATATCAATCCCACTATACAATATCACTATCTAAATCTGCTTAAAGATGACCTAGGATTGGAATTAAAGTATTATAATGTTTGTAAACTCTCTAAGTACGTTTATCTATTAACTGTTGAGATAAGAAATGATTTCCGTCCTACACTGGGGTGAGTCATGCAGACAGATTCAAATGAATTTTATCCAGAGACCTTATCAGTGCCTGCATAATTATAGCCCGTAATGAGAGAGATGGCTTGTGTTACAAATGGATGCGTGGGCTTCAACTGCATGGGTGTGCATGTGGCTTTATTGTTCTGTAAATAATAATCTTCGAATAGTAACTAGTTAGTTTTGCTTAAGACTTTACGAATAAGTCAAATTGGTAATAACTGTTATAGAAATGGTAAATTTTATTGATGTTGAGGTTGGATAGAAACTATGTAATATTCATGAGGCTTTATAAATTATGTTCAATGTTTTACTCAATTTATCTAAGCAGTGAATTGAAATACAATACCCACATGTTTTAGCAGACATGCGGGTGAAACAGAACGTTAGGTTTATGGTTACTGGAATCACCATTTTATACCAGCGTCATAGTTATTGATAGATGAGATAAACTTCAATGTATATTCGTGACAATTTCGTTAATATAGCTTAGTAATGAAATAATCTAGCATCGTGCATAATCACCTGTCTCTTAATCCTAATCATATTGAAACAAAATACGTCAACGTAGTTTCGTATACCTAGATATCGATTAAAAAATGTTGACACATGAAGATATCGACCCCAGGGCTGCTTGTCAAGTTGCTTCAACTAAATAGTTACGTGCTCAAGTACGAGTTGGCTTATCTCTTATGTAAGCGTATCGAATGCATGGTGCAGTGAATAGGAACGAGTAATTAAATCTACGAGAATATTGATCTCAAGGATTTCTATGTGATTATGAAGCTTCAGTTTTATCAACATGTTAATATTATAGTAACTACTTGTAGTTATATTTTAAATTAACCCACTAAGCATGTCATGAATCGATTCTACGAGTCAAAATCAATAAATGGGTGATAACATAGTATGTAACCAGCTGACTTCTTCCCAGCATGATAGGAAGCGATTAAGGGACGATAAGGTAGCCAATATTGCAAAAACGCCAATAACTATTATTAACTAGTTACTATAGTTTAGAGAGAATGAGCGTCAGTGTGTATGAAAAGAGTTCAAAGTAATAAACATGCGATAAATTTCGTTTAAAAGCATTTAATTGCGTATTCGAATTGCCAATCTCGAAGGTGTTAATCTTTTCTACCTTTATAAGTATACTCTCACTGAATATAGCAAGTCTCGGCCGAACTGATGCATTACTTTTTATAATTTACATTAAACTTTTTACCCAACTTTCAACCAATGGAACAGGTTTGTTTGTACACATTCATCTTGCGGTTGATAAAGTGAAAGTTGTGATGTGCATACGTACAAGTGGTTTCCTTACCTGATTGGTTGGTTAGCCTGAATTTCGTTCACAATAGATTCTATTTACTAGTAACTATGGCTACATTGTTGTTTGATTATGTCGAAAATATACGTGGTAAGCATAAAATGCGTCTTGCAATAGGTGCTTGGGTACCATAGATAGATTTGGATTTAACGTTACTATTTCATAGTACACTAGTACACTACTCTAGTAGGCTAGTATGTTTTCTATAGACCATAACGCTTGTGTGTCTTTGAGGTTGGGCAGTGGTACAAGGATTACCCTCAACAAGTTTCATAGTTAATCGTATTTTATACAGTATTTAGTCCTTGAAGTAGTTTTTGCATGGGTATCCATTGGTTAAAGGAAACGAAAGTTTTCATTTTCGTAAGAACAGGTTAATTTCTTATTTATCATTGAAAGTGAAGTTAAAGTAGTTACACTTCATTTATATGTTTAAAACGTGTACTTGTTTCACTTAAATGTCGTAATTACTCAATTTCGAAAAGGTTAATTCTCATCTTCGAAAACTTGCTTCCCTTATTTTGATATAACTAGTTACTTAGTTACTGAAAATATGCTAGTTACTGGTAACTAGTTAGTTAGTGAACTATTTTTGTGTCGATTATCTATAAAACTTATGTATTAAAGCACTTTTAATCCATAAGTGCTGGTGAATAACTAGTTAATTATATTGAATGGGGATTAAAAAAAACATGGTGAAAGATGTTAAAAGTTATTGTTTAAATATTAGTAGTTAATTTACCATTTAATTATTTCATACGTTACAAATAGTAATTATAACTAGTAAGAATGTAGTTATTGATTTACAGTTAACTAATATCAAAACTTTAGTAGTTACGAGCATTTTGGCAATACACTTTACTGTTCTTTTCTCTATACACAAACTTGTAAAGCTTTATTAGGTCTTTGGTTGCAAGGTCAGAGCTTTCGCTGCCAATATTAAAACTGGTTTCGGTATGCTTAATTGTTCGGCTTGTTTTATTATTTTGATCCATCCTTAGGGTATAGGCGGTGGATAAAAGATTAAGAACAAGGGCAGTTATTGAAATTGTGATGATTTTATTACTTAACTAGTAACCCTGTGACAATATCTTGATTAATTTATTCGATCAGTCTATTTCAACTTTTGCAATGTTTAGTAAATAACCCTCTCCTAACGTTTTTTTCGTTATTGGGTTGGTATTCATTCTATTTAAGGTTTAAATCCTATTACAAGGGTCGCTTGCCGAACTGCGCAATTTCCTGTCGACGGTTTTACTCCAGACGGATTCATTTTAATCAACTATGTACTAGCATATAGTTAGTTATGCATTTGACGATTGGCGCTTCGTCTTGAGTTTTTAGTTATAAATAACTAGTTACTAGAACTTTAATCAAAAAATCGGGTCTTATGAACCTAATATAATATCACATTAACTATGGCACATATTAATATTATAATCAACCATTGGTTAAAGGTGTTAAAACTGTCTTTATAGCAAATCGCATGACGTTCCTCATTTGCTCTATTAGTATACGCGCTAATTAATTTAGTTCGCATGTTTTTGTAATGTCTAGTGCCTTTATAATAATATGTATAGTTATTGTTTTATTTTACTACAGAAGTGTTTAAGCAAGCGTAGATCGTTATGCATCGATTGTCGTGGGCGAGAAAGGAAAATTAGTTATGATCTCATTACTGGGTATATCTTTGATGGAAACGTACAATTACGCGATGTGTCATAATCAACAGTTACCGGTTTACTTCCGTGACAACACCGTAGTCATTTGTGGTGAAATGCCACGTTTTTGTGTTGTACAACACAATAGCATGTAGGAACTTAACTATGTAGCGTATGTGTTACATAATGTGGTACAATTGACCGCTGAAACTTAAGTGTGTGCACAAAAGAGTAGGTACTGGTTATAATAATAATAGGCCCAACGAGAAGCACCGCGATCATCAATGCAAAGTGGCACGCGAGTCAAGTGTTGCGTCAAATAGAGTGTTTCAAAAATCTAGACATACTGGTTCTGGTAAACGGCTGCGAAGTCGACAGCGCATGAGGGAATGCCTTGCAAAAGCAGCTCGGCGAAATAGTTGAACGCTCACCTTGTTCGCTAAAGGATTTCATGTGAACGGTCAAGAACTTGAATACATACCTTTTCAATTAAGGGCACGTTTGTGTCTGATGCAACCGGCGTATCGCTTATGATTTGATGCCCGTCCGTGTATGGGGAACCACGTGCTCGGCTATAGGCAGGGTTGTTCGTTTATTTCGGTTTGGGCCAGTTGCGATCGCTGGGGGCATTGATTAATCGCCGGCTGCGGCGACAGCTGTTCTCCTATTTTCCAAACACTGTGCACCCCGATTCGTTCCGATCCTATTGTTGAGTTCTTTTAGGAAATGACAGCTCCGTTATTCAGAGTTTAAGGTCACAGAATGTCAGATGCTTTTGCTTCTACATGGAGTGATTGTGTTATTTAATACCCGGCTTTGGTTGTTACAGACGCTGGATTTCGACAGAGATGGCCTCACGAAACTCAAGAAAGCCATTAAGGCGATACACAACTCCGGCAATGGTACGTATTCGGAGACAAAAGTTTACTCTTGTACGAAAATAACTCATTTAAACGTTAATCTTTCAAACGAGAAAAGTTTATATAAATAGAATAAAAGGAAGCGGCAATTCTCGATTGAAAAAGTGTCGGAGATATAAATAAAATCATCTCCAGTTCATTCAAGTGTGTTTATTTACAAAGAGGTTATGTGGGTAATACGCGCTCTCGGAGTGAGTCATTCAATGAGTCTCTAATGTCTTTGACCAGTTTCACAGGTCATTTGAGTAATCTCGCGATCGTATCAGCGGTCCCTGGTTTTTATCGATACTTCCTTATAAATGGAACTGCGTATCGAATGGCCAGCGTTGACTTTTGATCATTAGATTAATAAATGTAACTAATCTAAATATAAAGTAATATTGTCCTCTACTTCCGTTAAAAGACATCTATTCTTAGTGTTTATTCATTAATTATTAGACGATGTTATAATGAAACACCAAAACAGGTAACTACACCTAGTTGCTATTACACCTTCAGCCAATAAATAGAGCCAAATATGCCGTCTATAACGCCAAATAAGTACATGTACTCGTAAACTAATATCGTCAATATTACTATCCGCAAACTCTAAACTAGAATGAACAGCAGCGTTAGTTGGATTCAATTAAAACCGCCTGTCCATAGACTGTTGGTCAGTAGTGTGCGTTGAATTTCCCTACATGTCAGATTTGCCAAAGGAAAGTGGGACGAGTGTCTGGTTGCGCGATATGAAACTCCACGTCCACGAACGTTGATTGCCGAAAGGTCGTAGGCGACATAATCTCAGCTGCAATGAGGATATTCGCCATTTTGTTAGTCATAGTTGTCACATACATCCTGCTAATTCTGTCACTATTTATTAGTGTTTTAAGATCGTCTAGAAATATCAGTAATTATAAGACTTAAGTTTGTCAAAGTTTCGTATAAAAACTCGTAGAGCATACTTCATTTACCATTACGATAGACTAACTATGAAAGTTTTAGTGTCCATCAAATTCCTATTAATATGTCGTTTGCTATCTTTCGCTCTTGAAATGTCGTTCTCATACATAAGCAAACAAGTCTACGTTTTGTTCCAGTTTGCTGTGAGAATGTTTGAGCCAACTTGACTGTTGTATTCATAATATTGTCCTTGTGATTAAACCTCTGAATTATGACTCAGTAGATGAGTTTAGTACTTTGTCATTTTTATATGCATCCTGATATTTAGTTCTCTTATCGTTGTTTTTAAACGTTGAAAATGAAATATAATTTGGATATGTTTGTGTTGTATTATGAATCACATAATTACTAATCATATAACAAATCTTTACCTACTATGCCAGATTTATTGTTTACGTCAATCTAAAGTGTAGCACATAGATATTAGACACACCTAGAACGCAACTCAATCCCTATCTATCGTGGGTAACCGATATGTGGTTTGAGGTCACAGAGACTTTCTCGGACGAATATGCATCGCGTGCCTTTGTTTATGCCTAGCGAGGACTGGTCGTGCAGGTTCGGATTGCGCGTGGCAAGGTCGCTCGGTGACGACTGCGCCTGCGCATTAGCCAATTAGCTCCTTTATTCGTACAGGTTTAAGGAATCCCTACACATGTTATTTATATATTCATATAGTTACGTAGCCCGTTTCTGTAAGAACAGAAGTAGGCAGAGCTAAAGAATACCCTTCACGATTATGGCATATTCGATTCTTTAACATCCATACTACTCCATACACATAGTACTTCTAACCCTTTTCAATATATCATGTATTTAAGTGTCATAAGTCTTATTAACAAGTAACTATGTAGTAACTTATCGGCTGATATCAGCGCATTGTTACACCGATAGCTGATAAGCCTATAAAAAGAGAGTATTAGGAAACATTATCGCCACACTATACTATGTGCATGCAAAAGTTATGCATAATACCTATATTTGCAACGACGTCGTAATGAGTAACTAATGGTTTATTTTCACACACTTTTGATTTTTTTTGCCACACGTGACTCTGTCCACCCCGTTGGAATTACTTAGTCGTTGCGTAAATCTGAATCTAGGTTACTCATGTTCATTTTATGGCTCAACGTAATTGGCGAAAAATGTTTTGAATGAGTGTTTTTAATTACGTAAATATTTAATTATTTATTGTCTCTTTACGTGTAACTATTGTTCAATGATAGATTCATAATAATAGTGTTGGCAGCTATTTCAATTATTAACCATTGTTAGTTTTGCATTTCCCTTCATGTTTATTATTATATGGCGTGTTTTTTATATCAAAACATACGTGGTTGATGATAATATAATATACAGCACACTGAACAACACGCAGGTATTTAGGACGCTATAAATCTAATAGCTTTATCGTTTGAACCTAATTCCTGGATTAGATTCCCACCCAGACCTCTTTATTTGTGTTCACCCTTTATAAAACCATGGAAGTGTGCGTGCATGTATTATATGAAGTCGTCATACACATAGCATAATATAACATATTTAAACATTGTATACTCGTATAGTAACTACATCACTATTACTCATAAGTATTCATGCACCTATCGCACTTAATAGTTTTGCGAGTGCAGTATAAGATAAAAGGGATAAATACAATAAATGTAATATTTATGTACTGATTAGATAAAATGAAAGCCTAATTAAATGTTTCCGTGCTAGAGTAAGACTTAAATACAACGCGACGAAAGTGCATATTCCTGACATAGGAAAGCAATCTGTAACTAACATTCTATTTAAAAAGTTCTGCTTTTCCTTAAGTTATTAGGTGATAGCTATACGTACGTATGTATGTAATATATTATCTACAAACTTCCCTAGACCCAAAAAGGACAGGATGACATGACTGTGTAATTTTATCGCATAGAAGCATCGATACGTTTATCGTTCGCGGTGTATTCAGAAGTTCACTTACTCAACCCCGTTATTCCCATTTATAAGAAATTTGTATTCATCTTACCATTTTCCAGAAATTCATCTCCATACATAGTTACATAGAATCGTATGGTTATATTGTTTTTAAGAAAGGCTATGTTAGATGCTGTTAGGCAGTGACCTTTGATATTTGAGAAGTTGACACAGCCTAAGCGGTATATGGGTCACACGAAATGAAAGCTGTAGGTTGATGTTACAAAAGAATTTAAGAGCTTTGAGCTGGAAATTTTTAGTGCTTGTAGATTATACGTAGTGAATCTTAATCATATTAGAACTTATACTTAGTACACATGCAATACATACTTTGTAACCCCATATACAATAACATGCTCCTGTCTTACTGGATGATTTTTAAGATTTAACGGTTTGTATCAAAATCAATAAAGAAAACGGTCGATAACTATATATTCTTTCACGTGCTTTCACTAAATATAAATAGTACCTAGACTTCGTTATCTTTTTAATTAATGTTTAAACAATAAGATTATCAAGCCTAAACCTTTGACAATTATTAATGCTCATATTATTATATCAAGACATTTCCTGATACTATAATCTTATCAAGGTTACATGCACCTCTGATAATATAATAATTATTACGCCGTAAATATGTCTTTTCCAATCTCAGCATCATCCTCATTGTCATTAATATTCTAATTATTCAGTTATAGTTACATAACAAGTTAATATCAATAAAGGTTTAGTATACTGCAACTACAATACTTTGTTGTTTTTCCTGAAATAGTTAGCTGTTGTTATTGATATTCCAATGGTTACTATTGGAATTATGTACGTAAGCTGTGTCGCGAATATTACTCAGACGGTTATGTTACAAACCTCACTATCTATACTTTATCTGTGTACCTAATGATACAGTCTTTTCAAAAATGATTTCTAAAAAAGGTATTTGTACTATAATGCAAACGAGGATTAATACGGTTATGTCAATAGTGTTATCATGGCTGCATTCACGTCCAATCTTAAAATGTTTTCATTGTATTGTCCGTCATTCATGATAGATTCGAAATCGAATAGTTCGCTCTTCGTTGGTGGTCCAGTTTTTTTTGTTGTTGTCATAGATCTTTTACAAATTCCTCTCCTTAATGACTATAACGATATCTAAATTGGGGAACCCATTTTTTTATGGGCGTGCCCGATTTGATATAACGTGATTAGTTGCTACTTTTTTCGTAGAAGTTTTTGCAAGACAAATAAATAACCCATTTCTTTCAATCTTTTCTATTTTTTTTTTGTTTTGTATCATAGGTATGTAATACTTCAGCATTCATGAAAACATTCGGCAAAACTTTCCTTAGTCAGTTAGGTACTTTACTATAAAAAATCTTACTTACGTTTACATGCATAGGAGTGTTTAGATAACTATGTGGTTTTTACGTATGTAAATCAAAGTGGTTGCCTGAACATTAACTCATTTTTATTATCGCTAAAATAAACACATCTGGAAGTTCTCAAATAGATTGGTAATGGAATGCGGCAGTGCGCTTCATTGAATTAATTTTTTATAGCGCAACCACCAGCTGTTTCCGGAAGTAGCGATCGCAAAATAAGCCTTTGTTATCGACTAGTGCGCGGATAAATATAGCGAGTGAATTACGCTTCATTTTGGAGTAATCAAAGAAAACGAACAAATATTTGTGTAAAGCTACAGGGCTTATTATAAACAAACCGTAACGATTAACAGTTCAATATGTTCGTATATTATGTGAAAGATTATTATTAACTAGTCGTATGGAATAAAATATGGGGTCCTTATGGATTTATGTTGTTCCTTGCAATAAAATAACGTTATTTAAAACTGATGACTCTTCACATTGCTATAATTTGATTTTGCTATAATTTGATTTTCTTTTCATTTTAGCCCACGTTGACAATGAGATGTATTTGGCGAGGGCTCTGGAGAGGCTCGGTGGCAATGCCCTGAACAAGGACTCGGAGCCAGACATCGGAGCGGCTTTCTTCAAATTCTCAGTGGTTACCAAAGAACTATCAGCCCTTATGAAGACATTGGTAAGTTATATTTGTAATACAGTATAATCTTGCTTATCACACCATTTGCCGAGAATACCGAGAGGAACAGACTAAGTGTTAAATATTTGTATGTTTTATTTCAGACATACATACATACATACGCTTCACGACTTGTGTATACACACTCCCTTTTTTATTATGGCGGGGTAGTCAGAGGCTTGAATGCCCATCTCCGAAATTTCGAAGGCATGTAAGGTATGGGTCATTCGAAGCCCGCGTATCACTAGATATACAGCACCCAACGTGATAGGTAGTGAACCGTATCGCCGTATATATAGGCACTGACTATTACCTATCCTGAGGGATAGGTAGGTTTCCTCATGATATTTTCCCTCACCGTTAGCGACTGTAAATTATGTACATAAATGAAAAACACATTTAAATTTCATTCATTGGTACATGCCAGAGTCGGGATTCGAACCTAGGACCTTTCTCATACGAAGTCCGAGGTCTTACCCACTGGGCTACAGCCGCTATCTTTATATCTTTATTTCAGACATAGTAGGTCTTTTTAAACATCGTCATAATATTTACAATAATTCAAGCGCGTAATATCTTTATAATATGTACACAAACTAAATTACCTAGATTAGACTAATATCTATTCAAACTCAATTCTGTAAGTTTTAATAATAGTTAACATGAAAATCTTGTTATTCCTCTTTATATTTCCTAATTATTCTTGTGTAATATAAATACCTATAAAGAAGAATAATGAACATGTACATAAATATATAAATAATGTCAATCTGTCTAAAACAATACTTGTATTGAATACGTACACGTTTATTGTGTACATTTCATGTGGGTATAACAAACGTAAACAGGCTAAGCTTCATGCATGCGATGCAGATAATACCCAAGTGTTCTATTGTTCTAATTATTATGCGATAAGATAGTGTGCGAATCTTATCTGCAGTAACAGTTTACGCTAACCATGAAATTACAAGAGAAAATTGCCCGGCACTAATTGTTTCGGAGCCGTCTAATAACGCTTTTGTTCAAGTGCTGTTTACGAGGTGCATGCATATTTGTAAAGGATTATGTTGACATTGGGCTTTCATAAATGTCGAATTATTTGGCCACAGTCTAAATGAAATCCAATTTATTATGTTTATTAATTTAACATGGTAGATAGTCTTTTAAAACTAATTCAATGTTCTAATAGAGCTCGCCGTATTGCCTGTATATAAGTTTACCCAAATAACAATATGCAGCTACGGCAACTAAGAGCTTTCGAGTATAATAAGCTCTTCGAAAGTGCAATTTTATTCCTACTTCCACCTCAGGTAATGGGAAAGTTGAGTGAAGTCTTCAAATAGAACACTCTATTCGTTCCTTGCAATCACCCAAATACTTGTAGAAGCATTTCGATCCACTTCGCAAGTTCCATTAAAGTGAAGCACTAGCGATGTTCACATACTGTTACGTCATATTTGGGTTCAGGTATAGAGTTACCGTCAAGTTGTACAGACGTCTATAAGGCCTATATTATTATAAGTTATAAGGCTCAAGGCATTTTTTATGCTCCCGTCTCCGTGACGCGTGACGAAGTGAACCCCTGCTGCCACCGAACCGGTGCCGCACTAATAATAATAATATTCGGTCGTGCTATGCCATCTTCGTGTTTCCGGATATTGTCGTGTCGTATCTATTATTGTTCATTGAGTTTGGTCATTTCCTTTGCTCATTAGTTATCCAGTTCGTCGACGATGGTTACAATAGTATTGAACAATGTCTGACAAGTGTCGTAAAGTTCTTTCTAATTATTATGGAGCTTTTAACGATTTCAATGACTTATACGGTATCTCGAAAGCGATTTTTAAAACGGCATTAACTACTATTGAGTTGGACGTAATTAAACTATTAGTCGGCTAAACCAGCTTGATTAAAAGAAGCGACGTCTCGTCGTTGATACAGTTATCTTAAATGAAAAAGGAAGTATCTGCCATAGAGCATTAACTGCGTCAAAGCCTCTACCGTGACGTAATTGAAACGTCAACCCCTGGAACGAACTTCGCGTTTTCCTAATCTTTTGTAGAATATGGCGGCGATGTTTTTATCTGAGCGTGACGGGCATTGTGCATTTTGTGAGCTAAATGGGTTTGTTTATAGCTTTGTGCTTGGGACATAAAATTACACTGAGTGGGTATACATGTAAAATGGTAATTCCTAAGTAATAATTATATTATTGAAGGAATATGTAGGGAAACAGGCATAGACATCAGGCTATGTATGTCTATCCTGTACTGTACGATGCGAAATATCTACCTTACATATGTTATAAGGTTCGTACATTCGTCGCGTTTTCTTTGTATTTATTAAAACAATTTTTTTTTTTCTATTTTGCCATCTAAAAGTTACATGTTGGTGTCAAATATCTTGTAAGAGAACATAGAGCTTGTTTTATTCAGAGTTCATTGCTTATCATATTCAGTTACCGTTGCATTAACTGAAGAATGTCTACAGTTTTGACACACAGGCACTGACTAACGGTATCGGGTGGTCGGTTCTAAAATGAAAAAAAAAACATCTTGCTCAGGTGTAGTGAAGGTTAACGTTTTTATGCGGGTTATAATTATAATCGCGAAGGCAAGGGAATTATAAACAATCATATTGCATGTTGTTGGATAAAAAGCCAATGTGAATTTGGTGCTAACAACACCTATTGTTTACAATGCATGTAATATAGCTATTAGCTAGCGCACGCATTATTTAGAATTTAACGCAATGAACATACGATATTGGTATGTAAATATAATTATATAGAAATAATTTTCATTTCCTTTTAGTACAGCGGTAGTACCTATAGCAGTAGTTATTAATACAGCGACGAAAATTAAGAAACAAATATAAATCAAGAACTTCTTAGGAATTATTATTATTTATTTGATTTCAAGTACAAAGGCAGATTTATACACATAATTTTGATAACACGACATCAGTACAGTTGTCATAATTTAAGAGTGATTTTGGAAGCTAAAAAATAAAAGAAGCACCCAAAGAGGCTTCAAAAGGCGGGGCTCTATAACTTTCTATTCACAAAACGATGCATAAATCTCTCGGAGCAGAAAGGACGATTCTGAATAGTTTACGTTCTATTCTGTTGAGTGAATTGAGGGGTTCTAACGGATATCGTATTATCGAGGGTCACTGGCGGATGTCTCGCGGAACGGACCTGATTGTGATTGACTATGACGTTCTGTTTCTTTTTTTAAATAGTCTATGAGCTTTGCGTCGACATCACAATGAAATCAAATATGGTGTACGTACTTTACAGGCAGAGATCTTTCAGTATAGTTAAATGTTACTCACTTAAATTCGTCTTACATTATGTCAAATTCCTTTAGAAACAATATGAAACACTTAAAATTTCCTACTAAAAATTATGTCAATTGTTCAGGTTATTACGTATTATAATAACTTTACGTATAATTTATCAAGTATCAATGAATTATAGTACCTACGTTAGTAATATCTGTAAAATTAAATACGTGCGTGTACCTCTATCACTTCATTATACACGTTATAAAGCAAAAAACATTGATTACACTACATTATACAATTTTAATTAATTGATACTGATCTTGCGATGATAACACGTAAGTTTTTATGATTTATAAACAGAGCGAAAGTGGTTTGCTAGGAAAAATAAGGTTCGGGTTCCTTTATTACCCTTGAGAAAGGAGAACTGATATGATATTTGTAATTTAATGTGTAAAATACCAATATGTTAGGTTCGAGTTCTAAAGATTACAATATTGTTAATAATTCAAGCATCTGAATATACCAAAAGAGAGCTACCTCACGCTTACTTTATGTAAAACAACTTAAAATATAAGATAACGAAAGAGATAATGGTGTTAATAAAGGATTATCGTGATTCAGTCAAAAGCTTCCTACGCCCTTCATACTGACTTAAAAAACGACAGCTTATACATTACCCACCCAGATTAGAGTGAGATATAATTTACTTTTTGTATATTAACTCTTTACAAAACTTATCTTTAATCTCTACCTGGTAGTGATCGTATAGCATACATTAGATTAAGCGTAAAAGAGATTCACTCCAATCATAAAAGAACTCATTCCTTTATAACAAAAAGTTTGATAGTTTTTCTGATTGAAATCTCAAGAAATTGATACTGAGCTACTGTTTAAAAGGGCATTATGGTGCGGAGATTCTAAGAAAGCCATTAGATACCGATCCTCGAATGGCCTTATGAGATCGTTGACCTACTAGTCTGTACTTGGAAGGACAAGAACTATCAATACATACCTGAATATGGAAAATGCACGCAAACTTAAAGTGATAGCGTTGAATACGAGAAAGTAACTGCGAATTTACGGCCGTTTCTGTGGACACAAATGGTGATATGGTTCTTAGAAAGATATTCTGATAGATTATTTAGGTAATCGTTAGAACGACTGATATATTCATATTCATGTGACAAATAGGTTCCGGGGTTTCTTGCCAAATAATCCATATATTCTACTATTGTTAGGGAAGCATTTAATTATGGTAAACAAATTGTGGTATACAATTTGTTTTTCCTTCTCTGTATAGAATGCTTGTGTGGAATACAGAGATAAGATTTGCATAGGCTTAACCTACATACCGTTTCGCGTGAATTGGGAACAATTCACATTTCTCTAATCGATATTTTCACAGCGAACTTTCATCCGAAATTCTTGGCTTAGAAATTGATATTTATGGCTCAAAATAGCATATTGACCTACTTTATTTAGATACAAATCTTTATGAGTGTTTCTATTTTAAATATTGATAGTTTACTCATTAATAAATTAATTTTTAATATAGTATTTAGGTTTGTAACGCGATAATTTAAATTTATTTGAAAAGGAAACTGCTTTCTCCTTGCCCTTATGAGATACTAATTACGGACAGATATAATTATTAGACATATCTCTATGGTTAAACATAATCACAAACTATGTATTATTGTGTAACCCTTTACACATACAACGTATTCGTCTACCAGTACACCAAAAGGTAAATTAACCATCCCTAAAATATCCTTTGCAGGTTTATGACGACGAAATGTGATTAAGTAACTAATCTCCGGAATGAGTAGTAACCGCACAAATTCACATACGTTTTGTGCCGTTTCTCGTTTGAAGCTTTCACTGCGCAGAATCCTCGGCACGGCCTTGACATCCTAAGTTCCTCAAAGTTCGTCCTTCGTGCCAAGGAGCTTAGGTCCATTTAGGGTTGGCGACGCCTTATTTACATTGTTACAATGCCTGCACAAAGGATCGAAGATAGGAATTGAATAGGATTAAAGTATTATGTGCAAATTAGGATTGCATGTGGTCTGCATATACTATGGTACCTAATATTAATATGTATGTAAGAAGCGCTCATTAATTTTATATTTATTTGTTTCAAATTGAGACCCATGATTTAATAGATTTCTTTAATAATATCATTATGCATTGGAGATATATTAAATGTTTATATGTTTATATAATGTAAATATTCGACAAAAATAGAATAAATGTGTTAAAAGAAATGTTTTAGTAACCCTAAATACTTTTGTGTCTCCGGCCGGTCTTTCTCTCTGAAGGAGTATGTGTTCTTAGTTACGTGACTCGATAAACAAACAATGGAAGGTTATGAGTTTTTCAAGTGTGAAGTTCTTAATAGGATTAGCTTTTCTAGGAAATCTTCGGTTTATGCGGCGTTCATCTTACATTGTTCTCATTATCAAAGGTTTTGTAAAGTTAACAGAGAAGTGTGGGCACACATATAAGGGGTTTTTAAGAAATCAAGTATACTAATTTATGGTTCGATTAATCAAATTTGAAGCTTGCTTATAGAGTAAACTTAAAAGAATAATACAATTCCATACTACCCATGTTATCCGTATTGTGATATGGAAACACAATATAATAAATAACCGGCTTCGACTGTCTGACTACTGGCTACCATATAGAAGACTGTTGTTCATATATTGTTTCATATCATGCAAATTCTTGATGTTCCAATCTTGTGTTAAACTCAAAATCTTTCAAGTAATTATTATTTATACATATATGTTTTATTGCACAGATTATTATTTAAATATGTTAACGTATTTTAACAATATGAATATACGAGTATGTATTTAATTATGAAGAAATGATGTAATAAACCTGTTATTTTATAAACTTTCATTGTCTCTGAACCAAAACTTACCTGATGTTAATAAACAATAGGGGTTGTTATTATTGTCATATGATTTCATGAATTCTCCTGTTTTATCTAATTATATGATTATGATATCTTGCATATTTTGTACTGATAGTCATCGTAAACAATACGTTGAATGGCAATTGAGGTAAAAATACGAGTTATAGGCAAAATATTCTCAATCGACTTAGACCAGAAGTTCTGTAAAGACATATTTTCTATCCTGACAGATGTATCACTGGCATAATCTAAAGTCGATCGTAAAATATTCGTGAAACTCCCGCATTGTCAAGTACTCAATAGTGATAAGACGTACAATTGATAAAAAGTGCGTTCGGTGCACTATATTTGTGAGTTATATATTTTATAAGCAAGATCTGATTTGTGACAAAACTCAATGAATATTGTCAAAAACATTTATATGCACCATATCACAAAAACAATAAGAATAATAGTCTAAATCTTGTCTCATCATCATAACCTACAAAACCTAGTCTTAGACCCAGAATAACTGAAAGCAGGGAAAGTTCCAAACTGATGGAAGAACAAATGCGTACAAAAAGCGTTAAAACCAAAGCCATGTTTCCCGTCTATTGAACCGAAAGCGAAATTTGTAGGATCACAAAACGCGATCAGCACAATTCACCTCGTACATGCAATAAAGTGATTATGTCTCTTTTTCTGCAAGAATGCGACTCGTAAGACTAGCGGATCACAGTGTGGCTTGTGACGAAATGATTTGCACACAATGGAATAATAAAGCGCACTACCAGCAATAAAGCACGTGCTCCTAAATAGACAAGAACAATGTATATTGCCATGACGCGGCGCAGTTGTTGCGAGCATAACATTGCTGATTTTTTATTCATTGATATCGTAATTAACATGGCTCGAATGTAAGTAAAGTTCGATAAGAACAGTGCTGTTTACTACAAAAATTTTCGTTTAGATTTAAGAAGTACTCGAATGTGAAGTTACAGTCTTAATTTTTGATACTATGTTTTGTGCATGACGATTAATTTTCAATATAATGAGGTATCCTATTATTGCTTAAGCCATTGTTATTACTCGGCTACATAAAGAGAAAAGTTCTAAGATGAGTAGACATTTTTTAACGAGTGTTGCTCAAGATGATTGCCTTTTTCGGTAACGAATTACGAAAGGCAATCACGGTAACAGTGCTTAACGGTTTGTTTGATTTACGACTGATACATTCTTGAACCTGACCCTGCATTGCTTTGTCTATTAAGAATACAGTCTGCAGTGAAGAGTGTTCTAATAAATTTATATTTTAATAAGACAGTACTGGGTCCCGTGATAGTCTGACACTTCAATAAATGACATAAGAGACGATTATCGGGAATATTCTTAAATTACTTTCCAAACAATGGTATACATATTATAACGAAAGTTCTTCCAAACAAGATTTACCATATAATAGGTTTACCTGGTTCTAGATTAGTTCCCTATTCCACTCAACTCGTGAAGCTCGATGTTTGCACATTCCAGGCAGAGTTGCGCGACTGTTTGCTTACCCTCTCGCCCCGTTGACTTCACATTCGCTTCGACTCGATTGCAAACTAATTAAGTGGCGAGCTAGTCAAATAACCCACTACCGTGTCTTGTATGCAACGAGTCGTTTCAAAACCTGTAAAGATTTTCTTTGTATACATATTTACACATTCTCTCGAATGTGGTATTCACGTTTGCTCGTTTGGTATGCGGTTAAGCGACAACCTGTCTAATAAAATGCGAGCTGGTATAGAACTGTCGATTTGCAATACATTTCTATTTTGTTCAAGGTAATGTCTCCCTCGGGCACTGCATCTAAGTGTTTTTGATTCTAGACCAATTTTGTGTAAATATTGTCAGTTAGTAAACGTTCTGAATAATACATAGGCTTTGAAAGAAACCTACGTGTTCTAACTTATACTAATTATTAAAAGAGTTACAATTTTTGTGTTTCATAATAATAAATAGTATTTTTAATAGTTAATATATTCCACATTTCAGTATCTTTGCCATTGTTTATAATGCTGAGCCTGTTCCAATCTAAATAGATTTTCAATACGACCAGGCTAGTTTCACAGCTATGAAGTTGAATAAATCGAGGGCTTTGAATGCTCAACAGCTATCAGACGGGCAATCTTGCGATGCACCAATCAGACAAATCCTCAAAGGATCTTATTTATATGCAAACCGCTCTCAATTGCATTTGCGATATCCATTAAGGAAACGACGTTTTATTAGTCTAGTCATGGATAATCTCACCGTTTCATTTGATTACATCTGTAGTCGTCGCTGTAAGATATCTAATCTATCAGCGATAGTATGAAACTTGTAAAAAAATAAGTAAGACTTGCCAGAACCGTTCAAGGTAATGATATATAGTCTCTACCCATCTTATTAAGACGTAGAGTGTGTGTATTATTAACTAACCGAACATTTTTTAAATATAGTTTCATAGTTACTTAAATCTGTATTTTTTATTGGCCAAGCACCTGGATATAACTAGTTATAATATAAAGAAATCATGGCTATTATCCCTTGTGGGGTAGACAGATGTTCTCGGGACCATCTCTGTGTTTGCTGATGACTCCTAACTATATACAATGGATTGTTCCTATTGCTACGGTTTCTATACTATAATCTGACATTTTAATTCCAGATGCAGAACATAAACAACATAGTAATGTTCCCGGTCGACAGCCTTCTGAAAGGTGACCTCCGGGGCGTCAAAGGGGATCTCAAAAGGCCTTTCGATAAAGCCTCCAAAGACTATGAATCGAAATACCTGAAAATTGAAAAGGAGAAAAAGTCGCAGGCCAAAGAGGCCGGATTGATTAGAACGGAAGTGACGTCGGCGGAAATTGCAGACGAAATGGAAAAAGAACGCCGACTGTTCCAGCTTCAAATGTGCGAGGTAGGTGCCCAAATGTTGCGTACTATGCCTAGGTTAGACTATAGCTTACCTGAATGACGCTAGGCTAAGTTAAGCCGGCATGGTACTATAGGGAATGTTATATGTAGGTTAAAAGGAAATGCATAAACTATAATTACGTATCTTTAGTGATGTTCAATTAGTCAGTTTTATAGCTGTACATACGGAAATGCGTTTGAGTGATTAGCATACTTAGAGAAAATTTTCAATTGTAGCTAGTGACCCCAATCTGAGATAAATGCTTATTGTTACTATTCAAGGCACTACCTAATTCTACGAGGATTCGGGACGTGACTTAATAAAGTAACATTATGATAAAATGTTACTTCATTCAATATTTCATGCCTCGTTTAATACATCCGGAATTCCATTGAAATCATTGTGGAATATTATTTAATATTTCATCACATGCAATGATTTTATCAAGTCTTAAAGATGAGTACCGTAAGGCATAACGAATGACGTAAGAGTTAATAAATCATCCGTCTGCAGCCTTTATAGTGCGTGAATAAATTATACGAAACTAAAAGAGTAACGGAGTATGTACGTACTATTTCGGGGATACGTGCGCATACAAAAACACTATTTCAAACTTTTTACGACGTGCCGCAAAGAAAATGTTATTGCCTACTCGGAAAATCTATTGCGCAAATACCTTTAATTTTTAGAGCTGTATTTATTGCTTTTCGGTTGAGTCCGTTTGATAGTCGATTTGTTTACTGTCTGCTTAAAATACGACGCATAACCATAAAAATATACTAATACAAAAATAAGTAACTTGGCATCCAGCCACTTAGCTGTTTGTTTTCAATCGGTGTCCACCCATAGCAATTATGATATTTATAATACATGTAAAGTGGTTATAACAATGCTAAAAGTGACTGATGGATGGTGTGTCCACCTAGTGCATCTCAAAAGGGATTCAAGGACAGGGGCGTGTGCATGTAATATGTGGGATACTAATCCCGTATATTCGCATACTGGTTGAAATAAATAACTTAACATCTCTTTGGTAAATTCTCAATTAATATGTACTATAATTATGCTATACGGATTGTTAACTATATTTTATTAAATTAACTTATGGTTGACCGGAAATTAAAACATTTTTTTAAGCTCGTCGCATTTGTCCAGTGTGAATTGCAAAAGGGAAACCCTGTCGGACACAAACCGTTTTGTAACTGACCTCGGTTTAATTAGGGGCGGGTCTTTGTCAATATTAATGTGGTTATGAGTTCAATATTTCAACTGCAATGATACATTGGTGCCGTTAGTGTAATTTTAGCACGAATGCGTTTACTTTGTGTTCTGCTTAGTAATCGTTTAGTAAATATGTGCTCATTGAACGAACGAATGTTTTGTTGTTGACATAACGCTCTAGCGAAGCATATGTGAACGACCGACCTCATTTGATGCGGACGTTTTTTATTCATTGCTACCGGCGAAAATTTACGACTGGATAATGTTTAGACATTTTTTGATTATGATCCATGTGTTGCTATTAACTACTGTTCTCGGTTCTAAAAATATCCTTACATTTTCTACTATGAACATCTCAAAGGTCATTTATTTCAGTAAATGATTATTATGAATTGCCCGTGCATCATTCGATTCAAAACGAAATAACTTCTATTTTATCACAATTCGCGTAACAGCTTGTAACTAAAATGCGCATAATCAGGCACATAATTTATTGAAACATTAATTGAATGATATAGATAGTAAATTGTAAATACTTTTTACTTAAACTTTCGTAATGCGCACCGTAATAATGGAATTTTGGATCACATGCCACAAAGGAATTCGCGTGAAATATTTTTCGTGGGATTCGCTGACAGTTCGAGCAAATTACGTGACATGTCCACATTAAAGTGCGAAGGTCACGGTCGTTGTCATTTGTTTTAGAAATTATATTTGGCTATGGCAATAATGAAGGGCAAACATGATAGACTTATTACTGTTATCAATTCCCTTGCTGATTTTGATTATAGATAAATAAACATTTCAGAGGATTTCTGTAAATTCATTTACGAATAATTGCATCTTTTAAATCTTACAATGAATAAACTATGTCAATAATCCTCAAGTTTCTCAACTCTATTGTGTGTCGATCGTATCTTGTTTTTATTTTATATTTATCTTTATTTTGAATATCGATACAAAAGAGCTCCAATACAATGCAAATATCGGATCGTCTATGAACACTCGTTGTTATCTACAGCAATTGATGTGATGATATCGCGAGCTAGAATTACCGTCTCGCCTTGGTTCGCTGCCAACTATCCACCGTTATATTGGATTTGGTTAAAAGATCCTATTCCAATTGTTCTTGTTTCTGTTTTATTTAATCTGACTTGTTTTTTGCATCGTAGAGCGTGTCTGATTGTTTTATTCCAATTGTGATTTGAGAGTTTTGTAATCGAGGTAAATTCTTAAGTTTATGATACGGAAAATGACTTTAAACTTCAAAGTTTCTACATTATTATGATTCCTCATGTAGGATGGCATTGGATTCCTGTTTCTTAGTCGAAATTATAATATCTAAGATGACACTTTTAATGAACAGAGACACAAAGGTCGTTCGGTGTCTTGTGCAATGGGCAATAAATAGTGCCAAAAATACCTGTAGCTGTAACGAGGGACACATTATGGCTGATGCATTCATTTTACGATTGTAAACGATTTTATGTCTTTTAATAGTAACACAAATATATTTTTTCTGTGTTAAGTATTTATCTCGATAAAATAGGAAACACTATAACCCACTATTACTTTCCTGTCACATCAACTTATTTATGGAACCTGCCAAGCATAATATCGATTTCGGATTTTGCTATGATTGCATCGTTCAACTACGCTTCTGTTCGACATTGATAAATCGCTTCCATCTATTTTGATAAGTATCTATTGATAAGTGAATTTCGCTTAGTCTTCGGAGCGATACTTACTAGCGATGTTTAGAAAGATCCAATGATTAAATGCGTGGGAAGAGACAATGCACAAAGGGCATTGGTGATTGCCCCATTCGAAGCCTAGATAGGCTTTGACTGACAAGGCTGGGCTAGCAATAAAGGAACATCATTCAAATGGTGTTGAGGCAACACGTCCTACGCCATTACTGCACTATACTTGTAAGCTGTGTATAGTTAATTGCAGAGGATACAGCGATAGCGTTGTCGTCTAACTGGCTCCAGGGTCATTGCCCGACCTTGCTGGGCGACGTAAAGGGCCGTGATTGTTATGGACTCAGAAGGTTCATTTCTAGGCGTGATTTCTCTTGCAAGAATCAGTTTCCGTGCCAATATGTATTTGTATTCAAGAATGTGTAGCTTTCGTTAGCAGTTAGCCGTGACCTTGAAAGGAGTGCTAGCGAAAATAGGATTTTTAATCTAGAGAAAGTTAACAGGCCGTCGAGAAAGATTTCACCTAGCTGTGGACTTTCTAAACTACCACCGAATGGCCTGGTCATATCGATCTCTGAAATAGAAATGTTGCTGTCCGAATGTGCTTGATGAATAACGTATGGTGCTAATCAATCATCGAAGTATAAGAGTGATCGCTTCGGCGAAACGCCAGTGTGGCGCAAGGTCACTTCATTGCTCGGATGTTTATGTTTTGTAGTGCCACAAAACTGGTGTGGATTGAAGAACGTTTTTTGTGGACATACCATGCGTCTATGTTGCCAATTGTAAACAATTTTGGCACGTGGAAGGAGGTAGCGAAAGTAGTTTACTCCTGTCCGTTTTAGCACTATATTCATAAATCTTAAACCGGGTTGATACATACTCATTTTATCGATGTTTTTAGGTTATACATTATTCTAATTTCTCCGATATTAATAGAACAAACCGACTCGACGACGAGTCACTAAAAGTTCTAGTTGCAATTAAAGTTATTACTGCAAGGAAAACCAAATATGATAACGTTGAACTTGAAACGTAGGATTCCTTATGTAATCCCGAACAAGTTTGCTTAAACATCCTTTTTTACTTTACAGTACCTGATTAAGTTTAACGAGATAAAAACGAAGAAGGGAATAGAGCTGCTTCAACATCTGGTGGAGTACTACCATGCACAGACCAACTACTTCCAAGATGGCCTGAAGACCATAGAGCATTTCGGCGTCTACGTGGCCAACCTGAATGTACAACTCCAGAAGATCAGGCAGCAACAGGATGAGGAAAGAAAGAAGTTGTTGGAACTGAGGAACACACTAAGGGCAGCCGCTCCTCAGGATAAGGAGCAGGTACATTTATGTTTTACAAGGATATATGATTTTCCTTTAACATTGTTAAGGAACAATATTCTTGATTAAAAAAAACTTGTTTTATTTGAATTGGGGGTTTATTTGGAGAATTGGTGACAGGTTGTCTCATCGCCAATCGATTCTATCAACGTTTACTTCTCCTACTTAATTTGATTCCTATGATATAGGGAAGAAAGACAGTTAGTTAGCATTCTTTGAACGAACTTGACTCAAAAAATACAACTATGTATTTGTTAAAGAGGATGAACAACAAACCCCAAAACCATAATAAGTTGTTAGACAATCCTGTTTACAACTTTTGTCATTAATTATAGTCACAATACCGAACAAATGCAAAATAAAGTGACTAACACTGTTTACAAAACTATTCGTGGAATGATAAACATTAACTTATTTCGTTATCAATATTTCAGGGCTCTTCAGTAGGCGGTTATTCTCTTCATCAACTTCAAGGCGACAAACAGCACGGTGTATCAAGGAGCGGCTATTTGCACAAGAAGTCCGAAGGGAAGGTACGAAGGGTCTGGCAGAAGAGGCGGTGCCGAGTGACGGCTGAAGGTTTCTTAGACATTTTCCATGCTGACGAGAATAAGCCCCCGGCACGGGTGAACCTGCTCACCTGTCAGATTAAAGTCGCTCAAGAAGACAAGAAGGCATTCGATCTAGTCTCGTGTAAGTGACAATGGGATTAATTTGATAGGATTATATAAAAGGCGATGATAAACTTTTAGGTTATAGTTTCGACTACAAAAACTTCAAGTGGTTGAACTTGTATTGTAGTGTACTTGTTAAAACATTGGGGGGTGCGGGATAAGGATATTTGTTGTGCCGGTGTAGGAAAATAAGGTGAGCTGTTAACTATAAATAAGCCTTCTTGAGTTCGAACTTCTATATACCTTAGCAATCGTAGAGATGACGCATCGTAACTTGCATAAAACAATATGAACAGTGTGTAACTTGTACTACTACAAAAGATTCAGTTCAAGAAACATAGAACCTGTTTAATTCTCTTTTGTTACTGTAGTTCTATGTGACATTGGAAACCCAGTATACTTTACATAGAAATATTCCTTAGCGCTTAAAATTATACGCAATAGTTCAAAATGAAGGATTTTAAATTGTCAACCTAATGAACTGTATTGCAACTATTTTACTGTTACTATTCCATTGAAGTGTCATTGGCCTTAACAATATTCCCTATGGTCGCTATAACCTTTGGGTCCCTATAACCTATATATAACCTTAGGGTTATAAAATACCTATTACTTCCTTCCAGACAACCGCACCTATCATTTCCAAGCCGAAGACGAGAGTGATCAGCGGGCATGGACGTCAGTGCTGGTCAATTGTAAGGAAGGTGCCCTAATGCGGGCATTCCACCAGCAAGCAGGCGAAACCCAGGATAATGGACATTCGCTGTTTGATCTCCAAAGGTCCATTATAAGGGCCGTCAGGTCTATGCCCGGCAATCAAGTGTGCGCGGACTGCGGCTCTAGTAATGGTTAGTATAGGTTTTATTACCGTTTCTAAAACGATTGATTGAGAGTGATGAATGGTCGTAAATTTGTCATTCGTTTCATTGGTGCTTCGTAAATGGATGGAAAAATGGAATAGGTTTTCAAGTGGTGGTTTTGTAAAGTAATGGCAAATGAAACAGTTGACATAATTTAATATTATGGGCAGGGTATTATGTAAAATAATTACATACATAATGTACATCTGAAATAACGTAAGCAGTTATTTTATTTTCAATTCTATTTTTAACACAACTGTTTTATGATTGTTACATTACATAAAAATATAATATTTAGAACGAACACCTTATCACTAAGCACTCAAGCCTGTCACTTCCTTTAAGTTTTACTTCTAATATTTTATTTCTTTCAGATCCAACATGGCTGTCAACAAATTTCGGTATCATAGTGTGTATCGAATGTTCCGGTATACATAGAGAATTGTGTGTCCATATATTCCCGAATACAATCGCTAACTCTAGACAGGTTGAGTACGTCACAGTTGCTGATCGCAAGGCATATGGGCAACCAGACGTTTAATGAGATTATGGAAAGTACCTTAGATGAAAGGGATAAACTCCGACCTGATAGTACTATGTAAGTATTAAGTTTAATACAACATTGATGACTTGATGATTTTTTATTAATATTTTGGTTAGGCATCAAAGATCTCGTCAATTTATACAAACAAACATTTATTTCTCTTAAACCCCTTGCGGGGGTAGCAGAGGTTCTCTTTATAGTACTGAATATAATCCATTCTGGTACACATAACATTGAGATTTTTAACACAAAATCAAAAGTTTTAACGTTTGTAACAATAACATAGTCAAAAAATGGAATTAAATAGATACTACCAAATACCAATAAATATTTTCCATCACTAAAGGCAAGTAATAATTAACTAGTGAAGACTAATAGTAATCTTCTGTATTCAGGGACGAAAGGCTTCGGTACATTAGAGAGAAGTACGTGTACCGGGCGTTCGCAGAGCGCACCTGTCGCGACGCGGCCGAACGCCTCTCTGAAGTGGAGCACGCCGTCAACAATGGCCATCTGCAGAACCTGCTACAAGCCTATGCCGAAGGGGCCGACTTAGCTGCGCCGTTGCCTTGTTCGGTAAGGGTTTAAATTTTTAATAATTGTTTAAAATATGCAAAGTTTCTTCTTTCCTGGAATGCCGTAAAAAGTGACTAAGCGACAAGGTGTCAACGAATTGTAGAAACTCATGGGCTATGGGCTAATAACCCAACACTTATATTAAACGTCAATGGTATCAAAATACCGATATGTGACGGAGGAAGGTTATAACTTAGGTTCTGTCCAAATAACGAAAGTCATAAGCCTTCGTAAGGTTGTTAGTTATACAATAAATGAGTTCATGTAACAATCATCAGTCAAAATTACGATAAACATTTCTAAAACATTACCCTTATTATGATTAAACAAATACTTTATTTTCCTTCAGGACTGCGGTGAAACAGCCCTTCACTTAGCAATAGCTCGCGAACTAGGCGATGGTTCGTTCTTGCACATAGTCGATTTTATCATTCAAAATGGCGGACCTCAAATACTGGACAAGGCAACTACAAATGGGATGACTGCGATACATTTGTGCGCGGCGACCGATCGAACGGAACCATTGAAGTTGTTGTTAAAGGCAGGGGCCGATGTCAATGTTAAGGACGGGTCAGGGAGAACGGCTTTGCAGATTTCCAAACAGTTGGGACATCATGCTTGTCAGGAGCTGGTGAGTTATTTTTTTAATTAAGGAAATATTCCATTATGTTTTCTTATACTAAATTTTCATTTGTATTTTACATATTATATACCTACATACATTTATGTTCTTGAATTCCTTTTGAGTTGGGTTGGATAGAAACTTGGAAACATAATATGTTCTATGTAATTCATATAATAGAAATATGTGAATGAAATGTTTTTATCAAATTAGAACTTATTATTGTAAACTGTATTTTATTATTTATCTTTTCCATTCCAGGTGGCAAATCTTGACAAAAGAGAGAAAAGCATGTTTGAGAACATTAATATTGACTGGAACCTTTCCCATGATGATGGATCAACTGATTTT